>JARFJB010001138.1:1235000-1495000 GCA_036346205.1 Vesta saturnalis | reverse complement strand
TTTTGATTCAAAAAAACTGTACTCTGCAGAAAAATATTTGTTAGTAGTACAGAAAGGAATACGATTAATGAAAGTTATTCAGAATCATAAAAAAGTCCTATTTCCAAAATTGTAACGACCTACACCGACTTTGATGTGTTGATAATTATTAATATTATTTTTATTTGATAGTTTAATTTTCTTACACATATTGTTTTATTTGACAAAGATTGCATAAACCAAGTATTTGAGCTGATTTCAAAGAAAATTGCCAAAACATCAACGTCGGCCTAGGTGCTTGAAATTCTAGAAGTAGGACTCTTTCATGATTCTAAACAACTTTTGTTAATCAAATTTTGTTATATCTTCACTAACAAAGGCAGTTTACTAGAACCAAAAATCAAATTTTTGAAAAGATCCAAGGCATACATGATTTTAGAAAACTAAAATTATGCCAGAAATTAGTCTTTAACTAAGCAGGGCTGAACCCCAAACAATGAAATTTTATATCGAAAATTTTTTATCTTTTACAAGAGTCGTTTCACCTATCCGGGGACACACTGTATATATATATATATATATATATATATATATATATATATATATATATATATATATATATATATATATATATTACATAAACTGTAAGTAAATTTAGATTAAAAGCACGTATCCAAAAGAATTCCTCGAGTGAGATTTGAACTCACGATCTGTTCTTTGCTAGAGAACTGCGTTACCAACTACGCTGCCCATGGAGCAAATCTCAAGCGATTTAAACTTAATTTGTATGTGTTTTTATTAGTACTGATGTACACTAACCTTGATTTATTAATAAACAGTCACCTTTTTGTACATATGTCATGAGAGCCCGCAATTCGATAGCTTTCACACATGACATAGTACGTGATTGACTTTAAGTTTATTTGCGAAAGTAATAGCAATAGAAATCTATAGAATGAAATATTTAATGAAACATTTAATTTCTATTTAATTACAAATTCAATGCAGCACCTAGAGTCCTAAAAATAAAGTTAGAATTGAAACCTAATCTTTAGTTAACGTATTACATCTAAAAATGTTTATCCGAGCTTTACAGCTTTAAGGATTTGTTGAAAAGTTGTTAAGTCTTCGTTAGTGAGTGCTTACACATGAGTTACAAGTTGAATACCATGTAAAAAAAACTTTAAAACCTCTTTAAACTTTAAAAAACAAATTTTACGACTGTGTGCCTAAAAATATGTACATTACATTGATAGTGATTTAAAAAATGTCCACGTCAATATTAAGAACATATGTGTTCAGGAACTTCGGATAATGGAAGTTGCATTTAATAATAAAAGCTAATTTAATTTTTAAACAAAATCAAACCGTGTGGTATTCATTTTTAAAAAGAATGCAGTAACGAATGGCGGTTGCATTTTAAAAGTCTTACGCCTGAAAAAATTCTTTGTGTGTATTCGCTTCGCCGATTGTATATTTTTATCTTTCGCAGCAAATTTCGCAGCACGTTGCATGAATATTCTCTGAATATTAAAGAAGTTTTAAAAGGTGCACATCTACGCACTGAATTCTTAATAAGACTGAGAACTTACTTATATTTTATATAAAACTTTTCGATATTTCTCATGACTGAAGAGACTGAAAAATTTTGTTTTCAAAAGAATCAAATCCATTTAAAGTACAATCAACTTATAAATTATTTTTCTTAAATTGGACGTCTCAACAGATGCTCCTGTTTTGTCTTAGAAAAAGTTATTACTTAAATTTATCAACGCTTCTAAATGGCTGGAACAGAAACTTGCACTTAACTATAAATTAGGAAAAACTCCATTAATAGTTATTTAGTTAATGAAGTTTATAAATAAAACATGCGCAAATATTGGGATTTCTTTTTTCTAAAATGTTCTTTTCATTAATTGGTAATGATGTCCTTAATAAAAAATACAGTTCCCAACATTTTTAAGGCACAATTGAACCATCTGGGAAATAAGATAAGTGGTAACTACTTAAAACGTAGAAATGAAGCTTTCATCGAGTTAATTTATATCAATCATAATTTTGTCTGCCTATTACTAAGTAAATTATAGGTATATAATCCTGACCAGGAGTGTTTACCGCTACGTAAACACATAAAATCATACGAAAAACACGAGTCAATACTATTTTCGTTATAATAAATTCTGATTAGAAAATATACCCCGAGATGGCAGCATTTAAAGCTGCAGAATTCGAAAATACAAGTACCTATTCATTGTGATCTATTTTGTAAAAATTAGAGAACGTTGATTATTGTAATAATAACGGTTGAAAAGCAATATTCTTGAAATCTAACAGGTGTTTAGTACGTTATCTTTGCAGCCTGCAGGTTATAACCCATTGCTGCCCTATTACAAACAATGCAATTTTCAACCAAATGTAAACATTTAATAATTGCAGCGGAATTATAAAAACGGGAGAATAGTTGTGTTGTAAGTTGCTGATAATCAATCACACAGTTGATAATTAGAGAAATCGATTTATCGGTTAAACAATTTGCATGGAACAACTGTCGAGTTGCACTATTTACATCTCGCAAGTCTACATCGTCTCAGAATCATAATGTCTTACTGTTGTTATCAATTCAGTAGTAATAATGGCCCACAATAAGATGGTAACATTATTACACAAATGTTAAGTTACGTGCCTAAATAAAATGGAACTATTATTCGTAAGAAGATGACATTTAATGTGAAACATAAATTTGTAGAATCATGTTTGTCTAAGTGCAAAACTTCTAATCGGGGTCACTATCTACATTCGAGCTTTCAGAATGGTTTCTGATGTTAATAATCAGTTCGTCAACTGTGATGTCCAACATTACTTTCCGATTATACCATTGATTTATTTTAGTTTAAGAAATTTAATTCACATTTCTGTGATGTAACTTTTTTCCAATAAAGCTCTACGGTCGGAATCTTTTTTTAATTTGAATCCTAGCGAATAGATTGCACTATGAAGACTACTGTTACTTATTAATATGTGATTGTTACGAATTTTTGCATTTAAACTTGCAACTGTGGTATGTTTTTCTGTAAATAAAATTGTATGTCAAACACGTGTGAAATATTGTGATGTTATATTACTGACTTTGTTCATATATATTGTATAACGCATTCCTTATGCCCATTTTGGATGTTTCAGGTAGATCGTCAGATTTTGTTTTCTTGCGTGGTCATTGTTTACCCGTACTTGTTAAAACAGGGTTACATACAGCTCGAGACCTGATGTTTCTCACCGTCTTCTCAGATATCAGGGGACCCCCATTTTCTTTAAAGTGTGTAATAAATGACGATTAAAAGAAGCAAATGGGGAAACAGTCAAAGGATAAATAAACAAATGGATGTTATGTAGTATTAGTCAAATGAGAATTAAATTCATGTACATATAAAACAAATTGATTTCGCGTTTTTAGGTTTACTCTTTCTACCACACTTGCTTATTCAACACCGTATGTTGATTTCGTCAAATGCACTACGAATGTTCACCATTCTTTTTAGTTCGCTGTTATATATGAGAAGACAGTATAAACAAATTGGATAGCTAAATACGTAAATTAATGACGTAGCCGTAAACACTTCTGATGAGGATGATACATACCTAAGTCTATGCACACAAATTTCTCTCATTAATTTATGTTGGTAATTAATCCACGTTTGTAATAAATTGGAACGTTGCGGTATATACCTACTTTAACGATATAGCTGTAAATAGCACCTGAAAAATATCACGTGCTATGAACTACTGACATATTACAGTGTAAATATGTCGTGTAGAACAACACATGACCTACCAACCTGCAAAATGGGTATTAAAAGAAATAGAATAATATTAATGAAAATTTTTTTAGGATAATAATGCAACCTCCTTTATAATAAGCTCATTGCGAAAATAAGCAACATTCTTAAACAAAACAGTAATCCACGTCAAACAGACGTTTAAAACTTCATGTCTGACAGAGGTTAATAAATATCTGATGCTAACTTGAAAAAATAAAGTAGTGTTCCGTCAGTTAAAATTGTGACCAGTTGTTGGTATTTTGGATCATTTTGTATTATTTATCTAATGGTATACAAGCAAAATGTATTTTAACACCTTGCAGCAACTGGAAGTTTCTGCCACTTTTTACTTTAAGCGACCTGTAAGAATGCATGTCAGAAATTATGTATGGTTTATAAAACATTGTTATTATATGTCATTCTATTATGCAACCTCTTTCGTAATACACCACACTATATTACGTTCATAAAAAAATAGGGAACATTAATAAAACAACAATGATAACCTGTCAGATAGAGCTTTAAACATTCATGTCAGATACACCTTTATAGACATCTAGATGCTACATTGAAAAAAGAAATTCCCAAGCCGCACACTTCTATAAAAATGTCGATAATTCAGTTTAAGCATTTTCTACTTTATTTCATTAATTTCTAGACCTACTTAGCCATTTATTAAAAAACTATACAGAAAGGTTGTGTAAAATCAAATTTTCCTTAAAAAATATATTTACAGATTTTTATATAAAATTGATCGCTATTCAGACATTAAACAGATTTGAGCTAACACGTAAATTAAGGAATTTCTTGCCGTTTAATAACGAGTCGTGTCAAAAAATTGCATAGAACAAAATTCATCGACATATATATGGTCTAGATGTTGGTATGCTTACTTCATTGAAATATACAACCGTTTCAGAAATACCTGGTGAAAACCAAAAACTACCGTTAATAGCACACAAGCACACACGCACACACGCACACACACGCGCACACACGTACATACGCACACAAGCACACACTCACATACGCAAACACACACGCACACACGCACACACGCATACACGCACACACGCACACACGCACACACGCATACTCACACAAAAAACATACGCAAACACGCACAAACGCACACATGCACACATGCACACACGCACACACGCTAACTCAAACTCAAACACAAACTCAAACGCAAACGCAAACGCCAACGTAAACGCAAACGCAAACGCAAACACAAACGCAAACGCAAAAGCAAAGCCAAACGCAAACGTAAACGCAAACGCGAACGCGAACGCAAACATGAACACGAACACGAACACGAACACGAACACGAACACGAACACGAACACGAACACGAACACGAACACGAACACGAACACGAACACGAACACGAACACGAACACGAACACGAACACGAACACGAACACGAACACAAACACAAAAGCAAACGCAAACGCAAACGCAAACGCAAACGCAGACGCAGACGCAGACACACAGACACACAGACACACAGACACACAGACACACAGACACACAGACACACAGACACACAGACACACAGACACACAGACACACAGACACACAGACACACAGACACACAGACACACAGACACACAGACACACAGACACACAGACACACAGACACAACACAGACACACAGACACACAGACCACAGACACACAGACACACAGACACACAGACACAGACACACAGACACACAGACACACAGACACACAGACACACAGCACAGACACACAGACACACAGACACACAGACACACAGACACACAGACACACAGACACAGCACAGACACACAGACACACAGACACACAGACACACAGACACAGACACACGACGCACAGACACACAGACACACAGACACACAGACACAGACACACAGACACACAGACACACAGACACACAGACACACAGACACACAGACCACAGACCACAGACGACACAGACCACAGACACACAGAACGACACACAGACACACAGACACACAGACACACAGACACACAGACACACAACAGACACACAGACACACAGACACACAGACACACAGACACACAGACACACAGACACACAGACACACAGACACACAGACACACAGACACAGACACAGACACACAGACACACAGACACACAGACACACAGACACACACACACACAGACACACAGACACACAGACACACACGCACACACACACAGACAGCACAGACACACAGACACACAGACACACAGACACACAGACACACAGACACAGACACGACAACAACAGACAACAGACACACAGACACACAGACACACAGACACACACTCACAGACACACATACACACACAGACACACAGACACAGACACACAGACACACAGACACACAGACACACAGACACACAGACACACAGACACACAGACACACAGACACACAGACACACAGACACACAGACACACATACACACAGACACACAGACACACAGACACAGCACACAGCACACAGACACACAGACAACACAGACACACAGACACACAGACACACAGACACACAGACACACAGACACACAGACACACAGACAGACAGACACACAGACCCACAGACACACAGACACACAGACACACAGACACACAGACACACAGACACACAGACACACAGACACACAGACACACAGACACACAGACACACAGACACACAGACACACAGACACACAGACACACAGACACAGACACACAGACACACAGACACACAGACACACAGACACACAGACACAGACACAGACACACAGACACACAGACACAGACACACAGACACACAGACACACAGACACACAGACACACAGACACACAGACACAGACACAGACACACAGACACAGACACAGACACAGACACACAGACACAGACACACAGACACACAGACACACAGACACACAGACACACAGACACACAGACACACAGACACACAGACACACAGACACACAGACACACAGACACACAGACACACAGACACACAGACACACAGACACACAGACACACAGACACACAGACACACAGACACACAGACACACAGACACACAGACACACGACACAGACACACAGACACACAGACACACAGACACACAGACACACAGACACACAGACACACAGACACACAGACACACAGACACACAGACACAGAGACACACTGACACACAGACACACAGAGACACAGACACACAGACACACAGACACACAGACACACAGACACAGTAAGACACACAGACACACAGACACACAGACACAGACACAACACAGAAACACAGAAACACTGACACACAGACACACAGACACACAGACACACAGACACACAGACACACAGACACACAGACACACAGACACACAGACACACAGACGCACAGACACACAGACACACAGACACACAGACACACAGACACACAGACACAGGTACAGGTACAGACACAGACACAGACACAGACACAGACACAGACACAGACACAAACACAAACACAAAATACAACAATTTGGAATGTGCAAAGTACAAGCTTTATTGAGACAACATAAACTACATAAATGTTAAAGGTTCCCTTATTCCTCGCCTGAGGTGCAATTAAAAAAATGGTACATTTTGTATACTAATTAATGTATTATGTTATATACACTTTTGGACACACTTACGTATTTTCTTTCTGTTTTTCTAAAAATCTTTAAACGTATAACGTATTTTCGTGTAAACTCGGTTTTAGTGATTCTAAACATACTAAGCATGTAGTACTAACGAAATGATGTACCGTACGTGTAACGCGTGCTCCGTTCGCCGCCCGACCCGTGGGAGAGGACCGCAAGGAATAACTTTGTCCTATTTTCCAACGTACTCGCATGCGTGGAGCAGTCGATTGTCATGTTACAACGTTTGAAAAGGGTTTTATATATTTTGAACACTTTAATGATGAATTTTTCAATCATAATCTGTTAATAACGTAGGCATTTACAAATATCCATTGAAACTCATTTTACCTACTGTTATACTCAGTCATTTTACAAAAATAATGAACTATAAAAATAATTTCAAGGTATATTGAATGGTATGGGTTAAACCATAAAAGATGTAAAGTACATTTTCATATTTTGGGTACGTAGTAGCCATATCATGCATTCAAATTCATAATTTAATGGCATCCTTTATTAAAACCCGTCATGTAAAGTTAGGGAACTGCACTAGTGCAATTTTACCGAAATTGTAGGATATCCTCGTATCGTTTTTTACTCTGTTCAGGTAATAATTTATCACGGATGCTTTCTGCTTCAGAACGAAGTTCAGGGGGGGTATTATTTACTTCAACCTCACTATCACTCATTTTTATACAAACTGTATATTTTATATAAACAATTTTTAACAAATAATATTCAATTAACGAGATTGACGTCTAACGTACAACGCCCTCTATTAATGCTAATGAATGCAAATGAATTGACAAAATAGGAAATTGTTTTTGGTAAAAATCTTTGTTTCCTATTTTCAACATAATAGTTCCTCAATGTTAAAAATATTGTTGTACTATATTCGTGCATAATCTGTTTCACTGCGTCCGCGCAGTTTGATTTCAATATTCAGTTGATTGAGTTTTTGAGTAACTAAGCGTAAACCTATCATGGAAAGCAGTGACATGTTTGTAGAAAAAATCTTGTATGCATTACGAGCAAAAAGTTTTTCTTTTGCTCCCGATGGATTGTCGCTCTCCGTTTCGCGTGGAGCAGCAAACTTCACTCTTCGAACAAAAGAGTCATACTTTTCGCTCTTAAATAATTACTATTATACATTGTAATCAATTTGTAAAGATGTGTAAAAAATACAATTTTTACAATACAATTGTTTTATGGTCAATCATGGACCCTTCGTCCATGATTTTGTCTACTGATAGTACTATTACTCGTAACCATGCTCTCAACAGACCATATTACTTGTTATGGAGAATTTGTTATTATCTTAGCATTTTATTGTGTCCCATTCCCATTTTAAGAATAGATAATTGCCTAGATCAGTTAACAGTTACTAATCCAATGGCAGAATTGTGTCAGATTCATACATAAGTAACAAATCCTACTTCTGTTAAAATTATTTTCCTTTGCAAACTAGACAAAAGCATATTTTCGAAAGCAAATGAATTTGATAAAGCAGTTGGATTGACAGTGACGTTAGTTATTTGAAACATTAGTTTGTAATGATTGGTCTTTTCTCTATTAATCATGTTTTTTCATGAAAAGAATATTGATATGGTGGCATGTTTCATTTCATCCAACCAAAATAGTTCTGTTGCGGAGCGTATCTATTTAGAGAAGTATCTCAAAGGGCCAGATAAAAGAATTTTTAGTAAATCAGTGTCGAATCAAATCCTTTAAAAAATCTGAAATTTCCCGGTAAAACACTAGCAATGAGGAAAGAGTACACAATGTTTTGTTAGATGTTACTGAAAATCATGTGTATCAACCCGGTAAACAGAAAAAATCAACGCCATTTTATTTAAAAAAACAAAATTTCATCTATACAAATACAGAATTTGCCAAGAACTTATAGTGGGTGATTTAGAAAGACTTTGCTTGTTCTGTGAATGGTATACAGGGTGTCTATAATCTACCCACGTTATGTGACTATCTTTGTTATTATAAGAGATACAGAGTCGGTTAAATTAGCAAATTTGGGCAGGATTACATGATAATTCAAATACCGATAAGAAAATTCAATATTGTTGCAAACTTTCTAAGAAATAACTAAAAATCGTCCATATTTTCATTCGGCTATATCTTTTTTAATATTCATAATACGAAACGACTTTTGATAGCTATTTTTACGCAAAATGGGAAAACGTGAATAAAAAATTTTTTAGTAATTATTTTTCGAGGTACAACCCAAACACACATTTTTTTTAAATGGCTACTATAGGTGGTTATGGACTCATCCGATGGCTTATTTTTTTCTGATTTCAAAAATGTAAGCTTTGTATGTTTAGTATTATTAGTTAACTCACATTCTAAAAAAATTGTAATTATAATATTTACTAAACAAATGCAATGTTTGCCGTGGTGTGCTGTGACAATTAAAAACAAAGCTCTTATTGATTGACTGTCAAATAGTAGACATTGAATTATTTGTTGTAACCAGTTATAGTTCGTACTTAAATAGTGAATATTAATTTATTAATGGCTTATTCTTCTGAAGAAAGAATTGATATGCTTTTTTGCTATTACGTGTCTAACAGAGATGCTAATACTGCTTCGGAATTTTATCTTCAAACTTATATGGAAAGAAATCAATACGATGTGAGATTATTTCCCAAACTCGAATCGAAGTTAAAAAAATATGGGGCTTTTACTAAACCTCAAAATTTTATAATTCATGTTAACACAGAAATAGAGGAAAGTGTTTTAGCTTACGTCGAATTTAAACCTACTACATCTCTTCATGAAATTGCGAACGAGTGCAACACTTCCAAAGATGAAGCCCACGTTATTTTGAAACAAAATAATTTTAAGCCATATAATTTTTACATAAGGAATGCATTGTATGTTGAAGATTATGAGAAAAGATTACGTTTTGCGACATGGTTGATTAATGAAAGTCGAGCAAACAATCAATTCTCGAAAACCATTCTTTTTACCGATGAAGCAATATTTACAAACAACTGCATCTTCAATAGAAAAAATCATATCCAATGGTCCCAAGAAAATCCTCATATTACTGTTGAGAGGAGAGATCAATATGCTTTTTCAGTAAACGTTTGGTGCGGTATTATTGGTACTAAAATCCTTGGGCCGTTTTTTTATTAATACAATTTAAATTCCGAAAGATTTCTAACTTTTTTACGAAATGAATTTGAAGAAATTTTGGACGACCATTCGTTGAACGCAATTCAAAATTTGAATTATTTTCAACACGACGGGGCACCAGCACACAATGGATTACTTGTGTGTAACTATTTACAGGAACGTTTTAATAATTGAATAGGAAATCGATTAGCTTGACCGCCGCGATCTCCAGATTTAACCTCCCTCGACTTTTTCTTGTGGGGTGCAATTAAAGACAAAGTGTACCGTGTAAAACCGGGTAATCTAGACGATTTAAAAAGTAAAATTCGTGTTGCTATACTACAAATTAGAACCCAGAGTTTATTAAAAGTTCAAAACGAAATTTTAAAACGATGTCAAATGTGTGTTCAAAATAATGGAGGGCATTTTGAAGAACTTCTATGATTATGTTATCTGTTTATATTTTTTACTTCGTTGTAAGTTAAATTTATTTAGACCTTTTTACTTTGATAATGTAGTACATTATTTCTTGTTGTTTCCACAAATTTAGTAGTAGAATATGAGCTTATTTTGTTATTTAAATGTTCACGGCACACTTTAATTTGTTTAATAAGTATTACAATCACCCTTTTTTTGAAAGTTAACTAATAATATTAAACATACAAAGCTATATATTTTTGAAATCAGAAAAAAATAAACCATCGAATGAATCCATAGACACCTATAGTGGCCATTTAAAAAAATGTATGTTTGGGTTGTAGCTCGAAAAATAATTACTAATAAATTTTTTATTCACATGTTCCGATTTTGCGTAAAAATAGCTATCAAAAGTCTCTCTTATGACTTTTTCGTATTTTGAATATTAAAAAAGATATAGCCGATTGAGAATTTGGACTATTTTTAGTTATTTTCAGATATCTTAGAAAGTTGGCAACAATGTTGAATTTTCTCATCGGTATTTGAATTATCAGATAATTCTGCCCAACTTTGCTAATTTAACCGACTCTGTATCTCTTATAATAGCAAAGATAGCCATAGAACGTGGGTAGATTCTAGACACCCGGTATAAGAAAATTCCTGGAGAATATGAATTTTTCATATCAAATCGTATGGTCTGATGATAACATGATTACAAGTAATGGGATTTTTAATATAAGAAACATCCATTATTGGTCTGCAATTAATCCACGTTGAAATAAAACGTGAAGAATTCAACACCGATTTGGTTTTAATATGTGAGCTGGAATTTTCGGCACGATTGTAGGACCGTTTATATACCAATATAGTGTAACAGCAGAGCGTCACCTTCATTCAGAGACAGTCTGGCCAGCGCGTTCTCCAGATCTAACTCCACTTGACTTTTTCTTGTGGAGGTACGTTAAAAACTATGTATACCAACAAAATCTTGAAACTACTGAGGAGGTTAGTATTATAAGCATTTACTAGTGTTACCTCCGAAATGCTGTTTTACTGTAAAAAGGGGGAAAGTATGGAAATTTGTCTATATGTATAGCCTGGGCATATTAGGAAAGTAAGCGGAAAGTTTAGGTACAGTCTTATTAACATTTATTATTTATATTCTTTCAGTCACTGAACACCAATCTGAGGTTTCCTGATAGATGTTATGCCGGGAAAATTGTTTTTTTTTTGCGAAAACCGTCCAAATTTGGTTAATTTTTTAGGTTTTGAGGCTAAATCTCGGTAACTATGCGTTTTTTTTTTAAAGATTACACTTAACAAAATTTACTACAAGTTTCATATATAACATTTTTTTCTTCGTTCAATGGTTACGCCGTTAGAGCGCAGTCCAAAATGGCCAGAATTCCCAAACATTAAAAAACGCTAAATACTGCCGTTATATTTCTTAGGTTGGTAACATGCAAGTGCACCAAAACCGGTGGACAAAACTGCAGCTGCATAAAGGAGGGAGGGGTAAGTTGCACTGATTAATGCGTAAACCGTGTTCACAGATTATGCAATAACGCATCGGTGGCCCTTGATCAGCAAGTGAACGAGGCTGAAGATTTGTATCTCCAAGAGGAATTGGTCTTCAGTATCTTACCCTTGAGGAAGCCTTAGCAGCACAGGGGGAAGAGGAAGAAGAAGCTGCCTATTTCCTCTCGGACCCACCTACAGAAAAGGGTCCGAGGGAATGTCGACCTTCAACCTGAAGAGATTGAATTACGTGATCCTACCAACCAACCTATACCTTTTCATGAGATTATTACCTTCTCATTATACTGTTTCTGCATGTACCAAGTAATTTTAATTGCAATATAACTATAAGTAATTCTACGTTTTTTGACGGCTTCTTTTCGATTTGATTTTAGACAGATATTTCTTTCAGGTGAAGTGTGTGGTCAGCGGACACTCTAGTTTGTTTATTTTATGTTGTGTGTTTCATAAAGTTTATTATCATAAGTGAAATTATCGTAACATGGATTGTGTCCACGGAAACCTGATGTAACACTGCAGTATTTAGCGTTTTTTTTTCGTGAATTCTGACCTGTTTTTAGTGCGCTCTAGCGGCGTAACGGTTGATCTTAGAAATGAAACTTTTAGTAAATTTTGCCCACTTAAATTTTTCGAAGCATAATATTTTTCACAAAAACACATAATTATCGAAATTTAGCCAAAAAACCTAAAAAATTGACCAAATTTAGACATTTTTTGCAAAAAAAAAAAACAATGTTACAGGCATTTTTTCCACTTTCCATAAATACATTTTTTATATATTTTTCAAAATTTTCGTAGCTCACCATATTTCCCCGTTATAGTTACAGAAATAATAAATTTGCAACAATATTCAATTGACAGCAACACGTTCACAACATACTTTGAACGTTCGGTTTGCAGCAACTAGGAACAATAATTTATTGAAAGTATGACATTTTAAACAATTATTTATGTTGAAATTTTTCCGTTTCTGTGGCATACTGATTTTACGATGCTTATCTTGCATTTACCAAAAAATCCCTGTTATATCTGTCAATTTTAAAAATAAATATCTCGTTTATATTTTTGATGTTTGGCAAGCCAACTATGATTCCCATTTAAAAAAATGCAAGTTTATATGATTACCCCCTAGAAAAATTCTAAGCACTCCACTGAATTCGGCACTTTGCAATATATAAGTACCGTTTACGAAATATAATAGTATTAAGCGAGGTACAAGACCTTGAAAAAGTGTAGAAATATCGACGTTTGGCTATAAATCGGAAATAAAAGAAGATACTAAATTTTCGGTTTTGCCATTAAATCTAAGTCAACAAAGTAGTAAGTGAGTGTAAAAACTGTAAACTTATATCTTTGATAATAACAAAGATGTCTTTAAAAAACAACAAAAACAACGAAATCGGGACACACGGTACAGAGCAAAGAGAAATAGTATGCTTAGAGCAAATATATTTTTTGTTCAAACCATAAATGTTTATTTTATATATGTGTGTATTGAAGTGTAAATTTTTGTAAAAATAGAAATAATTAAAACTACATTTTTCCTGTTTACTTCCCAATTAATCAAAATTAATAATTGCAAATGTGTGACAAGAACTCAATTGCGTTAAGAATGTTTATAGCGGCTTAGACATGATTAATGAAATGTGATTGCTTCATTTCAAGTGATTCACCTATCCGTTTTAATATGTATGCAATGTAAAATTATAATTATTCATTCTACAGCAACTGGTACAATTTCATTAAACCACTAAAAAGTTTCATCATTTTTATTAAACATTAATGTGGAGAATTAAGGAAATCTTGAAATGTTTCAATGAGGTCTTTGCATTGAAATTTTGTACCAGAAATGCTTATTCATTATTAAACTTTAATTGCTTTCACTTTCAAAAATATACGAATATTTCATAGGAATTATGGAATTATGCGGGAGTTAGAACAGATTTTACAGAAAGCGTCTGAGAACAATTATTACAATTTTGTGTCTAGAGAGTCGTAGCTGTCACTGTAAATTGTAATTATTAATAATATCTCAGTATTATTAATGCGGCACTATTAATAACAATTTTATATTTCAATTTTAATTGTAAACGATGTATTTTGAATTACAAAAGGTATATCACAAATAATGGTTTGAAATGTGTTGAAACTTAACAGTACCTAAAATCGTATAAATCGTGTTTTATAAAATTTATAAATTACGTTTCCTAAAATAATCCAAAATAAGTACTCACTAGAGGATGCTGAATTAGTGCTTGAGCTATTTGTTGTGCCGGAAGCTGTTCTACAATAAGGAGGTGTTCCTATGTTGGGTTTTCCCAAAGGTGTAACAGATCCTAAACGGCGAGTTACATCGGGTGCTGGTGGAAGGCGATCCTCCTAAAAGTAAAACAAATTTGGTTAATCATGCATATCCTTTTACTTAAACACAACATGTTTTAATTTAAAATTTATTTCTATCCAGATTTCAATTTTTGACAGTTTACTAGAATGTACTATTAATTTTAGTAAATCGTTTATTATTAATAATATAATTATTAGAAGTTGGAAATAGTTAAAGCTTTTGGTTGTTGGTCACTTTAAATTTGTTGCTAAAATATATTTGTTTCGTTTTTTCTTTCAATTTAGATAACCTCACAAAGCGGTTTCTTTTTAACAGAACATGTATTCTTTTTCATTTTAAATTTACTCTATACAATTTTTAACACGAGAAAGTAGGTATTTTAGTAAACATTGGCAGGAAATAAAAAGTACCGTTTATGCAACGCTTTTGTAGGTTTTTGTTTTAGTAAATGGTTTATCATTAATAATACAGTTATAATAGTAGTTGGAAATATTTAAAGGTATTACTTTAAAGTTATTGGTAAATCTATTTCGTTTTCCTTCTGAAATGAAAATTTAACACTTTGTGACAGCTCTACAGTTACCTTGACAAAATTTATTAAGAAAAGAGGAATTTTCCATGTAGTATGCTGATGACGTTGGTAAACGGTTTTGAATAGAAAAATGAAAATAGTTTTTCACGGTTAAACGTTAAAGCTGGAAAACGTATTACTATAAATTATGGCGTTGTAAACTGAATATGGTAAATTGACAAAAAATTTATTCCACCTTAATAGATGTGTTTATAAAATATTGTGGGTTTTTCGATATTAGTTTCTAGCGTGTAAAAGAAAGAAATGTACGTACTTTAAAATTGTAATGTAACGGGTGCTATCTGGAAGTTATATCTAGAAGTGTAGGTCGACCACCAGAGGGCGTACCTGAATGTGAAATATTAGAAGTCTTACTTTCTTCAAAAATTTCCAAATTAAGATACATTAGAAGTATGAAAAATAGAATCGTCAGAAAATGCTGCACATTTTTGTTAAACTAAAAACAATCAAATATGCCGCACCACGTGTTCCACAGGTACTGTCGGAGACAACCGAACGTCCCACCTCTATAGCTTTGGTATTCAGCGCTGCGCCCTTCAAGGTTAGATATTGGTTACCATTCAGTGCGAGTGAGTGTAACGAACATTTTCTTGTTATCAATAAGTGTCGTTATCATAACTTTTGAAAACTGTAAGGACTAAACCAGAAAGTAATAATTATTATAAGTTTTTGTTATGAACGAATAAGTTCAAAGGTAAATATGTAATTAAAAATTATTATTAATTTATATTAAATACATAAAAAAAAGTTTACCTCAGATTTGTAACCTGTACATTGTTACGCGTACGTAACCAACTGCGCCATCGAGGTTCAAGTCCTAATCGATGTAAATTTTGCCTTTATGTATGTAATCTCATTAAATTTAGAATTTAGATGAGTTCTACATACATAAAGACAAAATTTACATCGATTGAAACCTTGATAACGCATTGAGTAGCTTAGCAAGGTCGTATCAAATTCCTACTCGTAATATAACTGTTAATTTGATTGTAATCTTAATTAAAATTAAGTAATTACATATTTATTTAACTATACATAAAGACAAAATTTACATCGATTGGGGCTTGAACCTTGATGGTGCAGTTGGTTAGCGCCGTACTCTAGCAAAGTACAGGTCGTAGGTTCAAATCCTACTCGAGGTAAACTTTTTATTTATGTATTTAATAATAATTTTTAATTACATATTTACCTTTGAACTTATTCGTTCATAACAAAAACTTATAATAATTTAACATTAGTTAAGTTACTTTGGTATGTGTGAATCCTTGAGATATTGCAGGCTCGCATTCCTTTAATATAAGTAATTTGATTGTAATCTCATTAAATTTAGAATTTACATCAGTTCTACATACATAAAGACAAAATTTACATCGATTGGGGCTTGAACCTTGATGGTGCAGTTGGTTAGCGCGGTACTCTAGCAAAGTACAGGTCGTAGGTTCAAATCCTACTCGAGGTAAACTTTTTATTTATGTATTTAATAAAATTAATAATAATTTTTAATTACATATTTACCTTTGAACTTATTCGTTCATAACAAAAACTTATAATAATTTAACATTAGTTAAGTTGCTTTGGTATGTGTGAATCCTTGCGATATTGCAGGCTCGCATTCCTTTAATATAAGTAATTTGATTGTAATCTCATTAAATTTAGAATTTACATCAGTTCTACATACATAAAGACAAAATTTACATCGATTGGGGCTTGAACCTTGATGGTGCAGTTGGTTAGCGCGGTACTCTAGCAAAGTACAGGTCGTAGGTTCAAATCCTACTCGAGGTAAAGTTTTTATTTATGTATTTAATAAAATTAATAATAATTTTTAATTACAGAAAGTAATAAGTTTATAGTTGCTAAAGAGGGGGAGCGTACTTTTCCCCTGAGTTTTTTGGGACTGGGGCAAGTACGATTATTATTTATGATATGAAAGTATCTAATTTTTACATTATTTATTGTAGGAAGATGCGCAACTACAAAAGAAAAACGGGAAGAGCTACTAAATGTTCAACAGAAACGTTGTAGCATGCAGTTGAAGAAATAAAAGCAGGATTGATTACAATAAGGGGAGCATCTAGAATGTACAACATACCAATAAAGATAACAAACCGGGGAGGACTGGTTTATCGGGTTTAAAACGAAACTAACGAACTAACCATAAAAAACACCTCAAAGCGATGAACACGCGAGAAAAAAAAACACAGAACCCTTTATTATATGCGAATATTTTAAACTACTAAAGTCCACACTACAAAATCTTGACTTATTTGATAAACCAAACCAAGTTTGGGACTTAGGCGAAACTGCCTTGTCTCTAGATCCTTCAAAGACTAAAGCGGTAGGTGCACGTGGGAAACCGAGTTCTAAAGCAAAAAAAGTGGTCCAGGAAGAGAGTACTACAGTACTTTCTGCAGCAAGTGCTTCAGGAAAAAAGGCACCACCACTTATAATGCTTAAAACTAAAAATATATAGAATGAGTGGCTTCTTAAAAAGGAAATATTTCCAAGAACGGTATTACGATGGCCACAGCACTCATGTGACTACTGCTGACATAGAACTGGCAATTACAGAACAAATTACAATCTTAAAACTGCCACCACATACCAGTGATTTATTGTAGCGATTAGACATTTTTTAAACCCTTAAAAGATATGTGGGATACAAAATTGATAGCCTGGCAGCGTAAAAATTTGGGGGATAAAATTCCGAAGGTGCAGTTTTCTACTATCGTAGCAGAAACTTGGAGAGATCTTAAACCTGTCATAATTATTAGTGGCTTCAAGAAAGGAGGTGTTGTACCGTTCAGTGGCAAAGTAATTTCTGAATATAAATTCGAGCCTTCTGCATTACTTCGATGGAAACAGCATACGGCAGCCATTAACCCGCAGTTACCTACTAACGACCAGAATAACGCAGAGTATGAACGCCTAGTTGTTTTAAATAAACGGTCACTTACTTCTGACGATAAATAGACAACTGTAGAAAATGAACATCTGTTAGTTGATTTGACTAAACAACTACCTAATACTGTTCCATCAACTTCCTATATTCCGAAAGTATCCTTTGAAGATCTTCTGCAAAAAATTAACCAATCCAAACAACCCTCACCTAAACCAAAAGAAAAAGAATTGCTCCTCGTGCAGAAGTGATTATATCCCTGAAAGCTATTGCTAGAATGGAAGAATGTGAGAAAAATAAAGTTTCAATGGAGAAGGATAAAAGTCTCAAAAATAAAAGAAGATACCTACAAAAAAAACAAGAACAATTAAAAAAACCGTAGCACCACCAATTATTTCCTCTGATGAAGAGGAAGAACCATCGTATATTGACACTGACGATGACATGGATCCAGAGAGCAACTACAATGAGGAGATATCCAAAAATGAAGAGAATCACCATCCATTGTTAAGTCCAGACGTAGATGAAGACCGATGGGTCGTTGTCCAGTATAATACAAAGAAAACAACACGACATTATGTAGGACAAGTATCGGTTCAATTACTTTAGCAAATATCAGTCATCGTGACTTATTTTCATAATTTTCAGATTATCCGCAGTAGATTGATAATGAAGAGTGAACCGTAAAATTTACAAAAATAACAAAGGTAAAATTGAAATAGAAGATTTAGAGCATATAGCCAACGTAGATATTATTAAAGTGTTGCCTGAACCAAAATTAGATCGCCGCGGAGATGCCTTGATTTTCGATTTTGATTTTCAGAAATTTAACGTTAAACTTTCTTAATTAAATGTAAATTATTATGTTAAGAAAGAATTTTAAACATAGCCTTTTCAAAACAAATAACATGTATTTTAAGCCGTATGTCAACCATTTTATCTGAAATATAGCTTGTAACTTTTGAACTAATCAACTTATTTTAATTCTGCAAACGCGAGAAAATAGTAAATTCATGTCTTTATTAAGATCTTGACCCATAATAGTTCCTATGTATTCCATATTATTTTAACGGTCTGATACGCACTTGCCCCAAAATTTGGGGTAAGTGCTCCTGCCTGTCATTTAAAAAAAAATTATATAGATCAAAAGTCATTGACTAGGGTGGATCAAATCATAGATTTATTTGCTCACTATACTAACAAATAAATACCTAAAATTTTGAAATCATATGTTATACGATTAGTTTTACAATTACTAACAAACGTTATCTATCCAAAAATCCACCAATGGAATGTTGACTAACTCCAATTAATCTAACCAAAATGGCGAATGGTAGAGGGCGCTGTTTAATTTTTTTTGAAAATGTGTTTTCTATTGACAATATTAAATGGAAACATGTAAGTTTGACTACGGCTTTAAAAAGTATGCTAAATTAGCAACAAAACAGCGAAAACAGGATGTTGATATCTTGTTCCTAACCAGAGATATCTTAATAAATGATCGGATATGTAACAACAATACAGCATTATCATCAAACAGAGTACCTATAAGTTATCCATATTTATGCTTTTAATAAAAATGCGTACAGAAACAACAATTTCAAAAAACAATATTTGTGTCATATACGACCTCATTATGGCAATAAAAGATAAACGTGAAAAATTATAATTATAAAGCGATATTTTCTAGAAATCATCGTAACAGTGTTGGATATGAAACAAATGAATGAGTTGACACGCTAACAACTGTCAAGAACGTTAAAAAATATTTTTGATTTTGAAGATTTTTTTGTCAAATATAGGTTTCCTGGGGGTAAAACTATATAGGAAAATAATTTTAAAAATACCCCCCTACGTATCCTCCTAGAACACCCCCGCACATACGTGCGTTCTCGTTTTAAATGTACTAACGCAAAATTGTGCGTAACCAAGGAAAGGTGGTAATCAAAGCCGATTTTTGATAATTAAAGCAAATATTTATTACTTTTCTTAAATTTATTTATGAACACGGTACTTCGAGATCATCTTTTATCAATATTTATGACATAGAACCAAAGTTACTTAAGAATAATGCCTGCATAAATCAGTCTTTGGCTTATAAAACTGCTTTTTGGTATAAAATATAAAATGTTTAACATAAACAGTGATTTTATAGTGTTACAAATAAAGAAATAATATAAAATACTCTTTAAGCAAAGGTTAATTACACATGAACAGAAAAATTTAAATCACCATAAAAATAAAAGAACAGTCAATTACTATGATAAGCTAAGAAATAATTTTGGTTCCTTAGGGTACAAAAGGAAACATCGCATTTTGTGCATCGTACTTTCGTGGTGGAAGAACAGCTTTCCAATCTGCACTTCCTGCCCCTTGAAAGATCATCACAAACCGGCAAATAGTCAAATGTATCAAACCGTTTATCGAAAGACGGCGGTGCTGTAGGTCTGTACCTCTTGCCAGGCACCTCAACAGACGGGGAAGCCTGCTCATCCTCAGTTGCGTCGTTGGAAGTAATTTTATAGCAGCACACAAGAGTGTCTGCTAGATCCACCTTGAACCGCAGTAAGTCTTTGTATTTGCTTTTTTTGCGTCACAGTCAATTTTGTATTGCCTCCTAGCGTTTACAACTGCAAGTTCTAGGAAATGAATCAATACTTTTACAGTCCACTTTTTCGCCTTCTAGTAAACTGTGTAATATTCAATGAGCTGATCGAGGACATCTACTCGGCCCATATTTTTATTATAATTTAAAATTATTCCCGGAGCCGTAACCTTTTCTTTCTTGTCCCATCTCGGAATAGACGAAGTTTGATTCCCGCCAGTGCAATTACAGGCCATTAATACATCTCTGTTGTCCTTCCATTTGACATGAGCGACTGCATTAGAAACAAACTGTATTATATCACCACGCTTCATTGCTCTGTCCTGTTTAAGATTTAACTTTTTATGATCTAGAACTCCATTAAGCATAATCGTTCCTGTGTCATGCAACTGAATATCGTTCAGAGTATCCAAAAGTGGAACTGTATTAACATATCTATCAAAATATAAACAACTACTTGTGGGAACATTATTAGCCAAAACAGGATAACTGCAGGTCCTTTTCCGAGAGATTTGTCAGTAAAAGACGGATTGTTAGGGTAACATATTTCAAAATCTAGCGTTAAGCCATCACTAGTTGTGATGACGTAATTTTTAAGTCCAAGAGGTCTTGGTTTATTTTTAACCAATACACGTAGTTTGTATTTACCCGTAAAGGGACTAATCTGTTCGTCTATAGAGTAAGCGCCAGTAACCCTTTCAATTGACCTATAAGAGTTTTTCACAGCGTCAAGCATTGGCTGTACTTTCCACAGTGGATTAGTATTCTGTCGGTGGCTCATATGAATCTACAACATGCCGATTATTTCCAATCTCATACCAGCACGCCAGTACATATTAATACGGGGATATGGATTGCACCCCGTCAACAAAAGTATGCTGAACAACTTACGAATCTCTTGACTGCGTGTGTTTAAGACTGATCCGATTTTACGAAGGTAGTATAGATCAGTGCAGTTTGCAAGGTTTTCAAACAAATCTTCGTTAAAATATTTTTCAGGATACTGTAATGGAGTCTTCACTTCTTCGGTTCCCCCAGAGCGAGAAGTATAATCATGAGCTTTATTAATGAAATCAGTAGCTATCCAAAGTCTTTATCTTTTCGTTTATCGTAGACAAGTGTTCTCTTCAGCCGCAGTTAGATCAGCAGGTAGGATGTTCTCTTGATCCCTTGAACGTAACTGAGCTAATGGAACATTGCATTCTGGACTACTGTCGCAATCCTTGTCGTCAGGGGAAGCTTGCGTAGGTATATCCTCATCCAGCACCCGATGGACCTCAAATGCTGGTTCTGCCTCCTCATCAGAAATCTCCAGATCTGATTGACATCCATCTCCACGCAAATCTTGCAGTAAATTATCACCTAGAGGTCATCCTGCCAAAAACAAAACAACCGTTTAGTTGTAGAATATTCTGCTTCATCAGAGCAATTTCAAACGATAGCGCACGATCTTGTGTTCAAACTTTGTGGACACACTGTGATGTGAAATACTATGAGTTTTAGCAAAAAACTAAGTAGGATACACTAGCTTGACCATTAAACTAAATATTTAAACAAAAATAGCACTTACTAATTAAGTTTTGATTCAAAAACAAAATACTTACGTCGACCCATGTCGTCCACAAACATAACGTCCATCTTAAGCACGCTGCGATACGTCAACGACCTCTCTCCGCGCCGCAATGCACTTTACACTATGTAGCTACATCTGCGCACGAACGATCGAGACCATTTCGATCCTATTAAACGAAATTCCGCGACCGCTAGATTTTTTTTAAGGTCAACGCACATTTAGTACGGTTGGTTCTGAAAGGGATAAACATTCTTCAGTTGGAAGTTTTGGCAGTTGCTGCACTTGTTGCAGGCCAAAGCAAAATGATGCAGCGCCTTCTTCTTCCTCCTTCATCACTAAGTGAAACTCTTAGCTTTTAGTTTATGTACTCTCAGATTTAGGGATGATTCATTTCTAACTTTTAAAGAAGTTGCCGACAGTGTTTTGTGTTTTAGACATTCGCAGTAACGGCAAACGTCAGTTGCTTGAGAAGAAAACTCTGAAATAAATTTTGATGAGAATGTTTTGTGGAAGAACGAATAATTTATTTGAAGATCTTAGTCTAGAGTGTCGTTAAACATTTTAAACATTTTGTTTATGTTGAGCATAGAACTCAAGTACAGTCTCTTGGATTTGGCCCTATTGCAATGACTTCTAACACAATTAAACTTTACTATAAACTGTATAACTCTTTGCCATGACGCTTCATATTTCCACCGATCTCCATCTCTACTTTCTTTGAATTACGTGCCAGTATCAGTATTTTTGCAATCCATAAGGTTCTACGATAGCGCACCTCCAAAAGTTTTTCAAGAAAAAAGTTCTACAGGTCGAGAATTCGTGCCTCCTTGTGCAGATGTACAAGTGGAAGAACGTTAAACATATTGCTGTATAATCATAACAAGATAATTTTTTACTTTGTGTTTTATGTGGAACTGGTGAGGTTTATTGATAGGGAAGTTTTCACGTTCGCGATGTCTTTTTGGGTTATAAACTTCTAGTTAATGAGATAATCGTACATCTACTGTAGTTTATCCTTATCTTCATAATCGTTTTTTGGTGTTTATTAATATTTGCTTTGGAATATCGTTACATTGATTTTTTTTTTATATTTTGGATGCATACATTTGTAATTCCACTTTTCTAAATGTAGGTCTTTTGGTTCGTATCTTAAATAAATTAAATCCACAGTCAAAACGTACAAAAATTAGTTAACAAGAAGATATACCTTGTTTCCTTCTATTTTAACCTCTCTTTTTCTGTAGTACGTTGTCCTTTTCTACTGACGTTAGCCTTAGTAATACACCATCCATTATTACCACAAACCCTCTTCGTGTAGTGTCTTTTTGCCATTGAAAACTTATTTGTTTTAATAATCGATAAAAAGATATTTTTTTTCCTTCAAAAAGTTGTTTAGCTTTTACCTTCTGATGGGCGGATGTGAGAGTTACATATTCCTCTTAAATTACATTTAATTAAACGAAATATAACAATGACAATTTCAATTTTACTATTGGAGTACATCTCGTAAATAACGTTCCGAATGGAACTTACATCCAAAACTTTCTTACTACGATCGCGTTTTTTTGGAGGTGACGTAAGAGCAGTTTTGCTTTTCGTAGTTTGTGAAATTTGGCTAACTGTTCCAATGGTAAGTTTCAAGCTTCCGCAAAATGATGGAATAAATCAGTTTTCATTTTATGTAATTACATTGTTTAACTACCTCTCGCAGAGCTGATAAAGACAGATGTCACTATTGAAACATTCTCTTTCGAAGAACTCGAATAAATGTGCTACCTATTCTTTCGCTTTACTTGTAACAACATCAACGGAAATCTTGTTTTCAAAAGAACAAATTTTTTTAAATGTAAGAAGAAATAGTAATGTGAACGGGGAAATAGGCTAAATAAGCAATAAAATTGAAAATACAATGGTTTGACGAGACCAGCAAAAGTAATAGCTGACAAGCACCAAACGAATCGAAAAAAGGGACATCCGGTTTTCACTGTATCCAACCTCTTAACCCTACTATTGCGTTAAAATTTTGGTTTCACTTATTGTGTTCGGGCCATTATGACCCGGG
This sequence comes from Vesta saturnalis, assembly GCA_036346205.1. NCBI lineage: Eukaryota > Metazoa > Arthropoda > Insecta > Coleoptera > Lampyridae > Vesta > Vesta saturnalis. The sequence goes on along the minus strand of JARFJB010001138.1, from coordinate 1,470,381 downwards.
AGTCTATAGTTATCGTTTTATTGTCGTTAAATTGATATAACAGTAAATAATAATAAGAAATAAGATTCATTATTTATTACATTTTGTTACGTTATTTTATGTTTATTACATATTATAAATGTTATGTAAAGAACATCTGAAAAATGTAGTAGGTATATACATTATTTGTTACAGTCTTGACAGTAGTAACATACATGAGCTTTACATAGGTACTTAATTACATATCACATTAGTTTTATTATGATTTGAAGATGGACCAAAATTACATCTTTTACGTTTGGTTGTGGTTTATTTTTCCCTTACTTCGGCATTACTGGTTGAAGAACGTGACTTTATAACCATTTCAGCTGCAGGAATACTTCGAGGAAAACGTTTTCTTTCTTGCAATAATGGAGTGATCAAGGAATTATCCAGTTCTTCAAGAAATAGTCGCCCTTTTGTAAGTTTTCCAGCATTCCCAGTTGGAGTTACTCCACACCACAACACAAGCGTTGTAAGCTGTAACGTCCATGATATTGTAAAAGATAGTTATTGTCCATCTTTCAGTTTGCCGTCTGCATGTGTATGTTATTATTAACTAGTCTAACGTGTTTCCATCACTTTTAGTTTTGTTGTTATCTAAAATCATAAGCGGCTCTTTACGATCCTAGTTACACACTCCGTTATCGTGGTGCATTGTGCTGATGAGGGTAATATTTTTATTTCGTTTCGGAATATAGGAAACTATCGAAGTGTCCTTGGTAAAGTAAAATTTTGAAAAAAGAACTTCTTTCTTGCTGTAGATCAATGCGGCTGGTAATTCAGGCTTATTTTTGCGAATAGTGCCAAGCATAGTTATTTTCCTTCTCAATAGCATCTGCCCCGGATCGTACGAGGTAAGAAAATTATCACACGTTATATTGTGACCTTTTAGACCATAAGTAAGATCTAACACAACTCTTTTACCTTGACCTCTCTCCTGAGGTTCACCTTCTTTTTTCCCGAGGAAACTTGCATGTTATATGCATAAGCCGTTACAGAATCGCATAAAGTCCAAATCTTAACGCCGTATTTAGCATGTTTATTCACTAATCTAAAAGGGCAACGGACTCTAAAAGGTACCAGTTGCACATCAACTGTTACATTTTCGTGAAAATTATAGAGCTTAGGTCGAATTGCAACCCATTCATCCCACAAGTCCCGTATGGGAGCTAATTTATCAATTTGGCGTCGTTGTGGTGGAGATTTTTTATCGTCAAAGCGAATCATTCGTACAATTACATGAAATCGTTGTAGGGACATCGTTGCTCTGAATATTGGACGAACTATATTTCCATTCCACAGACTGGCTGTTTCCTCTCCATGAGATTTATATACTCCTGCTAGAAACAGTAGGACAAAGTATGATTCTAGTTCAACGAATGTTAGTTCTTGAAATGTGTCGCTACAAAGTCTTTTGCCTCCTTAATTTGAAATTTTCATAATTGTGTTTACAGTCTCGGTTTCGGACAAATGGTCTTCTTCTTCAGAAGCATTAGAATCACCATCAAAAACACGCAAAAGTTTCTCAAGTCCACTACACGTGAGCACTCTCTCACTACACATTTTCAGTAATAAATTTCAATTGTTAGGTATTTCTTACTAGAGTATAGCATCAAGTTTGATATTTATTACGAAACTAATACATAGATGCTCACGGGCTGCATGTATACGCGGAGCCACAGACAAGTCTCAACAGGCATAAACTTGTTTACCGGTACGCAAATAACGCATGCAATATGCGCAATATTACGCAATAATGTGGCAATATTATGTAAGTTATTTACATTTATGAAAATAAAACCAAACTAATAAAATACTTTCGTCTATGAAAATAATCTGCTTCTCGTTCTTCTAATTCGAACCAAACAAATCACCGGGTCATATAGATCCAAACACAGTGAGTGTAACAAGAAATTCATTGAAAAAACTAATTATAATTTTCTAATATCAATCTAGGTACACTGTTATTAGAGTAATGATATAAAAGTAATGCAGTGGCAACGAAATATTTAAATACATTAACGAAATATGCACATTGGAAGAATGCGATTGGGTCATATCGACTCGAACACAATAGGATGGTTAAAGAAACTTTTTTTCATCAATAATCTGTGTCATATACCCTCGAATCATTTGTTGCATTTTCAAGACATTGAAAATAAGTAGCTAACACGTCCTACCCTTCGACGCTTGAGATAGGCATTTTGTAAGAATAAGTAACTTATAAAAAAAGTACTGCAAATACTAAATAAATTTGTTAGGTTGACGTTTAACATTTGTTGTCGTGTACAAGCATTCCTTTGTTTCATAGCCGACGCTGTTACGACGATTTATAGAAAATATTGCTCTTATTCCTACAATGAAGTCGTATACGACACAAACATTGTTTGGATACCTTATAGGTACTCTTTTCTGTGATAATGCGATATTGTCGTTACACATCCGATCATTCCTTAAGATATCTTTGGAAAAGATATCGACATCCGCTTTTCGCTGTTTTGTTGCTAATTTAAGCAATTTGATATTTTGATAATTACGTTCATTAATCAATAGTAATAGCTGATATTATAGAACTACCTATAATCGTAGCGCATTTCGACGATTTTGTATGAAAATAAATGCTGCTTACCAAATCACATTAATTTTTATACATATTTCAAGATTTAGAAAACCTCTCTGAACATACGCTTTGCTGAAATAGTCTGTTAGTACGAAAACACCTTTTCTACAAATAACGCTATTCTTGTGTTTTGTTGCAATTTACTTGGTTGCTAGACTCCATCCATACGCATTTTGTGGTAATTCTTCGTGCGAGGTGAAAAGATTCATGAAACAATGATACCATGCGATTGCTGTTGTACTTATAAAATTCATATTCTTTTGATTTGTATTAAATTTTCCTTTTTAACACTTTCGTTTACAAATTTTAATAGGGTAACACGACCAGTCAATGAGCAGAGCAGGCATTTTATTTAATTATTAATGATAATTCTGAATTACTCAAATTAATATTTCCCTCCAATCTTTTTCGCGACTGCGCTTTAAAACGTTCATTATCTAGAATATTCTTCAATATACTTGAATCTGATGAGAAGTTCACTGATGAGTGTAGACAAGTTAGTTTGTTGTTGTGGCGGCCATTATTATTTAAGGTAAGTCAAACAACATAACTAGTTTTAAAGCTGTTTGTACCATACAAAACGGTTGAAATAATGAAGTTTCTCTACCAGAACTGTGACTGGACAATGAAAATCAGTGTTCATTCACTCTGGTGTTCATTTACTAGATTTATCATGCAATAATTAAAAGTAGTACAAGCTGTTATATTTTTGAAAATTACTATTTTTTTATTAACGACGATATTAATATAAATTAGATTACTACCTGATAATTCTTATTTCAGATGACTCGCCAATACGTAGCATTTCAATATTCTTAACACAACCGGAACAAAGCAATTCACGATGAAAACAATGGAAACTTAAGCTTAAATAATGCATAACTGAAATATTCGATTTCAAAATCCACTTTACATAATAAAATCACAGCCAAAAGTACCAACTGTAAGAAAATGGGACCAGTGCCAAATTTGACCTACGCTGAAGAAGAAAGATTAGAGAATTGGTTTTTGGAAAAGGATAAATTGGGATTTCCAATGCATGCCGATGAAGTCAAGGATGCAGTGCAGAACATTTTGAAGGATACCAAGAGACCTAACAAATTTTAAGAAGACTTGCCAGGTACCAATTGGTTACAGCTATTTTTAAATAACCATACAAACATTTCGAAATTATATAAATTTTAAGAAGACTGGCCAGGCACCAATTGGTTACATCTATTTTTAAATATGCATAGAAACATTTCGAAAATAAATACAGAAATAATATCTAAAAGTCTGTAGCTACAGAAGCTGGCATACGTGGATGGCTATCTGATTTGAATAAATACTTAGAAGACGAGAATTTACTTAATACTATGATGAAAGGCCCATCACGAGTCTTCAACTTCGATGATACTGGCATGAGAACGTGTATGAAGTTAGGGAAAGTTTTGGCACCGGCAAAAAATTAAAAAAATTCATATGAAGTTTCCTCCGGGAACAAGAAGGAATGTATAATGTCACGTTGTGTGAAAATCGCGTAAAATAATTATTTGTGTTGGTTGCCCGTTGGATAGAAATTGATTCAGAACATGCTGGTTTCGGTTTTTAAATTTTTAAGTAGATACGTATTATAATGTGGTTTGTCGGGTCGGACTATAGATGTTCGAAGCTTTAATTTAATTACAATTATTTATGTTTTTGCAGATATCTGTATTTTTTCAAATTTAAATAGAATTTAATTTCCCCAATTCTGTAGAGTATATAGACATTTCGGTTGTTTGCTTCTATTAGAGTGAAGTTTTTTTAGAATTATGATTCATTTCCACACGTTGAAATGTTAAATTTTGGTGAAGTCCCTTTCACTATTTTAAAGTGCAGTTTATTACCTTCTGTAGATAAGGGTTATTCCTAGTTATTTAAAGTATTGGTAATTATAGTTAGTTGAGAAATGAATACATTGTATTGAAATTATTACAGAAAACATAAGTTGGCAGTTTTAAACGCTTTTGGTGACGGTTCGTAGGTGGTTTTAGATAAGTTTTTAGTCCAAAGATAAGGAGGTTGATCGTTATTATACGTCGATTTAGTGTTGTTTATCGAAGGGATTTATTTGTTGAAAATACATCGTGTTATCGCAAAATGGAATATTTCTGTGTGCAGTCATTTTTAGCACGTGCTAAGATTTGAAATAATGAGTTTGTATGGTTGATTAATTGAGATGAAATTGAAGATGGCGAAGAGTGCAAGATACATACAGCATTCTAGTCATAGCTAGAATACAGTTGAACGCGTTGGCGTTCGAAGTAGTCAATTAGGTTTCGGTACCGTGGTGAATGAACTTTAGCTTGGGAAGTTTCCCTATCAACCCTTAGAGAGATATTTGTAGTAGACTCGATCTATCGATTTTATCCTTAGCAACATCGTTTAAGCATCCTTAGAAAAGGGACTAGTATTAAAAAATTAGTGCTACTCTTGTCTTTGGTTAAAATCGCCGTAGTGCGGAGATATTGATCGTTAATTCACGAACTTTGGTATCGTCAGGTTCACGCTAGCTCAATAAATAGAAAACTACTGTAAATAGAACGCTTAATTAAGTTTTTGTGGAATAATTACACTCGTTCAAGATATTGCACATTAACAATTAAAGGATAAAGAGCGAAGCGTAAATATAAAATTTCTGCTCTGTATATTAACCAAATGAAATAGAAGTCAAGCATTTTGTTCTGATGTAAATAACTTTCATGATTCAATACGGTGTATATCAATTTAAAGGCTTTCGAGTATAGTTACGACTCGGAGGCTGACCATGGAAATATCCACAGGTGGGCTATCCCCGCTTCGCTTGCCGGAGTTTCTTCCTCAGAAACCTACACTTATTGCTGTACAAAGAAAAGTGAAAATTTAGAGAGGCCAGTTGATGTGAGGGCTTGATCAAACTTAAGGTAATTACTTACACGCATTTGTTTTGTTGTTGACAATCCTAATAAAGTGTTTTTTTATCGTATTTGTTGAATGAATGAATATGCCCTTTGTTTAAGTTTTGTTTTGTAATCTCCAGATATTTAAATCAGTTTGTAAATTATATTCATTCGTAGTTCAATTGTATCATACTGTGCACTGTTTGTTTTATCCTGTTTAAGCTTTATAAAATTACGTATCATACAATTAGTCGAATTTAAGTGTACGACGGATTCAATATTCATCTTTGGTGTATTTCAATTTAAGTTACAATACATTATTTTTGGAAACTGGACCAGCTAACGCCAATCCAATTCAAACAATAGAACTTGCTAATGTTTTTTTTTTTGTGCAGCATCTGTGTTATCGCATAGAGCACTTATGTTTAATTGATTACAATATATGCATAGGTTACAGATAAGTATTTTCTTTATGATGTGTAACAGACTGTGACCCCATTTTTTTCTATTACGATATTAATTACGTTTGAAAAAAGCTTTAAATGAGATAATCTGTTTACCTTCAAGTTGTTGAGTGATTTAGATTTAGATATTTTTGATTTACACAATTTTACAGTGACGACGTTAATTTTTCAATATTTTAGTACAATTTTAACGTAACAATCTGAGAAAGAATTCTGTAATAAGTAGTGTAGTTTCATGAGTTGATTGATATAATTTCACTTGGTTATAAATTTTAAGTTACAACGTAACGTAGTTATAAAGTGAATAGGTCGATGAACTATCAGCTGTTATCTTTGTAGCACGTCATTGTATTACAAGTGATGAGTCACGGATCCACCTGCGATAAAGGAGTTTTTGGTTGTTTTGACTAGCTGTGAACTTTCGTAATTAGATATTTCATCCCCTATTTGGATATTTATAAACAACCTGACGCCCAATCGATTTATGATAACCCCTTTGTGTCTTTCCTATGATAAGCTAAAATTAGAAATACACCCACTCCTGTAGAGCCACTGAGCTATCCGCATTCCATATTTTATCTGTTCCTTCCGTGTTACTGCCATTTTCGACCGTAATAATAACTGTTGCTCCAGCACTGGTTGTTTTTCTCTATAAACGAGTTCCTAAAGAATTATCACTCCTTGTTCCACTTAGATGGGATATAGGACGATCAGTTTCTTGATGGATGACGCCAGCTACTTTCTTAGAATATATTTCCAATATGGTTACTGGAAAGCGACGTAACGTTACATATTGTTTTATAGATGGTGATAAATCTCACTACAACCTGGACCTAGATGAGTTTTGAATAGAAAAGAAAATCATTATTCACTGTCTGTTTCCGAACTCCACGCATATTCTTCAGCCTTGCGACGTGAGTATTGTTCACCCGAATGGAAAAAATCTTGCCGACGCCACAAGCAATAAACACGCACAATGGTACTATTTGTCAGCCCAATACGACAATCAATGAATTTAAAATTGGTGGTCTCTATCCACTAACTGATAATGCCGTGGATTATTCTAAATCTATATCCACACGACATAACACAATTTTTCATACACCTACGGTGTCTGCCATAAGTACTGATTGTTACCTTGCCTGATAGTTTTAGAGTAATTTTTGACAAAGGATAAAATTAGTGATGTTCAAAAAAGATTTAATGAACTATAGAGAAGAGAGCATTTAACATTTTTGGAAGCACTGCTGATTTAATGTAACGGACCACTACATTATCGAAAATCCTACTATCTTAGAAGAGACCAACACTAAAAATGCTGTTATCACTCAATCACTTTTGACTAATAGTCCTATGGAAATAGAAGGTGTACTGTATCAACCTATTTCCGAAGATATTGATAGATCTTATGGGATTGAAATAGCCACTGATTTATTTAGAAACGGTACAAAATAATAGTTTCACCGATGGCTGCTTGAACGAAACCGAAGATTCTGAGATATTAACAAATAAACTTGATAGCGAAGTATTTAAATAAATTGGACTGTAAAAAACTTCTTGATCTAATCCCTGAAGATTCCCTTAATATTGTAGAAGACAAGATCACTAAATTACGTGAAACGTCTGTGTTGAACAAGGCAGATACCACAGATAAAAAGAATGACGACAACTAGAACAGGATCCATGTTATCTCGAATATTTTAATATTACGGACAAAACATATTTACACTGGCCCAACCAAAAGAATAAAAAAAACAAACATTAATGGTTCCAGTACCTTAATTCCATACGCAAAACAGAAAAAAAAAGGATGAACAAGAGGAAAATATTAGAAAGAAAAAACTAGAAAAAGAAGAAAAATGTAACAATAAAACAAGGAAAGAGATACTGAGAGACTAGGATCGGCGAAAAACCGCGAAATGGAAGATATTTTGAGAAGGAGGAAAATAAGAAATCATTAAACGAAACTGACGATGCTATTAAAAAAGAAATACAGGTAAAGTGAAAAAAAAAGGAAGTGATAAAATGCGAAAGAGGACCATAGAAACATATAAAACTACGCCGAAGAATAAGTTCTCAGGAGAACGAAAATTAGGAGTTAGCAGATAAAACAATCACTGTAAGAAGCTACCTTATTGTAAAGTACCAGGATAGGAATTAGCCAGGTATTGTAAAAAACGTTAAATATGAAAACTACGAAGTAAATGGAAAAAGTAAGGAAACAGTGGAAGTGATCAGACCTTCCCGACCAAATTTTATACAACAAAAATCAAATTTTTAAGAAAATTTTAGAGCCCACCACGGATATAAATCCCGATTTAATATCTGGGCTGGGTTTTGAAATTTAATTTTTAATAATAAATTAATTGCTATAGTAGGTAGTTTCGTAGGCGTTATATGTTGGGTACCCATATTCATTGACTGACGATTTGGCACTTCTGTCACAAATAAAAAAAACATAAATATTAGAATTAACTTTTTATAGTTTTGTCTGAGTATTAATAAATTTAAAATAATAGGTCATTCTAACCTAATATCAGTTTTTTCTTTGGTTGATTTTATTTTTAATTTTGTTAAATTTAGCGTAGTGACATTGACATTGGCATTAAAGTATTCATTGATTATAACGTAGTTTTTTCTGGAGATTACGAATCTGGAAAGAAAACTGCACCTTTCCATTTAACATTTAAAAGTTACCCCCCACCCCTAAAAAGTGGAAAGGGTTAAAACATTACTTACTCTGTCAAAAAGTGTCCCCAACGACCCATTGCATCCCTAGATATTTCATTTATTTTCATTCAGCCATTTTCTCAATATCGCTTTGTAACACTTTAAAAGGACCACCCTGTATATATATATATATATATATATATATATATATATATATATATATATATATATATATATATATATACATATATACATATATACATATTTCACATTGAAATGTATAATATTGCTTACACTGCTTATGCTTATGCTTATCTCAAGATAATCAAGATGATGATATACCGGAAAAACCAAGGAGCAAATGCAATAATGAATCTCCAAACCAAGGCATTTACCATTGAACGTATCAACAATTAAGACCGTATCAAGGAAGGCGGCCTTTGTTCTCTGTCAAAAGGAATAATTTATTCAAAAAACGCAACAACAAATCAAATCAAATGTTTAAATTGTGCACTATTTGCGGTTTGACAATAGCCAAGGCGTTGAATAAACTCTCTTTGCACGTTTTCAACCACTTCTGGAGTTATTGCACACTTCTCTTCTGATTTTCTCTTTCAATATCTCCAGATTGTTTGGCCAGTCAACATATACTTTTGATTTGAGATAGCCCCACAGAAAGAAAATAATGAATCCCCAAACCACTAATGAACATTTTAAATCCCACTTCTTTAACAATATCAAAATTTATCCTTACTATCAGAATATGGATTGGATAATCTCAAATTTTCAAGTACTCATATAGCATGATCGATTTGACGAGTTATTGTGCAGTGAATAGGTTAGATAGGTTATAAAAAGAAACTTTGAAAATTAACGGCAATTACTTTCTCTTTCGAATTGAACTTCGTTGTGGCATTTCAAGCAAATCAAAACAAGTACATTTTCAAGAACAAATCAACGTCGAATCCTTAATTAATTTTGAGAGGTAACCCTGAAGTGACGTTTGCAAGCACACTGTAGATGGCCAACCATTCTTTGTAGATAATGCACTTTAGTTTGAGTTATAGATCGTCCCAAACAAATTGGATGCAAGAAAAAAATGAAAATGTCGTTTAGTTATCGACTACCGAAAAATTAATGATAAATTTGTCAAGGATAAGTATCCTTTACAACCAATAAACGAAATTAAAAAGAATAAAGGTCATAACCTAGAGCTGCCATCTGTTACACCTAATATTGATTTAAACGAGAAATTGGTATTTTTAAATGAAGTTTTCGATGACAATGTTACGATACACAATGTACTTTAATCGAAGATTGAATTGCAGACAAACCCATAAATGTGTTTACTTGTAGAATAATTTTAAAAGTAGGAAATTTAGATAACTCATATTTCTTAACGAAAATAACTACGAATTGACTATTTGTAGAGGAAACCAACTAGAGCATGCAATTGAGCATCTGCTACAAATCATTTGATCCCAAGCACTTTTACTGTTTGTACTTTGCAACGGGTTCAAATAGAATTAGAACACGCATGGCAAATACTCAAAGGTGCCGATTAGCTCGCCATAAGGTGGTGGATATTGTTCATATTTTGTAGATCCGGAAATACGGTAATGTCCTATCGGGTAATGAGCCATCCTGTGTAGCTCCGTACACTAACAAAAAGGGGGTGCACAGTAGTACACATAGCAATAAAACAAGGAAAAATGCTGGAACCACTATTTTGGTTGCCCCCAACGGTTCCCTGGATCGAATTTGAAACGCAATGTTCCAAAAAATACCACAATAAATCTCTTACAATTCGGCACTACAACTTTTAAATGTTTACTAAGGTCCCCCTTGAAAAATTTTTACTAAATTAGAAGAAAGAAGTCTTGCCCTTTTTGAAATTCACTTTAGTTTGCTGTCTAATTCAAATAAAACTACCCCCCGTGTAAATGATATACACTCAGATTAGTGAACCATCACATAGATGATGCAGAATTCGAAAAGATTAACGCCCTTCAGCATCGGCATGCTGTTTTCCTTACAAAAGAAGTTTAGTAAGAAACAATAATTTAATTCAACAAAAATCTGTTAAGACACTTTAAGAAACATTAATTGTCCAAATTCACATTCTGTGCCAAGATATCCATAAAAGCATTTTTTCGTCGAATACGCCGAATATAAATAAAACACTCTTAAATCTGATAAAATCTTACAAGCTTAAAGATTCATGTTTTTTTGTTTAAGTCTACATATTTAATTATACCTCTACCACACATAAACGTGTAACTTATACGAAATATAAAGGCCTGGTGACTCGCACTTTGCATTGTGTATAAATCGAAACAAGTTCAAAATTCTTACTTAAAACGACGACGTTCGGTTTAAACCAAAACAACAATAGCACCTTACGTTCTCATATAACTAGGAAACAGTCCAGCATATCTCGACCTCGTTCTCGCTTTCATTGGTTGGAACGATGTCGGCCGCCACCAGTAGACTCGTTTAACTCCAATATATTTTAGTGCATTACTTCACTTCGCTCTTCACACGTTATTAAGATCCACAGGGCATAATGGGGTTAATGATGCACCCCTCGCGCACTCCTAGCTAAAATCAACGCTCGCTACGTAAACCATCACTCAACTCCTCTCGTGGTTCTATCAGATTTCGCCCAATCCTTTCAGACCGTAAGTACGGTAAAAACGAGAAAACTACAAAATACGTCACTAGCCAATAACACTTGCACCATCAAAATACCACGAAAACATATTGTAACATGATCTGTCTTCGTCGCCACTAACCTTTGAAAAATCGATTCTAATTTAACCTATTATAACCACAGTTGTCTACTTATTATGTTTTACCAGAACTGGATTCTCCTGAATCTGCAAATCTACGCTTTCGTAAAGTAATTTTAATTACAAAGAAGCAATTTCCAATGACCTACTTTCAATCAAGCTAAACCATAAATTAACGATTACTTCAAGTTAATATTATGCACTATGTACTAAAAATATTAAACTGCCTACTTTAATTCCTTTACTATATTAAGCTCACCAACACGTATAAACATAATCGTAATTTTTGAACTTCCATTTATTTACAAACAACACAAAAAAAAAAAATATGTGTGCCATTTACACAAAAGTAAATACTATATCTTACCCCAATTTGCAGTAAACTCAAACATCGCAAAATATAGCAAACATTTGTAACTAAATCAGTACTTCTCAAACTTCATAGTCGAATATACATACATTTTCAATAATCTAATACGACAAAACAAGGAATATCCTCCTATAATTTCTACAGAAGGTGTTAACTTGATAGATAAAGAAATCAAACCTCTCTCAAAAATTCTGTCAAATTATTTTCGTTAACAATATAAAAATTGTGAAAAGTGATATATTAGGTCAAGATGTTAAATATACGGATCAAAAAATCAAGATTATCTGTGGATACCATTTAAATTATAATAGAAAAGACGATGTTGAGAGTGTAATTCAAACTAAATATTAATAAGAATAATAATATTTATTTATCTTTAGTAGTAATACAGTATCTTAGAGTCGTCAATCATATCGTATTGCTAATATAATGTGAAGACAAAATGTAGACAATGTAAATAAGTATAAGACAGTAAAATTACAATAAGTACCTAAATCAAAGAACATTTTTTACAGAAATATTTTATGTATTGATAATATTTTGTTTAAATATATCATAGAAAGTTTATTCTGCCTGATTATTATCATTGCATATCAACAAAGTGTCGATTTTCATCATTTAGGAATTTATTATAAAACTTAATTCCATAATAGTTAGTGCAACCTTTGGAAGCCGTATGTGCAATTTGTTTAACATTTAAATCATTATTATTTCTAGTATAATGATGAATATCTTTAAATGACTAGTAGGTGACAACATCAGTTCTTACTTAGTGTACAATTCAGTATACAATGTGTCCAAAATTGGTCTGTGCAGTATTGATCGAAAGACGGTTAAATGGAGAAAGTTTTAGAGAATTTTGAGCCCACTAAAATTCCATTCTGAAATCAAGGTTATCTCAAATATTTTTCAAAATATTCGAAAAAAACTGAAAATCGCCAATTTTTATGTTTAGCTATATCTCTTTTATTTGACTAGGTATACAAAAATAAATTAAACTTTGCCATTGCCACTTTTTATCCTCTATTGATTGGTGACAGAAAAAAAATTAATCCGACGTTTCGTCGATTAGAGACCATCATCAACTTTATGTTTCCATATGGGGCGGAAATTAGCTAATGGTATAAAATGACTCCTTTTTTTTATTCTAAATCCAACGATGTATAACACTTAATGATAATTCGACGTTTCGACCCTCATTATTGACATTATCAAATATTTCTTTTTTTAATGAAACATTTTTGAAAAAAAAACTACCAAAGCAATTTATTCTGCAAATGTACATTCATTTCAACCCATAATTCATAATAGAACGTTTCGACTTATCAAAAGCATTATTAAGTAATCTCTTATGAACAGTAGCTGCATATTCGAAGATAACTATTTATTACGATATCGAAAAAGCCTTTAAATTAAAAACGGAATTATCGCTGTTATAATGAACGTATTGGGTAGATCACTTAAATAAAATTTTTATAACAAAACTCTACTATGATTAAAGTTGTTTAGATTATATTTACGTAATAAAATGGTATGATTAAGACAATCGAACGCTGTAGTTAAATCCCAAAAAAATTGTAACGCAATTATCATTAGATTCAAAACATTCCAAAATTGCATCTTAAGTTGATTTTCAGTCGCTAAATCCGTGTTGGTTAGAAGAAAATAAGTTATAGGTATCAAAACAATTCATAATTTCATTTTTTAATACTTTTTCATATATTTTTGAAAACACTAGAAGAATTGAAATTGTTGTTACTATCAACTTAGCTTTATTTAGTTCAAATTTATGTATCTTATTACAAGGTTACGCGCATGTTCATCATTATATCTCTTATAATGATCATTAAATATTCTTAATACACTGCGCATGTTTTTCAGACGATCGTTAAACCAATCAATCTTTGTGGTTCGTTATGAGGATTTAATTCTTTTTGTAGGGAAACTGGCAAAAAAACAGTTAACAAAATTTTCTAAAAAGATTGAGAATTTTTTATCTGCTGATAGATATTTGTCCTTTGCAAATGCCCAATCAGTACATTCAAGTTTATTATACAGAATCAATTTACCTCGATACGTTATTGGTCGGTGCAATTTATGACCTTAGAATCATGTATTATTGAAAAATGTATTATTTGTGCAAAGTTCATGATAAAAATTCATAATGTTGTTAATTGAATTACTCCTCGGTGTTGGCAAAAATGGGTGATATAAACCATAACTTTGTAGCAAGTCAACAAGATAACTGGCGTTTGTATCACCACATAATACCATTTTATTTTGAGCTAAAATCTACCTTGGATAATAAAAAGATAAGACAGTAAATAACTTAAAATTTCCCAGAGGGGACCTATAAACACTATAAACAGATTACGTTAAATCTTTTAATTTTTATCCCAGATATTTCACAGTCAACTTCGTTAGATAATTTCTTAGTAAAACCGATATGAATGCATTTTACGGATTTTCTTACTAAGGTCATTATACCACCATGTTTGTTTACTTTTCGTGAATAATATGAACTAGAGTTGAAATACTTTCAGAACAACACAGTGCGCACAAACCAATATTGGTCACAATTCGACAATTTGCCGTCGCGTGCGCAACTCATAGGCGTAGAAATTTTAAGTAGTTTAATTACATTTTGGTGCACGCTTGAGTTATAGGTTATATTTCAGACTTTTTACATTTTCTTTTACTAAACAGTTCTTTTCAGAGCTCTTTTTGACCCTTCGTGTATATTTTGGTAAGTTTGCAATATCTGTGCTTTAAGCGTAATATACAAGTATGTATTTTGTCTTTTTATAGTCACCAAACAATGGCAAACAAATCGGCGTTCGTGGAAAGATTCTGCATAGTCAAGCTCGAGAAATTGTTGCAAACGTCATAGAATTCATGACAAAAGAAGCTAAGGATGGAGTGACAATCCCTTTGTCAAACTTTAAGGAGAGAATTTTAGCTGCTGCGAAGATAGGTGAATTCACTTATCGTAAAGTTATATCAGACATGAAGGAAATTTCACAAGGCAAAGCAACAAAGTTTTCTTCACCTAGAAAAAATAAAAACAGACCAAACCCTAAAAGTAATTTGTATCAGGGGGAATTGGAGCAGATAAAATCCATTATACATAATTTTTATATTATTGAAAACAATTTTTACATGGTAAATATAATTACATTTAAATTAACAGGTATCCACA
This sequence comes from Vesta saturnalis, assembly GCA_036346205.1. Taxonomy (NCBI): domain Eukaryota; kingdom Metazoa; phylum Arthropoda; class Insecta; order Coleoptera; family Lampyridae; genus Vesta; species Vesta saturnalis. The sequence continues at coordinate 1,455,345 of JARFJB010001138.1, read as the reverse complement.
ATAAAATTCTGCAGAGGTATTGATTTTAAAGGTGGACTTTCGACTTTGGGTAAGATTATTAAAAAATTGGGTTTTCGGTAAGTCATGTAACTATTTGTGACATTCACTCATATTAACTTATTGCATAAATTTGTAGATGGTGCAACACTGTTGATAAAAAGAAGGTTCTGATGGAATCATGTGACATACGCTTAAAGCGTATCCAATATTTACGTCAACTGCAGCAATGCATTCAAGATAAGAGACCAATTATTTTTACAGATGAGTCCTATATCAACAGTTGTCATACAAACCCAAAATATTGGACAGATAATTCTACTCTGGGTTTTAAAAAACCTATTGGCAAAGGTCCACGTATTATCATGGTACATACTGGTGGATCTGAAGGTTTTGTTAATAATGCACTACTTATGTTCAAATCAGGTACGAGATCATTATCATAATTGTAGTCTAAAACTAAATCTTATTAATTATAGGAAGTACATCAGAAGATTACCACAACGATATGAACCATATAAATTTTATGCAGTGGGTACAAAAGCAGCTGTTGCCGAACATACCAAAGCGAGCTGCACTTGTCATCGATAATGCATCATATCACAATATGGTAATAAATAAAGATCCAACATCCATGACCAAAAAGGACGATATGATTATGTGGCTTCGTCAACATTCAATTATGCATGACCCTCTTTCAACAAAACCTGTGTTGTATGCCATAATCAAGGAGCATAAGTCAAAGTGCAAACAGTATATTTTAGATACTGAATTAGCAAAACATGGCCATATAATGCTTAGACTTACTCCGTATCATCCAGAACTAAACCCAATTGAGAAAATATGGGCTACAGGGAAGCAGTACGTTGTATCTAGAAATACTACCTTTAAATTTAAGGATGTAATACAATTAGCTAAAGAAAAATTTGCCACGATAACTACTGAAGATTGGGCAAACATATGTACACATGTTGATAAAGTAGTTGAAGAATGCAAGTACAAAGAACACATGTTTGACAAATCATATGATGATTTTAGATTCGTTGAATACAGGCGATTCAGATGAATCTACTGAAGAATCTTCCGATGATGAAGATGAGGGGGATCTTGGAATTTCTCTATTGCCTGACTGTGACTTACAACAAGCAGGACCGAGCACAGAATAAAATGATTTATTACAATTTATTTACAATTTACACACATTATAGGTACTTTGCAACTTGTTCAGTTCCCACAATGAAACACACCTTATATCGTGATCTATTTAATGTTTTGTGAATTTTATAAAACTAAGGTGAATGTGTAGTTTCAACCAAAATGAAGTGTGTTGATTCAATTGTTTAAACCCTAAAACAAAATCTATCATTTCTTAATTGTTTTTGTATGTATTTATGATAACCTATTAACCAGAATTTTACATTAGGTATACTAAAAATAAACTTTAGCAATTGTAATTTCCTATGATTAGATTTTTGTCATAAGTTGTTTTGTGGCATAATTTTAGTGAAAGATTTAATTATAATTCTCAATTCATTTTTGTGAGTCAGAATTTTATATTTCTGTAAATATTTACGTGTTCATTTTATATTCTGTTTGTGAATAAATAAATTTAAAAAAAATCTGGTGCGGTTACTCCTTGTTCCTTTACTACTTGTGTTATTAATTTGAAAGCTTTTGTTATACACATCTACGTTTTAATTAATGTGAATTCGATTACATAGTTTTCTAAAATACAATATGCTTTTTTGGGGGCGTTTCAAATAGTATATTTAGTTTATTAAGTTTCAACACATTCGACATACTATTAAACTGTACCTCAAAGAGCCGGGTATTAAGGTTTTTTTTCATGCTTTGCGGGTACATGTATCATTTTACAGTAGTTTAGGATAAATTATAAGATTGTACTTTTGTATAGATAATTTTGTTATTCTGTAAATAAAGTTATTCAGCAGACATTGTTGATGACAAGTATTCAAGGAGCCCCAAAACAAAACTGCGCCTGTTTGTAATTGTGTAAACTAAGCTATAATTGCTAAATTTCACAAAACAATTAATTTAACGTTTCTATTTGACCACAAACCATCATTAATTACATGAATTTTATCTGAAATATATGCTTTAGTTCCTCTCATTGCCTCATCACAATAAGCCACTTGAATGGCGACCGGTTCCAAAATTGGGTGATGTAACAGCTGATTCCTGCGCTCTCCAAGCTACCCAGAAATTGTGTGGTGGTTATGGATGTTGCACCGTATGGTTCGGTGCAGGCACTCCCATTTTCTAATAGAGAATGTGCCGGAGTGATTGATTAAGCACGGGGTCGAAATTGGGCGTAAAATTATAAAAATGCAAATGTGGAACAAAATTCAACCTTTTACGTCCAGAGGGAAAAAATAATTGATAATGTTCCACCTGTAAGTGCAGCTGAGAATCCGATTAGGTTTCAGATAGTGACATAGATTCAGATTGTTCAGGTGATATAATATAGTTTAAATAAGACCCTATTGTACGGTATTAAAATTTTAGTAAAAATATATCTAAACATATGGTTTTCGTCAGGTCTTGTCCGTGGATACGAAATCAGCAGTCTTGTGGTAAATTCCATTTAACTACGACTTAAATAGACACGTTTCTGGTTATTTACTTTTGTGTGCAACAATCAAGAAAAGAATGACGTTGCAAATTTCAACACAATCTTCACATTGGATTACTTACGAGAAAGCGCTATGGTGGATAGGTTAAATTAAACGGATACATATTGATGTTCTGGTTACCTATTGAGATTGCGACCGAAGAACTAAGTTTGCATATAAACATACCTCTACGTCATGATTAATAGTCAAGAGAAGAAGGAGAAAAATGCCGTAAGTAAATTTTATCACAAAAGCAGTATTCACATTAGATTACTTACGAAATTACGTTGTGGGTTTCCTGCATATTTCCCCATTGTTTTTTACTTTGGAAAAGTGAAAAAAGGAGAAGGAATTCTTGTTAGTTTTTTTTACGTAGATTTGTATTAGATAAGACACGATGTTGTCATTCATGACCAATGTAAAGAATAAAGTTTGAATAGTACGAAAAGCTATGTTGCAAGGCTGCATTAGTTTCACTATAAAAAAAAAACCTACATTTTACAAAAGTGAAGCTACGACAGTAACTTTTTGTTCTTTTGACAGTGCTACCTCACACTCCATAGATTTCCTGCTCTAATGCAAAATAAGGTGGAACAGAGTGTATAAGTTTTTCAATACAAGCTGTAAATAAAGTGAACAGTGAAATCGAAACGCCGGTTACTATTCAGCATAATAATCATATCGACCATAAGGTTACTCAGGACAATTCAACGAACAATATGCTTAGCATGGTTTAGTACTGTAAATCTTAAGAGCACTTCTAATTCTGAATTGATTAGTATTATTAACCAAGGAAAATCAATTTGTAAACTGTGTCATCTACAAAGAAAAATTATGATTTCATCATCAAGATTAACAACTCCAGAGTGCGAACTGAGAAGATTGGACAGAATTCAACACAATTGAAACTCACACCCTTTGCGTTAAAACCAAAAATGCTCCTGCATAGAACGTAAGCTGATCATAGATTTTCACCTCACTGTGCTCAGTTCGTTAGAATGTAAGATTCAGTAATAAAATGTAATGGATTGAAAATTGTACTAATTAATATGTAGCCATTGTGTCTTCAACAGTTTTGTAGTAGAAACAAAAACAATCCAAAATTCTAGTTCATACTAAACTAGTTATATTTTATTTATATAGGGTGTCTCAGCGAGACCGTTCATTAGAAGTTTATGGGGTTGTGGCCAAACTAAAACTTGAAAATTTAGCATCAGGTATAATTGGTTGCATTCTCTTGAACTAAAATATTTCCAGACTTCTAGCACTTGCGGTTATATCGGAAGTCGCCATCTACTTTGTTTTTTTCAATGGAACACCCAATATATTTTTGCATTTTTGGATGGCAACCATAATTTTCAATCTCTTGGCAGCTGGTTGACGTTTATAAAATGGACTGTAACTCCTATTTGGATTAAGATAAAAATTTAAATCCAATTAAGTTTGTAGTTTAAAGATGCCCATGCATTTCTTGAAATAAAATTCTTTGCCTGAAATTAACGCCTAAATTTATAAATTTCGGCCAGAGTAAAAAATGTAAAATGTAAATGGAATATCCTATCTTTGTTAGGTAATCGATTTGCTACAAAGTGATATGGCATATTGTTATACCTAAATCAAACAGTTCTAGAGTTACTTTTAAAAATGGAAAATTTTTATTCCTTATCCATTATTGCGAGAATCCTACGAATGGTTGCTATGGACTCGAGAGATAATTTTTCAAATGTCAAATTTTTATGTTTCTCACTTACTACTTATCTCTTAAATTTCTTAGTATTATTGCTAAAATAGTGTTGAATGAAGAAACTCATACTTTATTTTTTATACACGGAATATGCTACAAGATTCACGCACAATATTATTTAACCCAAACTATTCACATTTACTTCAAATAACACAAAATGGATGTAAAAACTAGAAATAAATTATAATAAATGTTCGAAATGGTGGCCGTTCGCATTCTCTTTTCCATGTACAAAATAAATTTAGAATTTCATGATTTGTATAAACATTATGTTCGTTATTGTTATCCATTTTCACTCTTTTTAGCAGTAATATTAAGGCACTTAAGTGATAAGTATTAAATCACAAACATGAAAATAATTCTAATAATTATTTCTCGTATCCATAGCAACCATACATTTCGTTCTCGAAATAATGGACACGGAATTAAAATTTTACGTTCTTTGGAAATAACTCTAGAACAGTTTGATTTAGATATAACAACATGTCATATCACTTTGTAGAAAATCTTATCGCCAATTCGATTACGTAACAAAAAATAGTGTATTACATTTAAGAAAGTAGATTTTTTTACATATCTAACTTTGGCTGAAAAGTATAAATTTAGGCGTTATTCTCAGGCAAAGATTTTTCTTTTAAAAAATGCATATGATAACGGCATCTTTATACTACAAACTTAATTGGATTTTAACTTTTTATCGCAATCCAAATAAGAGTTACAGTGGATTTTGTGAACGTCAACCAGGCGTCAACAATTCGGAAAATAATTTTTATTTCAAAAAATAGATGGGCATAGTATAGTTTTAATAAAAAAGATTCAAAATTATGGTTTCCATCAAAAATGTAAAAATATATAGGGTGTTACATTAAAAATAACAAAGTAGATGGCAACTTCCGGTATAACCGGAAGTACTAGAAGTTTGAAAATATTTTAGTTGAAGAGAACGAAATCAATTATACCCGATTCTAAATTTTGAAAGTTTTTATTTTGGCAACAATCCCATAAACTTCTAATGAACGGTCTGGCTGAGACACCCTGTATATTCCAAACAACCATGTGGTGCGTTACTATAAACTATAATCCGCAATTAAAACATAATTTAGTACGGCACATTTAATGTATTTACGTAATATATAAGTTGTAGGTGACCATCCGTAAGGTATAGTATATAACATTACTAGCAAGGTAAAAAGGGTTTTACTGGTGGACAGAAGGAGCCAGAAAAACCCGTTACCTTGCGTGTATTGAAATCATTACTCTGACAATGGAGCTTATTGCTTATTTTACTGTTTATTATGTTGATAATACAACGTGAACCAGGTACGGTCGTCCCTAACTTGTAAAAAATTAACTTTCGCCTCTAACCTGCAAATTTTTAACTAGTAGCCAGCTTGTTAAGATGGAATTTCAACGGCAATAAGATAACTTGATAAACTGACATTTACAAATGAAAATGAAAACAAATAAAAACCTTTACACACAACTTTTTGTTATTGCTGAAAATTTTATTTTCTACCTTCCAATTTCATTTATGTAGGAATAAATGGACATATTAGCTCATTTTACGACGTTTGACAGACTTTAGGCGAGATCGTCCATGGTGTGTGTGTGCGTGTGGGTGCGTGCGTGCGTTCGTGCGTGCGTGCGCGCGCGCGTGCGTGCGTGCGTGCGTGTGTAAGTGCGTGCGTGCGTGCGTGCGTGAGTGCGTGCGTGCGTGCGTGCGTGCGTGCGTGCGTGCGTGCGTGCGTGCGTGCGTGCGTGCGTGCTTGCGTGCGTGCGTGCGTGTGTGTGTGTGTGGATACGTGAGGACGCGCGCGTGCATACTTGCGTGAGTGCATGCGCATGTGCGTGCGCATGTGTGTGAGAGTGTGTCTGGGTATACGTGAGTAGGCGTGCGTGTATGCGTATGTGCGCGGGTAAGCGGGTGTGCGAGTGGGTGCACGTGACTGTGTGGATGTATGTTGTTATCCACGATAACTTGAGATCCATAACAGGTACGTGCTGGAAATTTTGTATTTAGGCTTCATTTCATTTCTCCTGGAGCTGGTTAAATTTTGGGACAAATCCAGCCTCGGAGAAGGGGTTCATTAGAGGCGGTTGTTTGGTTTTATCACACATTTCTGAAAGAGCTGCATCTTACACATATCAATTAATTATGTTCTATGCAATTTTTTATACAAGGCGTAATTTAGCGACAAAAAAATTCTTAAAGTGGAATTTAAGTGTTTCTCCAAACCTTTTTAATATTTTTTTTCAAGTTAGCACCTAGATGTCTATTGACCTATATCTGACATGAAATGTCTATCAGACATAGATTATTATTTTTGTTTTTACAATTGTCCCTATGTTTGTTATGAACATATTAAAATATTAAAACGAAGGTTGCATAATTATGCTAAAAAATTATTATTATTAAAATTATTTTATCTCTTTCAATTTCCACTTTGTAAGTTGGAAGATCATGTGTTGTTCCACACCAGATATTTTTTAAATGGCTTTATAAATATGTAGTATATTTAATTACGAAATCATGTTTCCCTATCTCAATATAAAACGTTGGTAACGATCGATGCCTAATTTGGAAATTATGTTCCACACAAATATCGTTTGATATTTTAGTATCGATATCCTAAACTTTTGCAAGTATAATTCATATTAGTTTAAATTGTAGCTTTTATTTTCGTAAATACCAATGAGTAAATAATGATTATTGACGTGATAAAGAGACGCTTAGATAAGATGATTGTATGTTCAACTCAATCACCAAAGTAAAAGCAGTGAAATTTTGTAATCGGCTTGTCTAAAATAAATCTAATTGTTTTATCCTTTGTACTCATACCACAATACAAAGCTACTCATATTAAAATAATGTCTATTGTAATACTTGTTTTTTCAATAAACTCTTGTTTATACATGTACCTATGAAGACGAACACAAAAAATAAACTTAAATAACGCATTTAAGTTCCTCTTGTAGCATATCTACAAAATTCTACTTTTAATAATATGCTACAAAAACATAATTTAAATAAAATACGAATTTGGAGATTCGAAGCTAATTAAAAAGGCCGAAAATCTGCTTGAAAAGTAAAATTTTAACTTCACAACTTCTTAAAGTTTGTGTTAACAAAGTTTATAATTTACAATTGAAATTTTTTGAGGTGATAAACTTAGATAACACTGAATATCGAATAAATAATAAATCAGAGCTTTAAACATATTCGATCAAACGCAATCCTGTTTAAAATAATAAATTCCAATTCAAAAAAGGAGGCAGAATCGCAAACGTTTTATTTTTAAAATACCGAAATAGCGCATAAATTATTAAACTGATCTAAAGTAATAAAGGAATACATTAAACTAAAAGTGTACGTAAACAACATATACTCTGCCGATTTTCTAAATAAACAGTAATACATCAAGTGCATAGTCAAAAGAAAGCATAAAATCGATATCTTTCTATGCTGTAAAAAGAATGTCAAAGGTGAAACAAATAAAAAAAGTGGGCCAAGATTGATAATCTAAAACACTATCGAAGTGCAATTTTAATAACATCAAGAGTATATGGAAGATAAATTTAAATGCTAAAAAAAATAAAACACAACAGATGTTGATGTAACATCTAAGATCTATTATAAAAGCCTTTTTAAATGATATTCTAATTAATAATCACGAGACATATTTTTTTCATTATTTTTTGACACTTTAATTCCACGGCAAAAAAAGTACAAAGAGAACCAGAATTTATATTGAACTAGAGATGAATGGTAAGGTATTGTCTATAGATTTCAGCTCAGGAATAATATAAAAGATAAAGAAAGTAAGATGTTCACTAGATTTGACATCAAATAAAAGACGATGTTAGAAAAAAATGAATAAATCTGTAACGATTTTATTACCTCCAACAAACATAAGGAGTTTTTAATAAGAATTCAGTCAATTTCGTTATTAATTGGAAAATGAAGTGAGAACTTTATAAATAATTTTTACTTTCAATATTTTTTATTAAATTTACGATTCTTGCTTTATATATTAATGCAAAGTTTACTTTATTTTGTGCTTACGGTTAAAATACAATTTTATACACTGAAATGTGCTGCTAAAGTAACACTAACAACAGCGTAGATAAATAGTTATTTATGACCCTAGCCAGTGAACTTCTTCCATTCGATGTTAAGATGCCCCTTTATCATCCTGTATAATAAATTACTATTCATTGATAAAACTAATAAAAATTAAACCAGCGTAAGCTCTACGATAAACAACATACCACATATTATAATAGGAAAGAGCACACCTTTCAGACCCACCAGAAAATTTGAGTCAGCCGACTTTTCCAGTTTAAATAAGAAAAGGGACTGACATTATTTAGAAACCGAAAAATAAATTCTGAAAACGTTATTACATTTAAATTATGCCGCCTCAGGTGTCGGTCCACCCAATTTCGTCACGTTGTCAAATTCTTCTGAAATGTCGTAAATACGTTACATTTTCAGCCAATAAAAGAACTATTTTAATGAGTCAATGTGTCAGTTTCAAAAGAAACTTTCTTTCAGCAATAGATTCTCACATTTTTCGAATTAAGTAACATTAAATACTTTTTATACTTCAGACAATGGAGTTAAACTAAAACAAACAAATTTTCATCTTTAACTTAAGAAAGCTTTAAATCTAATTGATCATTGCATACATGAGACACTTTACTCTAATAATATTCTAATGGTTTGAGACGCTGTTGATGTAAACTAACATGAAAAATGTCCAGGACAATTAAACAAAGCGGTACGCAACAGATGATAACGACGCAAATTATTTTATCTAAGCAATTCTAATGACGTTTACAAAAATATGTACCGGGTGTTCGAATAAGGGCACAGAGCGGCTCTCTCGACAATGCTAAGGCCTAGAGGTTTGGGAAAAAAATCCTTATAAGTAAAGAAAGTAGGAGAAATGGTTGTAAATTATATTGAAGTTCGTAACCCGACCGATAGGGGGCGTAACTGGTACGAAGAAACATACAATTAATGATATTTCGGAAAATTGGGTGATGAGCTATAACTTTGAAAATATCATTTAAGAGCTTGGATGATACCGCACATTTTGCTTCGCGACATAATAAAGGAGGGGGGCAATGAATTTCCCAATATTTACATTTTAATATCTCCTGATCTACTCAACGTATTCCAAAATTATTAGTCTCATTTCAACGAGAAATCTATCTTCAGTCTTGTTGAAGACTGTCCTTTGTTGGAGCGTTTAATTTTAAACAAATAAACTAGAGGGCGTTCTGTTTAGCGATTACAATTTTTTGGAAAAAACTAAATAAAACGGTACTTTATTTGACAGAACGTTACGCGGCTTAAAATTACATACATTTTAGTGAAAACCCCTTCGCGATAAATCCAGCAATAAAAATTTTAATACCGCAATCAGAACAGTTTACTTTGTCTGGGAAAACAAATCACATATCCATGGCAATCGTTAACTCCTCAGAGTTTCTGCGTCTTGTATGTATTTTCTAATCCATTTTTTTTGAAAAATACGCCATTTACTAACGCGGAAGAGTATGATATGACGCCCATGTATTCCCAATGCTTCGAAAAGGCTGCAATTGCGCTACAATTTACAATGCAATTTCCACAAAGAAGACTTATTTCTCGAGAGGTATTTTCAAGATTGGCCAGGCGATCCTGAGAAACGGGCAACGTGCAGCAGATTCAAGCACCTGTTCGTGGAACACACACCGAGACACAGTACCAGAAATATTCCGACGACTTGGGAGTTCCAAAAACAATTGTCCACGAGATTCTTCAAAACAATAATCTGCATCCCTACCACATTGTCTTACATCAGGCGTTAAATCATACTAATTATGATCACAGACCAAACCATTGTTACTGGCTCCTAAATATGATTCGGGAAAATCCAAATTTCCTGTAACGCATATTATGGACGGAGGAAGCCACTTTCATTAGCACAGGGGTTGTGAATTTGCACAATATGCGCTATTGGTCCGAGCAAGTGCGACAAGCAGAACATCAAAATCGTTGGAGTTTGAACATATGGTACGGAATGCTGGAAGGGAAAACTGTAGGTCCACATTTTATTGACTAAACCCTTAATGGGGAGGAGTTCTTCCAATTTTTGAACGTTTCTCTTCCATCACTTTTAGAAAACGTCTCCTTGGAAACAAGAAGGCGCATGTAGTTCCAGCTTGATGGTTTTCCGGCACATTATGACCGAAACATACGTCGGAATTTATGTGAACAATATTCTAATCGTGTTATTAAAAGAGGAAGTCTATTTCTCTGATTTCTATCTATGGGGTAGACTGAAAGACCTGGTTTTCCAAAAGAAACCAACAACCGGGGAGAATATGATCGAAAGAATACAAAATGCCATTAAAAGCATTGGAAATAAATGCGCAACATATCATACTCTTTCGCGTCAGTAAATGGCGCATTTTTCCCAAAAGGAATTAATTAAAAAATACATACAAGACACAGAAACTCTAAGAAGTAACTTTTGACAATCAGTAATCTTTTCAGTTTAGCGCTTACCATGAATATGTACTTTGCTTTCCCCGACAAAGTAAGCTGTTCTGATTGCGGTATTCATATTTTAAACATTTTCTCGTATAAATCGAGAACGGATGGAGTTATCGCGAAGGAGTTTTCACTAAAAATTAAGTAATTTTAAGCCGCGTAAAGGTATGTCAAATAAATATTACCGTTCTATTTAGTTTTTTCTAAAAAATCACAAAAAGTGTAATCGCTGCTGAGAGCACCCTCTAGTTTATTTGTTTAAAACTAAACGCTCCAATAAAAATGTGGATTTTCCCGAATCATATTTAGGAGCCAACACCAATGGTTGAGCCTAAGATCATAATAAGTATGATTTAATGCCTGATGTAAAACAATGTGATAGAGATGCACACTATTGTTTTGAATAATCTCGTGGACAATTGTTTTGGGAACTTCCAAGTCGTCGAAAATGTTTCTGATGCTTAAGATGGGATCGTGTTGCCCGTAGGTCAAAACTTAGATAATATTTTCCTCGGTGCGTGGTCTATAAACTCTCACGGGTGCTTGAATCGCTGCACTTTATCAGTTTCCTGTAAGCGATTGCGGTATTCAGCTTTTTAACATTTTCTCGTATAAATCGAGAACGGATGGGGTTGTTGCGAAGGGGTTTTCCGTAAAATTTAGGTAATTTTAAGCCGCGTAACGTTCTATCAAATAAATAGTATCGTTCTATTTAGTTTTTTCCAAAAAATCACAAAAATTTGTAATCGCTGAAGAGAACGCCATCTAGCTTACTTGTTTAAAATTAAACGCTCCAACAAAAAACATCCTACAAAAGGCTATAACTTGCTCTTTCAAACGAGACGAAGAATATTCCAATTCGTTGAGTGGTTTAGGAGACATTAAAATGTAAATATTGGAAAATACATTGGGCTTCCCCTCTATTATGAGAGATACGGAAAAGTTTCGCAATGCAAAATGCAAACTGTGGGTCAAAGGGGGAAAATTTATGTAGTCATGTTTTTATTAAGCGTTGGTATTAAGTTTTATGATAGCCTCCTTACCGTTGCCAATATAACCCTATTGAAATCGCAAATTATAACAATAAGCGAATAAGCTCTGAACCTTCATCGAAGGATAGGGTTCAGGAGTTATCCAAACGTTCTCCTACAATGTGGCAAAATTTTTAATTGGGTACGTTAAGTATTATTTAAAATGATTGGGAGAAAGATGTGGGACATTTTTGGATTGAAAATATTCCATCTGGTATTATAGCACTAGGAGAATCCGATTCAGATTCAGTTAGTGTTATGGATTAAGATTATTCTGGTGATATAATGCAGTTAAAACAAGACCATTCTGTTCAACGGTTAATAAGGTACATACTTTTACTTTTTACTGAATTAATTCAGTGCTTAATAAAGTTATTACACCTCTTTTGTTTTTGAATAGCATACGACTCATTAATTCAACTAATTTATTTTATTTCAAATATTATTAATTGATTATTTTAAATAGAAAGTTGGTTATGATTCTGACAAACATGTTTTTTTTTTTAAACAGGATATGACTCTTTTATATCAAAATTAAAGTTTAAACAAAGTTTTTTTATTTACATTAAAAAAGATTACGGCTTAACACAGTTAATTTGAATTAGTTAAATTATTTTAGTGGTTTAATAGATATATCCTTATTTTAATAATTAATTAGGACAAATTCAATTTTATTATAGTTTTTTATTATTAATGATAATGAAATTTCGGAAGTTTGTAAAAGAAGAATACAGCTCCTTAAATCGTGAGCGTACTATCTATCTTTTTTCCTCCGTATGTGTTCTCTCTTCTTTGTGCGATATAATCAACTGTATGTTCTACACGTATGCAACACACATTTTGCATAAAATATTCATTATTCTTTTTCTATCTTATATATAAACAGTGCCTATACTAACCAAAACAGTACCTATACTAACCAAATTTGAATTTAATTTTTTTAATAACATACATACTTTTTTAATGAATTACTTCAGCGCTTAATAAAGTTATTACACCTCTTTTGTTTTTTGAATAGCATATGACTCTTAATAATTCAACTAATTTATTCTATTTCAAACACCATTAATTGATTATTTTAAATAGAAAGTTGGTTATGTCGATTTTTTAACCTATTTATGTCTTTTAAGATAAATATACGCTGTGTGTATGAGTGTGAGGGGGTAGATTTGTGTGAGAGAAAAACAAACAATCAACAGTTAAAGTACATTCTTAGTTGCTGTATGTGCATGAGTGCGAAGGGGGTATATACGTACAAGAGAAAAGGTATTCGACAGCGAGAATCTGTTTTAAGATCAGTTTATAAATCAAAACCTAAAGGTAATGAATAATGATAATTTTCGTGTAAAACACACATGTTGCATGTTGCACAAAACCACAGAACTGCATTTATTATTTTATTACACATATATGGTTTAGGTAACGCTTGTTTTATTTTGCGTTATTTTTCATTTAAAAAATTCACTATAGTAAAAAGAATTACATTTTAGATAGAATTTCAATCAGTCATTTACTTATAATTATGTAAATTTGCGGAATAAGATGAATTGTCATCAAAATTAAACGTTACAATTTTTCAATATGAAACAGGAATGTCATGTACAATAGTGAAATAAAACTATTATAGAATAGTTACCGTATATACCAACTTACTGGCAGAGTATGAGAGAGAGAGAGAGTGGGAGAGGGTATATATGTGCGAGAGAGAAGGTATTCGATCATTATTACGCGCGAGTAAAATAAGTTAAGGAAATTGAAAATTATTATTAATTTTGTTAAATGCATAAATAAAAAGTTTACCTAGCAAAGTACAGGTCGTAGGTTAAACATGTTATAAACCAATATTGTCCTGATTGATCCATGATTTATAATCCAACTCCCACCACCTTATGAACATTTTATTATTCTTGGACCGCAGCACTTTTTTCATATCATGATACTTCGTTTTCTGTATTTCATGTTTATAAAAGCTTCCCAGTACAGGTTTTCCTAAAACTAGATTTAGAGCTGCATGAGGTGAATGGAAAAAAAATTAAGCAGTCTTGGTTAGAGCGTAACTCGGCAATCTTGCAGTATTTCTGCATGCTACATTTAAACAAAAAGAGCTGATTTACTGATTAGGTTTACACACACTATTACAGTAGTAAATAGGTAAGCGATTTTACTGTGCAAAGAACAGTGTTTTTACATACATACTTTTTAGAAAAATATGATGTCGAAGCGAATGACGTGAATATAAAATTTCAACTTATATAGATGGGGATAGCCGAGCAATACCAAGCATGCACAAAGTCCGACAATACTCACCTTGACCTGTGCGTGCACAAAGACGTGAGACATGAGTAATTGGTTAAGAATGCTTATTTTACTATTTCTAAGCACCTTGAAGAGCCTAACAGAAGAACTGTAACATGATACCTTCTGCATGTCAATAAACCGTGACCTTGGAAATTGATTTGTATGAATTGTAATATGATACCAATAAATTTTGACCTTGAAGAGCTTAGCCAATACCAGAACCTGCAGCAGAAAGCTAGTGCTATCAATAAATGTCTAACGCTAATGATTTTTAACTGAAATATGAAGTTCATATAAATTTTATGGATAAGCAAAAATGGCGATCGAGCGTTTTACACTTTATAAATTTATAATTTTGCTTGCCTGAAAACTCCATTTTTAGATTTCTAAGAATTCTATGATGACGATGGCCCCCGCCTTGACCTACTTTTAGTTTATTGACCTATTAACCTTGACTCAATTTGGTTACTTCTTGATTTCTAAGAAATGTACCGCAGGTCAATGATCTTTGACCTTGAAAATTATATTTTTAGATTGATTGTCTTGCAGTTTCTATTTTTAGCTTTACAGTTTTCGCTCCATAAACTTAAATTTCCCGCCACAAATTTGACCTTGAAAGAGCTGAATAGCAGTGAGCTTGGACATTCACACATTCGCTCTTACTCCCGCACACTTATTGCAATTCCCGCGTGAGCCAGGATCGGCTCTATATGACTAGTCACATGAGTTAGGATCGGCCCTATATGGTTAGCGAAGGATTACGCACGGCAGATGAACTGACTTGACCTTCAATAGAAAATTTGTATACCGTGAGTCAGAATCGGCCCTATATGACTACTTACGTTCTAATACGATTTGAAAATAGTGTATCACCTACTGTTTTAAGATCAGCTTATTTTGCTCTGATTCATTGTCATGTATCTTACTCTATAATTGTATGGGGCCATTCTTGGAAAGAATATTTAGGTAGGCCGTAAGAATTATAGCAAATCTTGGTTATAGGGCTGATTGTAAACAGGTCTACTCTCATTTTCAAATTCTAACTGTACCTTCTATATTTATACTTACCTGTCTCTGTCATGCTAAGCGTAATATCTGCAATAATTATACTTTACAGTCGGATATTCATTTATACAATACTCGTTTTAAAAATAACATATGCATTCCATACTGTCGATAGTCGTTCGTCTAAAACACTGGACGGTTCCAAGTTTTGGATAAAAAAGTTTTCTAATGCTATGCCGCACACATTAAGGTCTCTTGCTTATAATGCTTTCAGAGAAAAAGTCAAAAGATTTCTTATTAATAACGTACTTTATCCTTATGAAGAATGTCTAAACTGTGATTTAGATTTAATGCAAACGTAAGTGTAAGAACAATAAGTTTTACATCTTTTCATTAATTGTGTGACGAGTAAATGTACATATTTGTTACAAAGCATAGATAAATTTATTATTATTATTATGGTTGTGACTTGATGGAGCTTTAATTGGGGTTTTCAGTGTTTTATTTCTGAGCCTTCAGCGACCAGTTTTATACCGAAGGGGTAATGGAACTCACGAATTGGAGCTTAAGCTTAAAATTATACCCGGTTTTCCGCGGTTTACTAATCTAATTTAGTAAGGTTTTTAGCTGGTCATTTTTAACCCTATATTTTTTAGCTACTGTCCTTGTTTAATTATCTTAATTTAATTTGAGTTTATCAGCTGTAACAACGACTCTTGTTAATTCCCAAAATGTGTTACCGTACTGAAATATGTAGTCTTTAGCAATATATTTTGGCTGCGAGGTGGATCTAATATTACTACTTGCAGTTTACTTGATCTTTAAAGATTTTAACTGACGTTGCCAACGATTATAATGTCCGAGCCTTCAGCTTGGCGGTAATCTGTTGTTTTACTGTTAGAATTTTTGCCATTATGCAATTTTTACAAATTTCACTTTTATTAATATTGATCGTTTTTACCATTTCCATTTTTTGACGGTTTTATGTTAAGTGTGTTTAAGCTTTTTATTCATTTAAAAATGTCACGATGACAATATCAGTTGTAGAAATTTATAGCTTTAATGTACATCAATAATAGTAATAAGATGTTTGTAAATTTGAACGTTGATGCTCACTAAACCAGATTGTTGTTATACAAGTACGAGATATGTTAATATTTGTATTATAGACTGCTCATATATATATATATATATATATATATATATATATATATATATATATATATATATATATATATATACTCATATCTAAAGTTTATGGATGTTTTATGCTAAATGGTTAATGCATGTTTTGTACCTCACTTCTTAGTTTATTTATTTACACTAACACCTTACGTGTACACAAACGCTATCATAATAAGGAAGCTATTACATTTTCTTGGCTTCTAACTATTTCGGTACTCAGCCATATGGTGTAACATATTTATTTTCAAATTTCCTGGTGATTGTAATGATTCTAAATTACGCTTTTGCTATACAGGCTTATAGAAATAGTAGTAACCTAACACTTTCTGATTGGTGTGTGAAAAATCTCTGCTATATTTTTGCCTGTAACATTAATTTATATTTAAATTTATGTTGTTGTGCTTAAGAAAGACGCAATGGTAGACATCTCAGTGAAATAAATTTTGTTATTAATTTTGGATTAAATAATTTTTCGTTTGATTTAAAACTGATACGCCAGTTTTAACATCCGTTTTACTTTATGTAATTAATTTTGAGGTTGTGTTGTGTTTATGGTTTCTAGTGTCAACGGTGGTTGTCGATCAATACAAAATAGCTTTGATTTTGAGTAATGTGTATTCAATTAATTTTTTGTTCTTTGTTTGTCAGTTCATATTATAGGGTCAATACTGCCCAGCAAGGTAACTGTGTTTCCACCATAACGTTCGGATACGTATTTAGTTTAGCCTAAATTCATTCTATACGTTTCGTCCGCAAATGTTATAGCTATCCGAACTTACGATAACGATTGTGTTAATATTCATTATCCTATGTAAAATATTTTTGGGGGGGTTTGTACAAAGATTGCATTCTTATTTCTAATATATATATATATATATATATATATATATATATATATATATATATATATATATATATATATATATATATATATATATATATATATATATATATATATATATATATATATATATATATATATATATATTAATTGTATTTTTATTTAAAATTAACTTTTAAAGTACATACAGTAAAAGATCAACTCGAGTGGGACTTGAACCCACGACCTCCACTTTGCTAGAGTGGGGCTCTTCCATCTGAGCTATCGAGGAGGCAAGTCACAATCGATTCAACTTGAACTGTATGTACTTCCCTAGTTACGATGTATTATAATTATTATACACAGAATGAAGGATCACAGTCAACTTTTTGTGAATGTCATGTGAGCCCGCAATTCGCTAAGGTTTCTCACATGACAACACGTGACTGTTAATTTTTATTTGCTGTCAAGTGTAACAGCTTAAAATCACTTACCAGGGGCGGCGTAATTAATCGTTGGTACATGTACAAAATCACATTTAAAGTGTTATGTTATTTTATTAATTTAATAATTTATATACATTCCTAATCTGTTTAAAAACATTCTCATTTCATTAACTTAAATGCAAAATTTCCATAAGTATTAAGAAAATGTGTTAATAATTATGTTTGTATACGTACAATGACGTAATATATACTTGAAACAATTTACCTGCGACGCTACTGAACTTCTCGAATTGCCGCGAGTAGAATATTTGAAAACGGACGAGTGCGCATCTGACCTCTAAATCATCTTTAGTTGTGCGACCTGTATATATATATATATATATATATATATATATATATATATATATATATATATATATATATAACATATATAAAGGAAGCATCGATTGTGGAATTTTTTATCTTTTTTGTTTACAACTAAACCAAGTTGTGTTAAACTATCAGTAGTTATTTTTCTTTATTCCTACGGACTAGGATCAAAATTCTTAGCCGAACCTACTACCTTTCTGGACGTTGTCCAACATTATTTTAACTGTACTGTATCGTAGCCATTTTCTTTGTCTAAGGGCGATATAAGAATAAATCAAGTGGTGCCTTTTTAACCTTCCTGTATCTCTACGTCAGCTACACGCCACGCATCCAAGTGCCCAAGCGACCGATTGAGCTTACGGCTAAATCCATATTTATTGTTACGGCACACCTTTTTGTACTTTTGCTACGACCGCACTTTGTGCATGTAACAAGAGGTCAAATTTTTAAACCTAGATAATCCGAAAGAATTTACAGGCTACAGGTTATAATGTATATGTGGTGTAATAAATTTAATAATATAATAAATGTAAGTAATAATGAGATAAAAAATAAGTTCTCCAAAACACAAATCGTCAAACTAACTGGAGATACAACCATTCACCAGTAATAGTGCCTTTGACTCTAGTCGGTAGATTAAATAGGGTGGTTCAATTCTTTCGATTTGCTTACTTACCACTAAATCTGCTGTTATTTTCACTTAACATAAATAATAAAAATGAAATGTAATAATAAATGGTTACAGTACCTTTAAATTGGTCAACTCTAACAATCGAAACTGAAACAAACAAAAGCGAAAATAACCAGCAAATGGTAATGAACGCAAATCAAGCCCCTGATTGGGCGCCATTGTAAATAATATAATTATAATGGTGTAATAATAAAATAAAGTAATAAATGTAAATAACGAAATAAGTTCTCCAAACACAAATCGTTATAACTAACAGGAGATACAACCATTCACCACAATAGTGCCTTCGTCTCTAGTCGGTACATTAAAGTGGGCCGGTTCATTAATTTTGATTTGCTTGATTACCACTAAATCTGCTATGATATTTTCACTTAACATGAATAATAAAAAATGAAATGTAATAGTAATAAAATGATCTCGAGCGCCAAGTTGTTTTTTTAATAATGTCGGAACAACTAAACCGAGTTTGTTAACAATAAAATTTGATCAAAATGCAAAAAATACAATTATACAGGTATGTTTATTAACAGTGAATGTGAAGTGATTAAATAAAATTTCTTAAAAATTAATTGTAAAAAAACCTAAAATACTAAAATATCATTACATAGATACCTTTGTACAATATATACAAAATCTTCTTGACGATCCCTGGTATAAAAAATAATGGTGCAGAATTGCAAATTAAAATGACGTAATCCTTGTTCATTGTTGCGCAATTTATTGCAATAACAATGCTTATATGTTATCAGCCACACCCAAAACTGAAATTATCTCTTAAACATTTCTTCTTTAAATTGGAATAATCCGTATAATGCATTTCTTGAAATTTTCCAATAAAATTTGGAATCATAAAATGCAAACGTACGCAGCAGTAAAATTAATTGTGCAATCCAAAGCAGTAATATTAAATGTAAAAGTAAAAAAATAACGTAACCGTAAAAAGAAAAGAAAATGCCATAAAATTAATGGCACTTTCACATAAATTTAGGAAAAACCCAAAAAACAACAACACTTCCTGCTGTAAGGTGCATCAGGAAGTGCAAAATGGATGCTTAGCAAAGTAGATGAAAATGTTGTGCGCGAATGCCTTTGCGCAAAGGGTTAAGTTATGACGTGTTGCGCAATGATCATAGAACAATTTATGGGAATATAACCTTTGCGAAAATGTGCACTATGAAGATATGCAAATTAAGTTGCCTACCTCATACCTACATTTCAATAATTAAAATTTTGTTATATTTACAACAGAACGAATGAAAGACCTAAATTAAGGTATATTTAATACAACTCAAATAAGGGTTGTTACATGGTTACGAAGAACTTCTGCCACGTTTCTATACATGCTGGCGGCGACTTCACATATCTGAAAAGACATGGTGGTTGTAAGTTTATCACTGTGGCAGAAGGTTACTTCGAGGATTGGTTAAACATTAAAAATGATACTGCAAAAAAAATACAGGAACTCGATCAACTTAGCACTAGTGCAACCATTACTAACTGTACTAGCATAGTTCAAGAATCAAATAAACCTGTAGTTGTAGATGTTCAAAATGAACTTAGTAATTATTCTAAAAAGTACATTGCAGGTTTATTTAATTTTCAAAGTCCCTTAAATTGCACTCATATTAATATAAATAATTAATTTACAATAACTTTGCAGTGTTGCTTTAAATAAAATAATAAAATAAAAAAATTCGTAGGGACTAAAAGTGTTTACTGACCAACAAACATTTTTCTTTAGAAGTGACTACTTTTAAGACGGTTGCAGCAAAAAATATTTTCGTTAATTTCGTTCCACCCAAATTATTCTACAATCCATATTGTACTAAATATTCATAGATTAATATAATTTATAGCAAAAATGATAAATCTTTATGCCATTTGTCAAATAAACAAAATTTTTAAATTTAGTTTGGGACTTTGTGATTACTTTATTGTTCTATATATGTAGATGTACGCTTTGTGACAGCTGACTTGATTGATGGCTTACAAATGCAGTCAACTAATACATAAAATATTTTAAAATAAATTGCGCTTGTGCTGCTATATGACATATCGAAACTTTAACGATTTAAAATGTAGCAAATGAAAAATATTTTTTAAGTGACATCCTTTTAGAAATATAATCGCAAAAAAAGATAAGCTAAAAAATTACGTGAGGTATTTTATTTGTCATTAGTAATTATCTAAATTTGGTATAAACCGACTAACAAGATATTTTTAATAAAGGATTTACATTTACGCCTTTTTTCTGTTTTGGCTTTTAACTGCAAACTTTACGTTTTAGTATTGGAAATCTAAATCTGAATAGATTTCGGTCGGTTAAGCTTTAAATGTGATCTATAGAAAGTTGTTTGGATATACGTACATTTATATATACCATCTTGTTTTTAAATGATTTATGTTTAATTAACGATATAGCACAATCCACTTTTAAAGCATTAAGGCAAAACAGCAGATTATTGTCTAAAACATACCTTAGTAATCTATCGGGTCTTGCAATAAAATGTAATCTATACGATGTAAATTCAATTACTTGTCGCAACCCTGAATGTTTTTATTTCTTTATATGTATTTTGTTTTCCATTAGGAGGTAACAAAAATACCCAAGTTCTCGTAACGCGAGAGTCTATTGGTGCCACTTTTACTGCAAATTAATACAAGTTCATAGTGCAAGTAAAACAAGTATTTAGCAACATTTTTCTGTTTCTAAAATGCTTCCTAGTGATTGAATTTATAGTGTGAAGTTTTATATAATTGTTGAAAAATCAGTATATCAACAATTGAAAGAATGTAAACTTATAGCTTTGCATATTTTGCTTGCGTGTATCGAATAGTTTGATGCTCAAAGAAATATAAAATGACTAATTTTAATAATATTAATTAATTTTGTTGTTGAGATAATTGTAGTTTTTTATCAAAGGATGAGTCCTTTAATATTAGAACTCTTTATTAAGCCATTGATGGTGTTTATTAATAATTAATTATGTCATTTCTGAAAATAATCTTTTTGAGTAATTTTCTTCTTTTACTAAAGTTATTACATCTTGGCACTTCATAAAATGTCGCTTTTTAATCACATGTTCAGGTAAAGCACACGATATTTTATTACTATTACAATCACTTTTATGAGATGTTATTCTACCTGACAAGTTTCTCGATGTGTGGCCAATATAGGATTTGTTACAGTCTTTGCAAGGAAAACAGTACACAACATTTGAATGTGAAATATGAAAATATAAACTTTCACCATTATTATTTTATTAACATTTGAATGTTTTAGTGTAGTTAATGAAAAAATTGTTTTAGTATACAAAGAGGAAACTGTTTTAATGTTTTTAATAATAATTTTTTTTGTTTAAAATTTTAAATACATTGATTAATATCGATATTAATAATGGGATATACATAATTTTGGCTTGAACTTGTATAAATTGAATTTTGTAAAATTGGTCTATTGTTCCTTAGAATATTATTTAAGTTGCTATTATCAATTTTATTATAATTTTTATCAAAAAATGTATTCTTTATAAAAAGTTCTAAATATTCTAAAACCCAAAATTCAACCAGATATTAAATTGTATCAGTCGTATACGAGGATTGTCAAAAAAATGATTCTTGACCTAGAGTAAAGTACCTTCATGTTTGACCATATCGAAAATATTTATTAAGAAAAGATATTTAGGATTAAAAATAATTTTGAAATATTCAATATTGTTTATTTATAATAACAATTTTTTTTAACATTTTCTCTGCGATATTGAAAGTTAAAGTTTTAATATTAATGTATTACTTTTAATAATTTATAAATTTGATAACCTTAATATTAATAAACCTTTATTTAGAAATTTACTTCTATCAAAAGAAACATATCTTTTGAACGCTGATGACGTATCAAATTCTTAATCACTAATTTGTAATATTTGAGCTATGCATTTAAACGAATAATAAATTGCATAATTTATTACGTTGTAATAAATACTAATGAAAAATCTTTATTATCAATTTAATAATGCTTCCACATATCCTCCATTTATTTTGATACATGTTACAGTTCTATTAACAAATTCGTTTAAGATGTTCCTAATCATACGGGGAGTTATACTACGAACCGCGTCTGTAATTACTCTCTCTAAATGGTCAATATCTTGAAAGAGCGTTTGAAGATATATCTTTTGCTTTAAGTAACCCCACAAGAAAAAATCATCTAACCTGTTATAACATGGGGCACCATCCTGTTGGAACCATACCTGCTGATGTTCAATTAGGGTTGTCAAGAAAATGACTTATTTTATCATTTAAAAAGCATAAATAACGATCCGCATTCAAGGTTTCTTGAAAAAAGAGAGGTCCAGTTATTTGATTTTTATAAATTCCGCACCAAACGTTTGTGCTAAATGAATACTGGTCCCGAGATTTCAATGCAAAATTTGGATTTATATCACTGCATTAACGGCAGTTTTGGCTAGATCTATTATTGATTCTCCCCTTGCTCCTATGTACGTATACTCTCCCCTCTCGCTAACTGTCCCATTTGATGAGAATGTTGCTTCGTCTAAAGAAATAATATGTCTTGTCGACATAAATCGGTTATCTTCTAAGTATCTCTGAATGTCACAACAGAATTCAGACCGTTTTTTATAATCTCCTGGTCTTAGCGTATGCGGTTTGTACGGGTGAAATTTGTTCTTTTTTAGAATCTTTCCAATTGTATCTTTTTTATCCCATTTGTCATTAAAGATGCCCTTTTTCGCAAAGACCGAGCTGGTAGTTTAGTGGTGACATGACCTGCTTAGCATTCGAGAGGTAATGGGTTCGATTCCCGTTACCGTCTACCTTGTATGAGTTTTTTTCAGTGGATTTTCCTCATGCACATGTAGCGACATGGTTACTGCGTATATGCACACAATGTGCGGCTACTTAGGCGAATGCTGGGGTAGTATTTCCCCCCTCAGAACCCTAACTCCGTTCCTTCCGATCCTGTCCTGACTACACCTATCCTTAATTCCACCATGCATATATACGTAATGTATGTATGTATGCTGGGAAAAATGATTGTGGCTGAAGGAACTCGGGAAGCTCGAGCAGCCCACCCCATGGGGAGGGAATGAAATACGTTGCCTTTTCCTTTTTTTTCGCAAAGAATATTTAGGATGTTCAGTTGTCGAGAACATTACTTCTAATGCAATGTCATTACTATTTACATTGTTTTGACGTTTTTTTACTAAATTTATTATGTGCATCTTCATAAGTCTCAAGTCCCAAATTTATTGATTATTTTTCTTACTGTTGTATAATGAATATTTTTATCTGGACATCAGATATTAAATATTTCTGCAGCTTCTCGAAATGTTTTATACCCATCACCCACTATTAAAACAATCTCAATTTGATCTTCCATACTCAATTTTGATGGAATTTCTACCTTTTAATAAACAAATCCTTTCAAAAATAAAACTTTACATCAATATCAAAACATTAACAAGGTATTACATTTTGACGTTTTTAACAACTACCTCCTAGATTAATTATGCATTAATGTGAAAACTTTAACTTTCATTGTTATCGTACAGAAAATGTTAACAAAAAATTTTATTATTGTAAAACAATATTGAAAATTTGAAAATTATTTTTAATCCGAAATATCTTTTCTTAATAAAAATTTTCGATATGGTCAAAAATGAACGTACTCTTGATCAAAAATGATTATTTTGACAAACCTCGTATGCGACTGAAACAATTTAATATCTGATGATTGAATTTTGGGTTTTAGAAGATGTAGAACTTTTTATAAAGAATACATTTTTGTGTGCAGGGTGTCTAACAATTTGGGTTTGGAAGATTACGCCTATACCGTTGATTCAAAAAAAATCTTATAACAGGTTACTATAGTCAACAACGAGGAGTATCTTGCAAAAATATTTTTGTATATATAGGATGGCCCATTTTCTAGCACTACACTAAACTTGTGCTTTTTTAATAGAATACCCTATATGTTTTTACATATTTGAACTTTCTGTTAAGTGATTAGTAAAATGATATAAGGTACTAAGTGTTTACGACTAACGGATCCTCAGTTATTGACATTTTTATAAAATTTAAAACAATTAGTCAATTAAGTAGGCGGCTTCTATTCCGCCATCTTGAAAGATGTGGGAGTGAAATTTTGGGATTTTTTTCAATGTGTGTTGTTTTAACTTCTATATTCAGACTGCAGCTTCTTTTCTCCACATATACAGGGTGGTCCATTATGCTCAATGTTATTTTTCTCATTTTTTTAAATGGTACACCCTGTATTTTATTACAGATTTGAATAGCATTTTTTACGGGCTTTCAATATATACTCACTTTGTACTACTGTACTATTTGAAAATTGTAAAATTATGTTACTGTTTTTGTCTTTGT
Source organism: Vesta saturnalis (assembly GCA_036346205.1). Lineage (NCBI taxonomy): Eukaryota > Metazoa > Arthropoda > Insecta > Coleoptera > Lampyridae > Vesta > Vesta saturnalis. The sequence goes on along the minus strand of JARFJB010001138.1, from coordinate 1,430,177 downwards.
CACAATAAGGCCTGTAAAATAACCTAAGGCAATGTCATAATTCAAAAAAAGCAAAAATGAACCAATACTAATTACAACAAAACTGTGAAGCTATAGGTTTTGTGATACAATACAATTCTGTGGACTATAAAAGGGCAACGTTTAATAATTATTTCCTCGTAGAACAGCATAACTACAACTTTAAATTGGAATTGAAGAACACAATTAATCATAGTAACTTGGTTTTGATTTGTCTCATTCTGTTTCTTAGCAACGTAACAAATGAAAGCCATTTATTACAAGTAATTTGTGAAGAGCTGATTAATATGATCTAGGTTTGGGGAGAAGCTGAAAGGAACTGTTTCTTGGCATCCAACAAAACACCCTTTAGCTAGGCAGTCAAGGCCTGAATCGTTTCAAATTCTTCAACAATTTGAAGACACAGAAAATGTCAAATACAAAAAAAGACGTAGAAAAACGTACAATTACAAACGAAAAGAACGAGTTAACAGTCTTATTAAGTTTAGATGAAAATCCTCACGTAAGTGTTAGTCAGATTGCGTTACAAGTAGATATGACAAGTATCACCCATACCATTTGTGCGCATTGCTTACAACCGTAAGATTTCGCAGATCCTATCGCATTTTGCAATATTATTATGAAATGATAAAATTTGCAATTCATTGTGTTCTTTAATTCCACTTTAAAGTTTATCGTTATGCTGTTATGCGAGTAAATAATTATTAGGCGTTGCCATTTTATAGACCAAAACGTTGTATTGTGTCACAAAACGTATAGCTTCACAGTTTTATTGCAATTAGCATTGTTTCATTTTTGTTTTGATGTGAATTATGACATTGGCTTAATTTAGAGAAAAGAGTCTGCAATCTGAATGTAGAAGTTAAAACAAGACACATTGAAAAAACAAATTCCAAAATATATAGGGTGTAAAAAAACACAAGTTTAGTGGAGTGCTCGAAAATGGGTCACCGTGTATATACAAAAATATTTTTGCAACACGCTTCTCGTTATTGACTACAATAATCTGATTTTTTTTAATCTAACAGTATAGGCGTATTAATCCATAAGGGGGCGAAGGCCCAAGAGCAAGTTGTGTTACAAGATTCTCATTGTTAAAAACAGTTTCGAATTTCCCGCGCAAAACCAAGTCCAAGAGATAGTTCCTACACTTATCTTATCTTACGATCCACACGTGGGCATGTACAAAAAGTGGAGTGGAAGGTGTACCAGGGGGCGGGGTTTATGACGTCACAAAAAATGTGGAGGGGATAGTGCCGGTGTTCTACTATTATATGTACAAAAAGAAACACGAAAAGCGGATTGTGCAAGCAAGGCACGTTTGTGTTTTAAGTGATCTTGTTAAGCTTGATAAACAATACCTAGGGCCGGTTGCACAAAAGTGCGTTGGGCCCGGAATATTTTAGTCCCGGATTAAGAAACGTGATTGGCCAATTTCTGATAGATTGATGTAATTGACAGATACTTGCACCAATCATAATTGTTAATCCCAGGATTAAAATAATTCCGGGTTAACCCACCCTTTGCGCAATAGATCCCTAATCTAATGAATAATGCAACTGATTAATTTAACTAAAACCTAAAATGATTTGAAAACAAAAGTTTGATAATTTATATTTTTACAAAAATTCATAATAAAATTATTAAACTGTTTGATCCTGTTTTATGAATCTTAATGTAACTCATGAAGCTAAAGCACATAATTAAATTTCGTGTTCTTTTACATCATTGGAGAAAATCAATATTCTCGAAAAGAAAATAGAAATAAACTACCTATAGATATAATTACAACAATTTGGTTTGACCATTGTCATCATTATGAATTAAATACATGATTTAAATAAATGAAAATACTAATTATCGGTGTTTTGCAAATTTTACAGCCCTTCTACTAGCAATTAGGTGAAATTAACTTTATTTGATTATTCCCTATTGGAACATGTATTATTTAGACACCGTGGCGTGATAGTTTAAGCCGCATTTTAATTGGTTGTTGATTAAAGTCCTGATAATGTATAAAGTGGTAATGAAATTCGGTTATATAACATTGTTACTTCTTTGTATGATAATCCTAGAAACTGATTGCATTGTCTTCGATTGGAAGGTTAAAGTGCATTTCTTAATAAAATATTCTGTTCTACTTCAGGTTCACTTTTTGTTGTTTCGTACGTTATTTACTGTGAGATGTAAGATTCCCTCAAACCCATGACAGGTACCATTACTAAAACGCATATAATCGTAAAGTAAACTTAAAGCGCAAATTCCTCAAACACATGAATCAACATGGTCATCATGTGAATGTTGGGGTAGCATTTTACACATCAGAACACTTGCTTCGTTCCCTCCGATCTTATCCTGACCACACCCACCCTTAATCCCACCATTCATATATATGCAATGTACAGGGTGTTCATTGCATTTTGACAATCAACTGTAGGGTTTATTATTTGAAATAGAAAAAAATCTTTAAATACAAAAGTTGTAGGATTCTAATTATATTATCTTTTATGACTATCAAACTTTTAAATATCTCATAAACTGATGGAAAATAAACCCAACTTACATTTTTTTAAACACCCTGTATTTTATTCAATGATTAAGTAGAAGTTTTTAAGCTGATTTCAAAAATATATAATAAGTTAACATTTCATCCGGCCAATTTTTAAATAATCGAATTTAAAATTTAAAGAATACCATAGACTTAAATTATTTGTATCTAAGGAAAAATTATGATGTTGATGATAGCATTAGTAATTAAATTGAACCTTTAATTTTTAATCAAAGTTAGAACTTTAAAACCTCAAAATGGGTTATTCGGAAGAGGTGAAATATGAAATAATAAAGTTGTATCTAATAACAATAACGTTTCGAGAGTTAGAAATGAATATCACCGAATTTACCCCAGAAGGAGACTCCCATCAGTAATGACCGTGAAAAATAAAGTTAAACATTTTGGAAAAAGAAGAGTGTTAAGTGAAAAAATAGAACTGTGTCAAGAAATGCTGATCTTAACATTTTACTTTATTTTGAAGGTATTCTTAGCATGCTGTATCTATATTTGAATACAAGAACTGCTTTAATTTTTTTAGAAAATCCTGAGGTATCTGTGAGGGGCGCAGTAAATTATTTCAACACATCGTTGCAGAAAATTTATGCAACTTTACGCTTTTACAAATACCATCCTTATAAATTGCTTCCCGTCCAGGGTTTAAACGAAGATAATAAGAGGCAACGTATAGATTATTGGCAGGAAATTTGACAACACATTCTGGAGGATGGGGACTTTTAAAATAAAATCATTTTTCGTACGAGACAAGTGTTAGAAGGGCGGAAATGTTCAACAGACATAACAAACTCTTTTGGGCCAAAGAAAATCCGCACAAAATTCAAGCTGTCAGAATACAGAGACGTAGGACAATAACTGTCTGGTGTGGTATGCTGCGGAATAAAATCGCTGGAAATTTAACCGCCAAAGGTATTTAAATTTTCTTCGAAATGAAACAGAACGTTGTTTAAAAGATATTCCTGTTATTCAATGCGGAAGCCTTATATGACAGCAGGATGGAGCACCGCCTCATAATATTTTACCTGTTACTGAATTTTTAAACGGTAAATACAACTTCTGAGTAGACAGACAAGGACTTCTTAGATGGCCAGATAATAGCGCCGATTTAAGTCGTTTGGACGTATTTTTGTGGGGATACCTTAAAAATAAAATATATCATAATAGACCCGAAAATTTGGGAATTATAAGAGAAATATTAGAAAACGAAATATTTAAATTAAACAGAGATCATCCTGAATTCATTTTTAATGCAATTAATGACAGATTAAGAGCTAATACCCGTAAATGCATATTCAATAATGGAGGCTACGTAGAGAACGATAAATTGTAGTTAGTATTCTTTGATTATTTTTTTATGTTTTTATTTTTTTTAGTTATTAATTAATATTAGTTAAAATATTATTTTTCGATTTTTTATCCAACTGTTCTGTCAAATATTCAGCACATTAAGATATCCATGCATCTATCTACCATAGGTATTTCACGTCCCTAATATTTAAATTTTAAACTCGATTACTTAAAAATTTTTACATTAGTTTATGTGATATTTGAAAGTTTGATTGTCCTAAAAGATAACATAATTAGAATCCTACAACTTTTTTATTTAAAGCTTTTCCAATCTCAAATAATAAACCCTGTAGGTGGGTGTCAAAATATAACAGAACATCCCGTACGTATGTATACTGGGAATTCATGATTGTGGGCGAAGGAACTTGGAAAGCTCAAGCATCTCGCCCTTCCCCTTGGGGAGTGAATGAAATACGTGGCCTTGTTCTTTTTCCCCAAACATTTGTGATAGTATGTTGTAAGTCAGGTAAGTAGAAATCGCGATTATATATATATATATATATATATATATATATATATATATATATATATATATATATATATATATATATATATATATATATATATATATATATATATATATATTATAGTATAGTATATACATTTATGTTATTGATATCTTTCTTGTCTGTCTTTATTTTCTACTTCTTCCCTTTTGTCTAGGCAGTAGGGAAATAAATGCAAACGCTGTCCGATAGTAGGATGATACGGTTAATAGGGAATGCTACATCGTCTGTGGCACGATTTGACTAGTAACCGGTCTACCTGATAATCTAATTACTAAACAGAACAATACGAATTACTCGGGTCCACCTGGCTACAAGGTCGAAACAGATAGGCTCCGTTCTTCACGACAGTGCAAGGAATGAATGGCGAGTTGGTCGTTGGAATGTTAGAGGTATGCAAGGTAAAGAGTTTGAAGTTGCGAATGTAATTTGTGAAAGGCAGCTTTATATTGTGTGTATCGGAAACAAACCGCAAAAAAAAGGATGCTGTGGGGATGGAAGATGACCGCCTAGCACTATTGTCAGGAGGTCAGTCTGAAAGGCATATGTAAATGCATGCTATGCACCGGTGAATGGAGAAAAGACCAAGAGTGTGAGAACTTCTGGAATGATGTAGAGAACGTGTTGAACTTATGTAAGGCAAACGAAGGAGTGGTGATATTGGGAGATTGAATGGATGGGTGGGTGTACAGAGAGAACATACTGAACGTGCCCTGGGAAAAGTCGGAGACCAAAGACTCAATGCGAATGGTGAACGCTTGGCAAACATCTGTGTAGACAGAAATCTGTTTCTATCTAACACGTGGTTGAAGCATAAAAATGTGAATATGTATACATGGCAAAGGGATGAATCTAAAAGCATGATTGACTAGATAGTGTATGATGAACGACTTAGAAACCTGGTGAAAGATGAAAAAGTAGTGTAGATCGGGTCACTTTTTGGTTGTATCGAGAGTGTGTTTAGGACAAAAGTGGATCTGGAGAAGGAAAGCAAACGTAGTGAGATCGTTTAGAATTAGGGTAGGTAAACTAGTAGATAATGGTGCGAGAATGAAATATGCAGGTGCGGTGAGTAAAGAATTGAATGCCAATGAAGCACTGTGGAACGAACAACTAAAAGACAACGAACTTGTTGTTAATTGTACCGTGCATATATGTGGAAGAGCGACTATATATAAACAGAAAAAGGGTATTTGGTAGAATTAATCAGAACAAAAGGCAGTATGTAGGAAAAATACGTATACATGGCAATGATTGCTGCAAAAAATGAGACTGAGAAGAAGCGATTGTCTGAGTTGTACAGATTAAGAAAGAAAGAAGTCAAGCAGGCAGTGCGAATAAGTAAATTGGAAGTGAGGGCTGTGGAAGGAGAGAAAATTCAGAATGATTTTGAGAGAAACAAAAACTCTTTTAGAAATGGGTCAAAAATAAAAAAAATTACCCAAAATAGAACGCTGCAGTAGTGATGAGTAAGAGCAACGAAATAGTATGGCACGATTGTGAAGTGAGGAAATGATGGCAAGAATGTTTTGGAAATCTGTACAGCAGTGAGGAATAGAACATTGGGTTAAATGAGATAGGGAGGAAAGTTGAAAAACGGCAAAGGAGCTAAAATATGTAGGTGCAAAGCTAATGCGAGAATTGTGTAAATTATTCAACGTAAGTTCGGAAAAGTGCCGAGTGAATTGAAAGAGCGCGATCATTCTACCACTGTAAGGGATACAAGAATGATTTTAAAAATTACAGAGGAACAATTCTGCTCAGTATACCTGATATAATATTTGCAAGAGTACTGATTGGTGGAGTACGTGAAAATACCCGAACTAAGATTTGCGATGTGCATGGTGGCTTCGCGCCAGGGAGAGGACGTGTTTATCGGATGGTTGCTCTCCAGAAGGTGATCGAAAAGTGTTTAAGTGTAAAATATAAGCTGTACTGTGCGTTTGTAGATCTGGAGAAAGCATATGCCCGAGTGAATAGGAGAACCTGTGGGAAATATCAAAAAAGTATGGCGTAAGTAAAGGTCTAATAAACGGAATAAGTGAATATATAACGGTAGCTGGGCATCTGTTAGTATGAGAGCAGGTGTGAGTGAATACTTTAATATTTTGTTGTTCAATCGGGAGAGTACAGCATTCACCCTGCATGATGAAATTGTGGAACAGATGGGCGAGTTGGTATATCTGGGTAGAATGTTCACTGCAAATGGTACAATGGAAACGAGAAACCTATAATATAGTGTTTATCCCGTCAGTACTTTATGGAAATGAGACATGGGTATGTCAAAAAAAGTACGAAAGAAAAATACTTCCGTGAGCATGAAATTCCTAGTAAAACGAGAAGGGATAAGATGAAGAATGAGTGTATTATGAAGGAGTGTGTCGAAGAAAAGACGATGATAGATAGTTATAAAATTAGTACACAACGTTGGTTTGGTCACATCGATAGAATGAACAACGCAAGATTAACAAAGCAAATATATGTGGATGAAGTTAGAGGAAAGGCCGGGCTTGATAGAGCGCGTAAAACTTGTCTGAATGCAGTAGATTGTATGATAAAAGAAAGAAAGATAAGGAGTTTTAAAAATAAAAGGGAATATTAGAGACGATGTATGAATCTTGCGAAAGCTAGGGAGGTATGCAGGAATAGGAAAGTACGGAGAAAGATTGTAAATGAAAAATAAATGAGGCAGGGATTATTGTGCCTATCCCGCGGGGAATGGCGTGACGGTTATGTTACGTTATTTTACACCTCTACAATTTAAGTTTGCCTAAATACTAATCATTGACTATCTAAGTACGTAATCTAATCCATAAGAATTGTCAACTACAGTGGCCGGCGTGTAAGAAGACGAGGAGCCGGCGCATCGCGAAGAACTACGGCGGTTGCCGATTATAATAAAAATACTAAGCAGTGACGTATAACATTTGTATGTTTAATTATATGTATATAGGAAGAATGCGTATGAAGATGAATAATTCCAATATTTCCATTAAGTTAATTATAGTATTACTTCCAGTATAGCTTTTAATTATAATAAATTGCGTATTTACATAAAATATGGTTCTTTGAATTGCTTTTAATATACTATTAAAGTATACATTATGCACCATGTGACGCCTCCGAGGTAAACGAACGCGGGAATTTGAACAACATCATAAAGTCGTCTTTCGCGCATAGGTGGGCTCGTCTTCTTACACGCCGGTCACTGTATGCATAATTGATGATTAGAAATTTCAAAAGATATTAGTACTACACAAGATTAACTTTCCAAATCTAATTAACGCTGTTTAGTTGTTTGTTAATCTGATAAAATCAGCTTACAACTAATAGTATTTATTTCGACATTTAACAAGTGTAATAACTCGGATATCGAAAAAAATATGTATTTGATAGGTAAAAAAAAATTACTGTAGAATATATTGTACACATTGTACACCTGGATTTCATTCACATAGAAATAATAGCAGAAATAAAAATTGTTTGCTTTCTGTACAGGAAGTTTTAAGTTGACTCCCTCGATTAATAAAATATTCACTATAAGGTATAATTATTGTGCCAACAATACCCCTAAAACCTAACCACAATGTTACGAAACATGTGCACGGAAAGTTCAACAGTTTCGAACTTATCAAATCAATATTTCTATTCTATAATATCCGTTTACTTATAAAGTATCCTATCAAAAATTTCGATTCAAAGTAGAAAAAAATGTGAGACGTTCAAAGTGTTCTAGTCATATTTTTGCTTAAAATAATGCCTACTTTTACATAAAACTCTTGCATTGATTCTAGTTAAGTGGGTTGAATATTATGTGCTCTGACAAAGAACATGAATAACATCTTGGGGTGTTAGGATCGACATGCATATCCTGGTGGAATGCTAAAGCAGTCACGTGGTTCTATACCAAAAAATATATTAACTGGAGATAGAACGGAAATGAAAATCGTTGCAGTTACGTAAGAGAAGAAAGAATTGATGGAAATTACCATGTATTTTATTTTCTTTTCTGTTTTAGTTTAAATTCTATAAAAGATTTCATACGTTATAAAATTACATATTAAGTTGCTATACAACCTTAAGTAGTACGATTTATTGCATTTGTTACAAAGTACAGCAACATCAGTATTGTAAATGTACCCTAATTTACATTAAAAGTAAATTTAGGATGCCCTGGAAACGGTATATTATTTCAAAGTTACGCATTTATGGTTTAACCCTTTTTAAAACGCTTTTACGAATAAGTAATTGTCCTAGTTAGATTATTTTCTACATAAATCTGTTTAACTGAGGGTACTTAAGAATCTTGGCACCAGGACAATATTTTGCTTACTTGAATTTTTGTAGACCAGATTTATATACATGCTGACATATTTTGCAATTTCTTGCTGAATTGATGCTATTTTACAGAATTCATCTTTTTATTGCACAGGTAACATTTTATTCAATTGTAATATAACATTCTAAGGAAATGTGCAAAAACCATTTCTCCTATTCAATGTTGCAAAACTTAAACTTAAATTTTATTACCATAAAAAAAAAAGACCAACCTTAGTTAAGAGGTATTGACGTTTAAAAATAAAAATTGATTTCAAGTAATTTTAGAATTAATATTACCAAGTGTCAACATACGGTAGAGGCGACAATCGTTGGCACCGTTCAGTAGTTGGCATAGTAGGCTAATATAAAGTTACAACTGTTAAATAAATCTCATTTCTGGGTAACTTTCCATTTATTAGGTGTGTATTTCTGCTATAAGTTCAATGTTTCTTAAAGTTGGTAACAGTTAAAACATAACGTGTAGCTTTCGCGGCGGTTCGCGATTGCGCGGATGTTCTCGCGTGCTAGATTTTGAATTCTGTGTTGGTTCTAGAGGTAAGCGAGTTTATTACAGTATTTTTCATGAATACTGTGTTAATTATTATGTTTGTTACTTAAGTAATTTGAAATAATTCATATGGAAGGGATTATTTGATTGGAAAAACCATTTTATTTCATTAATAACCTAAAAATGTATGGGTGCCATCGACCATGATCACATTATACTTGCATCTCAGATTGGCAGTGGTGCCAATGACTATAACAGAGCTGTATTTTGATGAGTTACAGTAATTGGCATAGATATTTTTACTTGTTGTTATGAACATCCCTATCCAGCTACTTAGGCACATTAAGCCTTTTTTTCAATTCCTTTTAATACAGAAAAATGGCTGAAAGAGAGGAAAAGGTTAAAGAAGCCCTAAAGGAAATTGAACCAAGTGGAATGTCTAAAAAGAAGGCTTCCATGAAGATTGGTATTGCGGGGTCGACTTTTCAATTCCGTATGGGAAGTAAATTAAAAAAACCGTGGTTACCGTACAAACGAAGAAGACGCTACTTTGGTAAAGTAAAAATGGTAAGTAGTACCGGGACACCATCCCCTCCACTTTCGGGACACCTTGGCCGCCATTTTTTTTGTGGCGTCACCCTTGGGAGACTTTTGGTCGCCATTTTTTTATATATGCCCACGTGAGAATCGTATTTTTTTCACCTGAGAATAAAGTGATTTAATCTGTTGTTTATTAGGGCCCGTTTTTATCCATGGAGATTGCATAATTAAAATTATTATTACATTTCTTTTAATCCCATCTACAGATTTTGATCTAAGTTATTTATACATTGGGGGTTGTATTTTAAAAAGGGGTCCTAGTCTTGTAAGACGGTAACTTGTTTCCGGGCTTCGCCCCTATCATAAAAATTGTATTCTAATAATCGGGAAGAATGAACACATAACACATGTAAAGATGACAAGTGTTTTCATAATAAAAAGATTTAATTTAATCTGTTATTAATATTTATTAGAGTTGTTTTTATCAAGGATATAAAAACCTAGTCCTTAAACGATTCTGCAGTCTATAATGTTGAAATTTAAGCGCTAGCTCAAATTTTTCAATATCAGAGGTTAGCATATTGTATTTATGACTATTAATTTCTATCTGAGTTTAAATATCATCCTGATCTTGATAACTGTTTTTTACAATGTGTTTTCGTAATAGAGTTTATTATAAAGGAGACTGAATAATTGTTATTAAAATTATTATTACGTTTCTTTTGAGTTCCATTTGAGGGTTGAGGTCTTTACGTATATACGAACAACAAGCTTATTTTTACCTTGAGAAAGTCACCTTCAACATTGCACATATGCATTATAGTTTGTTTTACGCTTCATTGTGTACTCGCTCAATTAAAAGTAAAATATTCAAGGTCGACTGCTAAATTATATGCTCAAGTTTAAGGGGAAAATAAAATTGCATTAATACGTTAGTTAATACACATATTAATTAAAAGTAAATATTAAAGGTCGACTGCTAAAATTGTGTGTCTAATCAGAAAATAGATGCATTAAATGGTTACACATATGCTTTATAGATTATTTTTGCATTTCGTTTTGAGTTCTTTTAATGGCGTAAAAATTGTTTTGGATCTTAATAATTGACTGTCTTGTTTTAGTATTAATAATGATTAATTGGGAATCCTCTTTATACCTCACTCATAAGTAAGTGTGTGTTGGTTTAGGGATGGCAGGCCCGCCATAACCTGCGAAGTCTTAAATTCAATTTTAAATGTTCCTCCAGGGGCGAACACTCGAAAGCAAGTTGCGAAGCCCGATACCTGTCTTATAAGTCAGAATTAGACTCCCCTTATCAGAATACAAGTTCAGATTTCTCACAATAAACAATCAGAATGTAGAGACTGAAAAGTTTAATAAAACATTAAAAACAAAGATGTGGCCAGGGGATAAACCCCGAGAGCAAGTTGTGTCCTACAAGTTAGCATTAGGACCCCCTATTAGAATACAAATTCAAATGCAGATACTGAAATAAATATTTAGGTTTTCCGTCAAGGGGCCCACCTTATTAGAATACAAATTCAAATTTACCCCTACAGATTTTATACCTAGGGGTCAGAACAAGGTCTCGAAGCTCAGAAAGTAAGTTGCAAAGCCCTACACTAGTCTTACAAGTTAGCATTAGGGCCCCTCTTATTAAAATACAAATTCAAATTTCCCGCCAAGGCGCTTGGGGTCTAAGCCCCGAGAGCAAGTTGCGAGCCTTATACCTGTCTTATAAGCTAGCGATAAGCCCGCTTATTAGAATACAAGTTCAAATTTCTCGCAATAAGTAATCAGAATGTACACTTAAATACAAATTCAAATTTCCCGCCAAGGGACTAGGGGGATAAGACCCGAAAGCAAGTTACGAAGCCCTATGTCTGTATTATAAGTTAGCAATAGGCCCCTTATTAGAATACAAGTTCAAATTTCTCGCAATAAGTAATCAGCATGTAAACACTTAAACACTTAAATACAAATTCAAATTTCCCACCAAGGGACCAGGGGCTAAGACCCGAAAGCAAGCTGCGAAGCCCTATGTCTTTCTTATAAGTTAGCAATAGGCCCCTTATTATAATACACGTTCAAATTTCTCGCAATATGTAATCAGAATGTAAACACTTAAATACATATTCATATTCAAATTTCCCGCCAAAGAACCAGGGGCTAAGATCAGAATGCAAGTTTCGAAGCCCTATGTATGTCTTATAAGTTAGCATTTGGCCCCCTTATTATAATACAAGTTCAAATCTCCCTCATAGATGGCGCCACAAATAAATTCAAATTTTTGGTCGAGGGGCGAGAGCCTGAAAGTAAGTTGCTACGCCTTAGATCTGTCTTACAAGTTAGCATTATACCCCTTATTACAATACAAATTCATATTTCCCACCGTAATCTGGAGAGACTTAAAATACAAATTTAAATTTTCCGTCAATGGGGCCTCGACATGGGGATAAAGTCCCGAGAGCAAGTTTGCGCAGCCCTACACCTGTCTTACAGGTTAGCATTAGACCCTTATTATATAACCGTTCCTGAAAAATGGGGTATAGGATATTCCGATAACGGTTGAATGAAACAGTCTGTTTTCTATTAATATATAGGTAATGTTTTCAATCGTTATCTCATTGAAAATAAAATAAAAAACCAATTATATTACAGATAATCACATTATGTAACGATCTAGGTATAATTCTAATAGCTCTATACCCAAACGCAACGACAATACTGCAACCTCCCGACGTTGCTGTCAGCAATTCACTCAAGAGCGGTTTGCGTAAGACATGCTCGGGTAAAGGAGGGAAAACTACAATTTACAATTTACAAAAGAAAACTTTGCCTCGTTCTTGAATAAGGTAATAGACAAGCATGTTAACTCAATAACAGTTAAAAAATGATTCAGAGCTACAGGTTTATTTCCTGGAATAGTGATGGAATTGATTATTCCAAATGTCTCGGAAAAATGAAGTAGATAAGCATTGCAAATAACACTAATATTTCGTTATCACCCTTTGCATAAAATAAAGAAAACATGTCTCTAAATTTTGACAAACGTGCCACAAACGTCAACTGTAATGCATGCACGGAAAAGTTTATACATCGTAGAAAACAAGAAAACTTCACCCTAGGTAAACTCCGATTTGTGTACGCTGAATAAATTTATTTAAAACCAAAATAATTAACCAACAATCATTAAATAAGTTTTATAAACGTAAAAGTGTAAAAACATTAACAATGTTTGAATCAATAAATAAGTTTGCGGAATGCAAATAAATCTTTCTAATATTCACAATGCTCGTGAATAAGCTGCTAACTAACAAAGTTTGGTTTATAATACTTCATTTCTAGCTGAAAATCCGTTTTAACAGAAACGCAATTAAAATATAAACCTTCCCTATTGAAGTTTAGATGCAGCAGTCGTAAATAACTATCCTGTGCGTCATTTAGAAAAAAAAGCAACATTTAAATTTCATAGAGGAAGCGTGTAAGATTTTATTTATTTCAAGCTGTCAGAATGTCTAGATGCATTAAAGTCAAATATGTGTTATATTGTCTTAGAATTAAATTAGAAGCATTTTCATTGATTTATCTCTGTATGTGACTTTAGATTAATGATACATAACTTGACACAAAGTTTAATAAATTATCTCCATTAAAACCATATCATTGTTGATCAACGGCATTAAAAACTAGGAAAACATCTAAGACATGTATTGGAACAAACAAATGGTAACATATAGATTTGCATCTTGTTTACAACTAACTTAAAGTATTATCGGAACTTTTATATTTTCGTAAAATTAAATTGTCTTAATATTATCGACTAAACCTAATTGTTATCCTATTTAATTATGGACCAAAATTCGGAATTCAAGGTAGTGGTGCATCTAATAACTACCCTCAAAGTCTTAAAACTTAACTTAAGTGTAGGCAATGTAATTTATTTTTTACTATTTTAATGGTAACGTGAACTCGGCCGCACAATATCTCTATTACTTAAGTCTACTGTACTAATTCTAAAGTCTGCCAGCGACACCCTTTTGATAATTTATAAAACAGTTCAGAATTATTTTATTAGTATTAAGTTTGTGAGACAAGTTTGTGTTTTGCTGTTGACTGAAAGAGTACAACATTGATTAAATTAGTAAGTAATATCCAAGTATGAATATGTATTTCGTAACAGAAATTCAGATATTTGAGAAGGAGGATACGCCACTGGTAGGGGTTGAAAATAAGTTGCAAATACATTAAAGCACTGTGTATAAATATAGCACACATTATATATTCAAGTTCAAAATAAATTTGCAAATTAACACTCAAACTATTAAATGGATGTTAAGGTGAAGTATAAATTAATGTTTATATTAAAAATAAATTAACATTCAATTCTGAATTTGTAAAAGATAACGACCCGTCACTGATCAAACTGTGACTTATTTTAGTTTGAAAGGCAAAATACCAGAAAACAGTTGCCATCAGCTTATTTCCGGAATATTCTGTCTTTGCTTTCTTCGGCTGTGGGGAGCCTTTGTGAACCCACTGCATCGATTCCTGTTTGCTAGGGGGTCCCAGTGATAGACCCACGTTGCGTCACCAGTAACAATTTTATACAAAAAATCACGGTATTGCGCCAAAACCTCCAAATTGTCTCGGAAAATTTGTTCACTGCATTGTTTTTGCTTTGGTGTGAGCAACTTTGTAATCCAGCGTGCAGACACATTTGTCATCTCTAAGACCTCATGAAAAATTTTTAATGCAGTTGTTTCCGATATGTTGAGTTCTTTGGCAACCACGGAAACCTTTGTTTGGCGGTGTTGCAGCACCAATTGCTCAACCTTGCGAACAATTTCCCCCGTTCTCGCTTCCACTGACCGGATAGTTCTTCGATCGTCTTCAATTGAACCCCCCCCCCCCAACTAAACTGTTTTGATCAAAATTTAACTTGGTAATACGATGGCCCGTTATTTCCATACACTGTAGTCGTCCTCTCAAAACTGATTTTTGGGCCATTCCCTTCCTTTGTCAAAAACTTAATAACACTTAGATACTCCAGATTCATTTCGCTTATGTTACTGCACTAATTGTCGTGGGAAATTTGTACTACTTTCAGATTGACTTGCTATTTTGACAACGTCACTTTGAATGTCTAACGCATACGCAATATTGTTTTCGGTCGCCAAGCAACCCGTTTTCATAGCTA
Source organism: Vesta saturnalis (assembly GCA_036346205.1). Taxonomy (NCBI): domain Eukaryota; kingdom Metazoa; phylum Arthropoda; class Insecta; order Coleoptera; family Lampyridae; genus Vesta; species Vesta saturnalis. The sequence goes on along the minus strand of JARFJB010001138.1, from coordinate 1,415,172 downwards.
GGTAGATAATTTAAGAATCTCCCCTCGTATGTAACCTGCTTTACAACTACAAGTGAAATCAGCTGTTTTGAATTAGTGTTAAAGACAGTAGTGTACCTTGCTTATTGAAAAAAAAATTAGTTTATCAAGAAATTAATTAAAGAAACTGAACCATTATTGTACCACATCTATGTTGGAATTGTTGGGGTGCACCTTGTGATCCGAATCTGGAAAATTTGCGGCAGGATCGTGATGTGAGTGCAAATGCTCTTAGATAAGCACTATAGTAGAGTCAGGTAAATTCGACTTCAATCTAAAGTCTTTGAAGAGAAGCGTATCAATGGTCGTGCCATCGTAAGACGTGGGTTCTTAGATTGTAAGTATATGGCGTTTGTCTGATTCGTTACAATTTGTAAGTTTAGGCCTATAACGCACACGCACACGCACACGCACACGCACACGCACCCGCACCCGCACACGCACACGCACACGCACACGTACACGCACATGCATCCGCACCCGCACACGCACACGCACACGCACACGCACACGCACACGCACACGCACACGCACACGCAAACGCATACACACATGCACACGGTTGGTATGTTTAATAAATCAAAATTGTATACTTAATGCACTTTATTTCTACAGGTTTGACATTCTACAAAGTAATCTTACGAGCAAGAAAAATAAATTAGTTTGCCAAGAAATTAATTAAAGTTCAAAGAAAATTGAAAATTGTTGGGAGAGTTTGTGCACCTTGTGATCTGAATCTCTTAAACTGGCGACAGGATCGTGACGTGAGTGCTAATGTTCTTAGCACTATAGTAGAATCAGGTAAATTCGACTTCAACCAAAAGTCTTTGAACGCATACGATACACGCACCCGCATACGCACACGCACACGCACACGCACACGCACACGCACACGCACACGCACACGTACACGCACATGCACACGCACACGCACACGCACACGACACGCACACGCACGACGCACACGCACACGCACACGCAACGCATACACACATGCACACGGTTGGTATGTTTAATAAATCAAAATTGTATACTTAATGCACTTTATTTCTATAGGTTTGACATTCTACAAAGTAATTTTACGAGCAAGAAAAATAAATTAGTTTGCCAAGAAATTAATTAAAGTTCAAAGAAAACCGAAAATTGTTGGGAGAGTTTGTGCACCTTGTGATCCGAATCTCTTAAACTGGCGACAGGATCGTGATGTGAGTGCTAATGTTCTTAGCACTATAGTAGAGTCAGATAAATTCGACTTCAACCAAAAGTCTTTGAACGCATACGAACACGCACACGCACACGCACACGCACACGCACACGCACACGCACGCACGCACACGCACACGCACACGCACACGCACGCGCACGCACACGCACACGCACACGCACATGCAGCACACGGTTGGTATGTTTAATAAATCAAAATTGTATACTTAATGCACTTTATTTCTATAGGTTTGACATTCTACAAAGTAATTTTACGAGTAAGAAAAATAAATTAGTTTGCCAAGAAATTAATTAAAGTTCAAAGAAAACTGAAAATTGTTGGGAGAATTTGTGCACCTTGTGATCCGAATCTCTTAAACTGGCGACAGGATCGGACATGAGTGCAAATGTTCTTAGCACTATAGCAGATTCAGGTAAATTCGACTTCAACCAAAAGTCTTTGAACGCATACGAACACGCACACGCACCCGCATACGCACACGCACACGCACACGTACACGCACACGCACGCGCACAAGCACACGCATACGCACATGCACACGGTTGGTATGTTTGATAAATCAAAATTGTATACTTAATTTATTTCTATAGGTTTGACATTCTACAAAGTAATTTTACAAAACATATAATTTATATCTGTTACTTAAATTGTATAATCAGTATTAAAGAGATACTTTAATATCAATAAATAAGGGTCAAGATAATTTCATATATCCCAAAAAAAAACTAAAAAAATGGATAGTTCCCATTGATAGTTAATCCTGTTTATACTTGGAATATGTCAAGTATGAATAATAACCTAATCACAAAAAATGATGTACTGGTTAGGGTTGTAATAAATTCGATAAACCCAATTTATCATAAATTTACCAAACAACGAACATTATAATGAAGGTGAGAATACTTCAACTTGATTATACCATAAACTTAGATAGTTTACTAATAAAAAATAACGATAAGATTAATAGGCGTTTTCTATTTAGTCAGAGTTGTATAATCCTCTAAATAATTCAAATTTGTTATAATTAATCTGAAGCAATAAGAAAACATACATGTGCTTTATACTGACGAATTTGTTAAAGCCAACGATTATGTAAAACGGAATGATTTATACTTCATCATTTGTTGTCGTCAACCACAACCTACTTTATGCGCAATACCAAAATATGTGTACTTAAAAAAATTATATTTTTAGTTATTGTTTTGGCAGAATTTTCTTGCCTAAATGTTAACATGCAAAGGTAAGATTAGAACATAGAAAAACTCTACGGTATGGCATGTCACCAAATTGAAAGCTTGAATATTCGCATATCATACGGTTGAGACTTTCCCTGAGATATTTCACCTTGAGTAACATAATGGATGTTAAGTGAACGTATTTAAACAGTAAGTTATTGTCCTGGTATATTAAATTCTTTGAACGTAATGGAGCGAAGAGTGCCGCACTTACATTTCATTCTATTACTATTAAAACCTACATTATTTAAAGTTAGTGAATCTGTTTTTATAGCAACTTTTCTTTAAATGATTTTGAATGAACAGCGGCACTAGTTAGTAGTTATGTAACTTGTACATTTCAATTTGTGAATCTGTATATGTATTTCGTTCGTTAACAATAAATTAAAGTGTACTTATGATAGTTATTTTCTTGTAATTTAATTATTACTTATTCTCTGTATAACGTTATCTGCGGCTGACGCTGATTTTCATCTAAATTGCTGTGTATAGTCTGATTTAGGTGTTAAGGCAGCGGTCAATTAACGTTGGAGGTAGCATATACAAGAACATGGATTACAGTTTGAGAATAATCCCCTAATTTAGATTTAGTTGGTTTAGTTAAGGATTGCATACTGAAATGTAGTTTAGTTTTTTATAACACAGTTTTTACGATTTTACATGCACCAAAAGGTTAAAATCATAAATCTTACAATAACCTTCCTACAGCGGAACTTGTGGTGTTTTTCTATTCAAAGCTCTCAAGTAAAGGAAGTACTCCTCTGTAAATGTTGCAAGTTATTAACCCTACAGTAGTCGCAGGCTGAATTTTTACACGACTAATCGCACTATATTTAACAGATCATGTGTGATCTACGTGACACTTATAGTTATTTAATTATGCATGTTACCGATTTAGTCAAAAGAAACACTTTGGCTTATATCAGTTTATTTACTTTTATAGGTATAAAATACTAGAAACTAGAAAACACAAAGAGTAAAACCCTTGATTATATATCTTTATAGATAGCCGGTGTAAATGCAGCAATTGGAAACACAATTTTAAATAAAAATAAATACACTAGATGACGTTACAGACGACTTATTTACTATTTCATAGCTAATAATTTTACCAAACGATACAGAATAATTAAACATTGATAATTAAAATTGCTAATAGATGTCACTGTAAAATGTTATCACTTGTCATTTGATTTTGACGAACAAGTCCGTTATGTGACCGACTCATGATGAAACCGACAAGGAGAAAATATTCTGGTAGAATAGAAATAAAAACAAGGGGAAGTTTGTTCATAATAGTCCGGTTTCACGTCTCCATTTTTAAACTTGGTTTTATATTATTACAGATTACGTGATAATATTATAGATATTATTTATTAATAATATCTGAACGATTTAAGTAGTAGCGTGTGCGATACGCAAATAGGTAAACGCTCGTCTTTTAACAGTTTTAACCAATATGTATGCTTCTTTTTTATCGTATTTATAGTAGAAAACGTTATCTAACAGAGGTAAGAGGAGCCGAAAAACGCTGTCAAATATAAAGCAACTTTGCGTAGATCTCAGTTTCATAACTGCGTCTTCGACCACAATAAATTCAACATCAATTAATTTATCAATTTCGTTACATACGCTGTCAATAATACTTTCGGTAAAAGGGAATGTAATGAAACTGACTAAAAAAAGTCTTGATATATTTCACCCTATTCACATCAAAAATAAAAACATTTTTCATTTAATACAATTAGATTTAAATAACAAAAACAATGTTTATACAAAATAATATTTAATCATACAATGCACGTTAACACTAACTATCATAAATTTTACAATTAGTATAAATTCGAGAAAAGGGTTTATTTGTTCGCCGTTTACCTGGACCGTCTTTATTTTACACAATATTTTGCAAGTGACACATTTCAGCATCTTCGTTTAGACTGGCCCTGTTTTTATACTAAAAAATATAGAATTAGGCGTGGTGAATAACCACTTTCTACAGTCGTCCCGGAATTGACATGCACCCGATCCCTGGGGGGTTCTTTTACATGGCCGCATGCCAATTCCACTACGATTGTATGGGATTCAGTAATCCTATCGGTCAATTATACAAAATAATATTTAATCCTAGAACGCACCCGCACGTTAACACTAAACTAATATAAATTTTACAATTTGAAAATTAGTATAAATTCGAGAGCCACATAACATAAAAAATATGTAAAAATAAAGACAACATAATTCTTATTGATTTTTTAATATTCTTAGCTTGGGGTGTTGTTTAACGCCTTCATGTGCTAATTTCTTTGTTCCAAATTTCCACTTACATTCTTTAAAAATTTTGGTGATTATAAGTAAGTTTATAAAATATTGTCTATGACTTTCACAAGTGTTATTCTTATTTAAAAACGCAGGCTCCATGCTATTTACTATTTTTTTAAATACAGTAGCTCTTAGATTTCGCATGTAGGGTTCTTCCTTATAAATAGAGTAAAATATGCATAAACATTTTTTTGTATAATCTACAATATATTTACGTGGCCTACACAATCCAAGAGAAGAATTTGTATTACCATATTGCCTTTTAAGTATTAACAATTCGTGATTGTCTTTTAATGCACCTTCTGATTCTACAAAGTAGTCTTTACATGTTTGACACTTATATTTTGTAAGAGTTTTTTTACACAAATATCCTGCAAAGTAAGTTACAGCACAATCGTCAAGATTTGGAACATCGCTAATACATGTTGTCACAGAACATATAGATTCTGAAGAACTACTCACTTCTGGCAAAATTGCTTCTTCATTTAACTGGCCATTTTCATTATCAGTTTTATTTAATTGAGAAGTATGAATATAATCTAAAAAGATATTATCATCCGCTTCACAGTTCGCGGTTTCAGGTGGCTTCATAATATTGGTAAGAGTATGTATTCTAAAACTTGTTCTAAAAAGCCTAGCTGTTGGATTTCTGTTGTAACCTCCCTTTTGTCGCACAATGGAAAAGAAGTTTTCAAGAACATCTTGATTTAATTTACCAGTTAAAAGGTATGCATAGCCTTCTTTTAAACCATCATTGTACAACATTAAAATTGATTTAATGCTAAGAATTAATCCGTCAAAACAAGGTGGTCTGGATATACTGCCTTTATAATCAATTTTTTTTAAATCAACCATAACATTTTGTACATTTTGCAGTGCTTCAAAAACTAATGGTGTTTTTTCTGAAATACTGCATTTATAAGGATTGCTACTGAATCGAAAACTGCTGTTCAAACTGTCAAAGGCATTGTTCAAAATTTGAATAAATTCTGCAGTATTAGTAGCTGTATCACTTACTAATTGCCCAGTTGCTTTACAAACATAAATTGCTGCTGCCATACTATGACTAAATATTTGCAAAGCCAGTTTACAAGACATTTTTTGAAACGGATTTGGATCTATATGGGCGTCAGATATTTTACACAAAGAACGGCAAAATGTATTTTGTTTATCTATTTCATACGTAACCCGAATGTCATTGAACTTCACCCTTTTGTTATTATGTACAAAATCACCATTTAATAAATTGTTTCTAATGCTTTTAAACAGATGAGGTACATCATATATCACATATATTTTATCACTACCACTATAAAAAAAATGTCTTTCCGTAATGACCCCTAAGTTTTTAAGCGCAGCTACATTCGCAGTCCCTTGATCACAAACTATTGCTTTAATGTTGATGCCTGTTTGTTTTAAATTCTGGATGCAAGATTTAATTAGTTCTGCCAGATATTTATATTTGACCCCAGTATGGCTCAGAAAGTATCCTACGGGCAATTTCCACTTTGAATAAATGCCTCGGATCATAAAAACTAGCGCTTTTTTGGCTGTTTTATTGTATCTACCTAAATGACCGAGATCTTCAAACCCTTCAATGAAATCCATTGCCTTTGAATACTCCAGATATTCTTTTATAGCCATTTCATCAAAGCATAAAGTACACACTTTTTCAATAGCATCCATTGTATTCACTTTCAACTTTATCTGGTTAAAAAATGTTGAACTGAACCCAGGTTTAAATTTTGAAGTTCCAATCCACTGTTTAATGGTTGACAGACCAGGTAATATAATATTTTGTTTTCTTAAAAATTTATAGGTAGATGGTGATTTGTAATACAGGGATATGGACAATTCTTTTTCATCTTTTAACCATTGAGTCTTTCTCTTTCGTAGGGTTTGCATTCGAACAAGTGTTCGAGATTGAGAAGAACTATACTGAAAAGAAGTAAAGATATTTTGGATGGATGTTGTGTTAAACTTATGTTTATTCAGTTTCATTTTATACTTCGATATCAATGATCTCTTGTTTTTTAAACTTTTATTTTGTTTATTAATTACTTCTTTTAAATATTTCATTTTGGAGGTGTCATCATCATTTGTAGTCAATAACAATACGCGTTTCACTGATCTTTTTCTTTGAGGGGATATTAATGGAAGTTCTGATACATCTTCTAAAAACTGTCCTGTTGATGGGGAAATTTTTGGAGGCGTTTTCCATTCTGCGATATATTTGGATGTTGATGGTTGATGCATTGACGGCGAGTTAACCATCAAAGCTCGTGCGGATGAGGATTTTGTCGAATACACCTTTGTTGGTGTCCAAACCTTTAATGAATCAGTGATATACTGTTCAGGTACTGCGTCTTTGCGAAGTCTTTTTCTCTCTCCATTGGTAAAGTCGCTTAATGTAAAATGGTGTTCGCAAATAAATTTTTTTCTTAGTGACTCGGGACTTAAATTGGCCATTTCAGCATTTCCTAAAAATATTACTCATTTATTAGGCTTCAAATGGAAGAATAAAATATGCATGCATTTATATTTTATATACGGTAAAATGTCCAAATATGAACTAAAATTTATTGTTTTATAGAAGGTTACACAATCGACTTTTTTTTCACTACCGCTAAATCGACTTATTAGCTCATTTTACAACTTTTGACCGTGTGTGTGTGCTTTTGCGTGTGCGTGTGTCATCAATCGAAGTATCTTACTTTTTAATCTTGTCCTGCCGGAGTTGGTCAATTCCGCCAAAGTGAGATATTTTCATGGAATAATGGCTAAAGAGCGGATTGGTTGGCCCTGTTGATTGTTGCCAAACTAAATTGCTACGAATGTAACACAAAGCGGCGTTAGATTTTCTTTAAAAAATAAAAAATATGAGTTTTATGCAGAAGATGCGGATATCACAGAGTAATCAATGATCTTGACAGCAACAGGTCAGTGGTGTACTTATTAAAGATATTTATACAGTTATACAATTTATATAATTCTTTTATACGATATTAATCAAAACATCAGCATTTCGCAATAGCCACATCTAAAATAAACGTTTAATACTTTCACGCGTTTCAATTGTTTGATAATTATATTTACATTATATTATAATTAATATACAATTTTTAATACACTAAACTGCACATCTATGAGTTGTCTGACCCTCACGCTTAAGTGGATTTTAAAGGGTGCACTTTTGTTTGCCGTTTACCTGAACCGGCTTTATTTTGCAAGCATCTTCGTTTAATCTGGTCCGGTATTTATACCAAAAAATATCCGTGGTGAAATTGGCCCCTCCACAGTTGTGGCGGAATTAACACGCACTACGATTATACGGGGTTTAGTAATCCTACCGGTCATTTCCGCCCCGGATAAAAACACATTTATTAACATTTTTTCCGTCAAAACTTATTTTTTTGAAGATATGTACCTACTAAATCTACAAATAACCTATGATCTAACGCCGCTTCCAATCATATTCGTAGGTAATTTAGTTTAGCATATTTGACATGTCGCACTAATCTGCTCTTTAGGCATTTTTACATGAAAATTCGTGGCGGAATTGACGACTCCGCTTTAAATTATCTGCTCTTTGTGCATTTTCTATATCTACTAACAGCCTTATTATTAATGGTGTTAATGATTTAGGTAATTATAATTACGTCGAACTTATTATTACCCTTCATTTTATATCTTAAAGATATATAATCAAGGTGATTACTTACCACAGTTGATAATCCACTTTTTACACCGTTCCCAGTTTGATGATGGAAAACGAAATATTTTTAAGCCAGGTTGCATTTTAGCATTTTTGTAGCAGTATAAATAACAGCATTTATTACCGCTGCGGGCGGATGACATCTTAAAAACTCTAATATACAATCTAAAAGAAAAAAGGAATTATATGCATGAACAGTTATCCGAAACAAGGAACGTGTTAACAGGGGTGTTTTACTGTATACTTACATTGACTAATAATAATAAAGGTTTAATTATCCACAGGAAAACACAAATAACACTAGGGGAAATTTCCTGAAGAACTAAAACAGTAGATACCTATATAAAATTTTCGTTTATATACATATATAATATTAATTAAGGATAAAATGCCTAAGTAAAGAGCGCCAGTGGGTTGACAGAACAACGACGACGTGAAAGGCAGATTTGCACGGCTCGGCCCTTTAATAATCAGGGCTCGGCTGTGTCGGGTGAATACGCAAATTATTGAGGAAAGAAATTCCATACCCAATGCGCAAACCATATTTAAAATAAGAACCTTTATGACAGCTTTAGAATTTTAGAGCTAACTGTAACATATTTTCTACCGTGGCGCCATAAGCTGAGCGTGTCTTGTCTCCCTACTAATCAGTTTCGTCTCCTTTTTTTGTTGCCAATTGATTGCATAGGATTGGCTATCTATAAAGATATATAATCAAGGGTAAAACTAAAATGTCACAATACGGTACAAAGAATAATAAACACAAAAAAAAAACGTATGAAGGCCCCTTCTAACTCAAAACAAGCAACTATTATACAAAATAAAGAACAAATACCTTATAAGTCATTTAAACATTGGTTGAAAATTATTAGAGAATGTTCTAAACACAAGTGTGATTTACACTTTGCACAATAGTAACGCGTAAGTCTTCTTTTTGAATACACGCTGTCATCTTTCTCTATTCGTTAATATTTCAGCCCCTGCAATAATATCTTCCTGAATACCCAGGATACTTTTTATACGGATACGTATATCTCTTGGGACATTACTGTTTGCCGCTCTAATTGTATTATGCTCATCTATAAGTTGGAACATAACTTGTCTTCGCCTTTTGTGACTTTATAGAATGTTACTATATCGGGCTTCTTTTGGTCACCAGAAGAAGGGTCTATGCTGCCGTGGAGATGCATACTAGATACTAACAGTACTACTTTCCATTTTTTTGGGGATGTATGATACTAGTGTGCAGGAGGGATGAAAACCGAACATCCTCGATAGCGGAGGCCGGTTTTTTTGCCATCTAAAAATTCGATTTCTATTTTTTTCTCAGAGTTCCTACTATGGTAAGTTTGTGGTCCTTTAAAATATCAAAAACCAAGTCCATACTGGTAAACCAGTTATCAGTTGTAATATTTATCCCTGTTCCCGATATAGTGTTCCTGTAGGGACCTTCTGGTTGCAAACGAACTTACACGTCTAAGGATTTAGTATAAAACATCTTTGCGTCGACAAGAGCCCCAGATTTTCTGGGTTTGCTGCTTGAAGCCATACCCTCATCGATTATGGCATATACAGAAATGCAGTAAGATGAATCGTAATTTGTGTTGAACATTTCAAAAATTCTCGAATTGGCACAAGTTTGTCGATTGCAACTCGTTCTCCTCCATGTCGTCTAGTGATTCCTCATTTAGGACTTCTTCGATAAACCGCCGCAGACGACTTTGTTCTAACTCATAAGAACGCATTTCTTAAAAAACTAACGAATAGTAACGTGAAACAAAAAACATACACTAATTTCATACCTGTATATACTAGTCGCGCTGTAGGGTTAATGGTTTCCTTATTACCCTTATATTTTTTTTATGATTGTGGACCTGAACAGGCTAAATTTGGCCTATCATGCTAAAGCACTCAGGAACACTTAGGAGGATGGATTGCCAATAGATGCCTATGAACAGCTACCATAAATTTTCTCATATCATAAGTGAGAGGAAAGCAGGAACTAGGGAGATCATTCCAGAGTTTAGAAGCCGTGTAGAAAAATGTGGATTGCGCCCGTTTGGTACGACAAGTGGAGATTTGTACTGCATACTGATGATGTGAATGAGCGAACCGAGTGTTTCTCGCAAAGATAGCCCGAGATGGTATCAAAGAATATAATTCAGCAGCACAATAGCCGTTGTAATAACGATAATACAAAGAAAGAACTGAAACCATCCTTCTATGCTCAAGAGACTGTATGTGAGAAGTTAAGGACGGGTCATTTATAAGCCTAATCGCTCTCTTTTGAATACAATCAACGATATCGAGAGCGTATTGGGGAGCACTAACCCAGAGGTGTGAATTATATTCCAGATGAGGCCGAATTTGGGCCTTATACAACAGAAGGAGTTGTCGAGAGGTAAAGTACTGCTTAGATCTGTACAAAAAGCCTATTTTACGAGCAGCTGTTTTGGTAGCTGACAGAGGATGGTCAACCCATGAGAGATTTGAAGATACAGTCATACCCAACAGAGTAATACAGTCTGAAAACTTAAGAACTGAGCCATTCATACTTACAACAGGAAATGATCGATCTTTTTTGGCGGACATAAGGCAACACTGAGTTTTGTTAGCATTAAATTTAATTAGATTATTGCTTCCCCATTCGAGAATACGTTGAACGTCTTTGTTGATTGAATTTGCCATTTCAGCTTTAATTTCTTAATTTGACATAGAAGGTGTATTATCACTATATGTAGACTGAGATGAACTACAGTGAAGAGTGCTATCGTCAGTAAAGCAACGGATGGGGTTAGTTGTTGAAGAAATAAGGTCATTTATGAACAGCAGAAAAAGTGTAGGCGCTATAACGGATTCCTGTGGTAACGCCCGCGTTAATGCTAACTTCTTTTGAAAAAAAGCCATCAATTACGACACGTATTCGTCTTTTATCAAGGAAACTAGAAACCCAGTTGATGAGCGTATCATTTAACCCAAACGAGGTGAGTTTGGAAAGTAAACACTTATGCCAGACGTGGTCAAATGCTTTTGAGGTATCTAAAACGACTACAACTGTTTCACCGGACTGCTCTACTGCATTGTTCCAAACTTGGGTCACATATGAAAGAAGATCACCTGTTGAACGACTTTGCCTAAACCCATATTGGTGGTCACTAAGGAGCTTGTTAGTTTCAAGGAACGTGTGCAGTTGCTGATTGATGGCTTTTTCCATGATTTTAGACAAAATGGAAGTGATTGCAATTGGTCGGTAGTTTGAGGGAATAGGTTGAACATTTGCTAACTTCCATGATGAAGGGAAATTCCCAGAAGACATAGAGATCGTATAGAGTTTAGATAGGACTGGTACTAGTTCAGCAACTACCGATCCGTCAATAGTTGTCAGGGGGGAAATGAAGATGTTCTAAAGTTTTTACTAATGGCTTTAGCTAAAGACCAAAATTTACGACTGCCTAAAGGAGATGTAGCTAGTTCATTGCATTTTCGTTGTTCGAACAACTTTTTAGTTTTAGTGATGACACTTTTGCAGATATTTCTAGCACCAACTTATTCTACATGACTGTCGACCGATTTATTAGATTTCCATTTAATGTAATATTTATTTTTTAAAAATATTGCATCAGCAAAAGCCTTATTGAACCAGGGTTGGGAACGTGAATGACCTATACGGTACTGTTTTTTGGGAATGTATAACTTCATTCCCATGAGGATGACTTCAGACACTGAAAGAGCGATGTCCGAAAAAGAGGACGACTTAAAACAATATTCACGCCATGGAAAGGTTGCAAAGAAATCCTGTCAATTACTCCATCGAACTGACTTAAAACACCACAAGGTTCTATCGGTTTTGCGAACAACAGTGGAATTAGGTACAGTAGAAATGATTTCTATTAGCCAATGGTCGGAAAGACCCAAAGGCGAAAGAACAGAAGAGGGTTTGATGTAAGAAAGAGATCTAGATGATGTGGAGTATGGTTAGGGTTATCAGGGATTCTTGTGGGTTCAGAAATCATTTGTGTGAGATCACATGAAATAGCAAATGTTTCTGCACTATGACCAGCAAGATTTGTAGTAGATGAAAACTGAAGCCAATTAGAGTTATGAACATTGAAATCGCCTACAATTGAGATATCGCAAGATGGAAACTAAGACAGGAGATAGTCAACTTTCATACCAAGGTAATCGAAGAAGTCTTGAAAGTTACTGTCATTAGGAGAACTATAAATGCAACAGTAGAATTTCTCAAAATTAGAACCAGAATGTTTAAACCAAATCACGTCAAAATTTTTATTTTTTAAGAAAGAAACCCTCTTCCAAGCAATTCTGTTCTTGATGTAGGCACATACGCCTCCTTTATATCGAAAGTTAGAGTAAAGGTGGTATTGAGGAAATTGCAAGTCGGGTGACTCGGAGCTTTCAGAGGAGACTTGTGTTTCAGATAGAAACAAAATATATCCTTAGTTTTGGAAACTTAAATGTTAGAGTGCATTCTGAAGGCACAAAAGGATATTTTGTACAATCTGTAATAGTAAATGATTAGTTTTAAGGGGATATCTAATAAGCAACAATTTGAAGATGCATTTTTCCAACGAGTAATTTGCAAAGCCATATCCTACGGACTACTCGACATAATGTGGATGTTGCCCCAGATAAAGTTATTAATATTCAATATTAATAGCTGAAGCATTTCCTTTAATTTTGTTAATACTCGTTGCTAAATTTACTTTCAAAAATAGAGAAAAATGCATAATTTCCATTTTTGGACGTGTTAGTAAGTAGAAAAGACTTTGTAGCTAAACCATACTGTGTATCGTAAACCAACACAGACTGACAGATACATTAATGCCGAATCTCATTGTCATCCGGCACAGTTAGAATCAGAAATTAAAGCACTAACAAACAGATCAAAGAAGATAACTAACCAAAAACACATCAAGCGAAATTGGAAAAAGTAAAATCTACGCTAATTAAGAATGAATATGAACACTCAAAGTGCAACAAATGGATTTAACAAGAAATTGAGCTTTCTGCTATTTTCTATAACTTCCGTAAAAATCACAATAATGTTTTATTTTTTTTTGTTACATAGTAATGCATTTCTAGACAATAAAATTGTAATTGACACAAAAATAAATTTGTAAATGGTTTTGTAAACTACAAAAAAAGATACACTTGTTGCGTTTTGAAAATTAAATCTTTATTTGTTGCGTTTTGACAAAAGAAAATAATAATTACGCTAATTGCAACTTTAAAAAATAACTTAATACAAGAACATTGTTCCTATAATTATCTATTAGTAAGTACTTATGCATAAAAACTGTGATAAATTGTTTCACTTGGAGTTCTGGTTCTTTTTCTGTACAGTCGCACTTCGGATTTTCTTCGGATTTCTTGGAATTAGATGCCTCCAAAATAAAATCAGGACGAATTATAAAGTACCAATTAAAGAATTCCTCCGTGTACCATGTATCACGAAAAGCTTGCTTTAACAGAGTGTTGACCTTTATCTTGGGTTATTTCATGACATGTCTTGTTTTCATTTAAATCTCTAGTAGTTTTTTTTCTGTAAAGAATTATATTTCATTGCTAAATTGTCTGCTCTGTAAGTTGTCTCAAATTTAATATAAACGCAATTTGGTGAAGATTTTAAACCTTTTTTTAAAAAAATCCTCTTTTGATCTCTTACTCCTTGTAATTTAGTAAATGGTGTCAGTAAGTACTTTAAGTTAAACACTTTCCAATCTTTGCCTAACTCGTTAACTTGTCCAAATTTGGAATATATTTCTGTGTAGTTATATGGGAAAATTAATCGGTTATGCTTACGTAGTTCTTTTTCAACACGGCCAAACATTCGGTCAGCCGGAAGATCCATTCAATTTCTTTCACCCATTCTGGAGCAGATTGCCGTAGCCGCCACATTACTAAATGTAGAACGTGTGAATTTTTATTTTGTCCTGCACACCCATCGCAAAAAAGTCGAACCTTACTGATATTTTGGGCAAAAGGATATTTTTTCAAAAAATGTAAAATAGCCGATCCAATTTCGTTCGACCCACGCCCACTTTCAGTTTCAGTCCATGTGTAAAACACTGGTTTATTGTTCTTAACATCCACAATACAAAAAGCATAGAAGCCAATTTGAAATGAATAGTATGCTTCCTGAATTGGAAGCTTAGGTACTTTATGAACTTGCTGCAAGTCGAAACAAAAAGTGGCTATATGATCGTCAGTCTCATTCATTAATAAATGAAAATGTTTTGCTCTGAACTTGTACACAGCTAGATCTCGTTCAAGAGCTAGTTTTTACTCCTGACTGGGTGAAAATTTAAGTCTGTTCTTTAGTCTCTCACAATAACTACAAACACCTGTTGATGGAGCTCCAAATCCTATGTTAAAATAGCAACAAAATATTTTGTGAAAATACGGATAGCTAACTTTGTACGCTTGTTCTGCTGAGTTGTTATACATTTTGCACATTTTGCTAACATTAAGTGTTGATGGCAGATACAACCTACGAGGTTTGTTTCGGGAATAATGACTTTCAGAGCCCTTAAATTTTCCCATAAATTTCTTTACTCTTTCTCTCTTTTCTAAAACTCTTTGTGAATTTGAATAGCTATCTCCTCCTCTCGTTTCCTTAATTTCCTAACCTGTTTTTAGCAGTTTAGCTACCCATAAAATTCTTCTTTTGATATTTCAAATAAAAGCTCAAAAAATTGCTGGCAAACTAAAAAATCTGTAACAACCCATTTTGAGTTGTATTAAAATATACCGTAATTTAAGGTCTTCCGTTCATTCAGTTGTAAATATAAGAAACATTTATTTATTAATGGTTTGTAGCTATGTGGAGACAACTTAATTTGCATTTCGGTGTAACTTAAGTTGCATATCTTTTAGGGGTTTATAGTGCATATCTTCTTAATGGTTTATACTCCCACTTTAAATAATTTTTCTGCTCAATATGTTCGCGCAATGCGTCATCGTTGACTTAATTCTTTGCGCAAATCTTTTCGTGCACGGCTACATCATCTAATTTCAAAGCATCCATTTTTTTCACTCCCTGATGAAGGTTGTGTTGATTATGAAGCATTTTTGAGTTTCCTTAAATTTAGTGAAAATGCTATTGATTTGATGGTAAGATATTTGAACGCATTATACTAAAAATTAAAACATTTGTTCTTTTCAGGCACTTTTTAATTTAGAAATAAGTTGGTCCCATGTATCAATTAAGGGCTTAACAGCTCTGAACCATATTAAAGCTTTTCCTGAAAATAAATCAATACCAGATAAAAGCATCTCCGACTTTGAAATATTTCGTGCAATCATCAACTCACATCTTTGAATAAATGTAAAAATTTCTTTTTGACTACCATTAAATTTTAGATTTAATTTATAAACAGGAACAGAACTTTTAGAAATTTGCAAATTTTGAAGGAATTTGGAAAAATCTTCAGCTGGAATACTAACTGAAGTATTAGGTGACAGAAATATTAGAAGTGTCTAAATATGGTAACTCATTATTCAATTCAATATTTTCATTTATAAATTCGATTAATTCTATTGATTCATTACATAAAGTTAACAATTGATCGTGTAAATACAAAAATTCATTATCAAAATTGGTATAATTCAAACGTTTCAAAATATGCAATAAACGAGTATGAAGTCTAAGATATTCTCCTCTCGAAGGCTTATGAAGTTTTTCTTTTAATAATTCCAGTTCGAAGATTTGGTGGGTTTCAGCTTTCTTGTACGAATCAAATAAATTTGGATCAATCCTTTCTAAATTTAATTTACGTCTTAATAATTTACGTTTCTCATCAACAGTTAACTTTTCTGCACATTAACATTTCTAAAATTTAACTCTACTAATAACTCATCACTACGTAGAACATCCACTAAATAATTCAAATTTGACATGGTAACGAACAATACACAAACAATAAAATTTCACTAATCGTAAACACAATAAAAATAACCAATCGTAATAATAAATTGTTACAATACCTTTAAAATGGTCAACTCTAACAATCGAAACTGAAACAAACAAGAGCAGAAATAACCAGCAATAATGGTAATGAAAGCAAATCAAGTCCCATGCTCGATGCGCCAGTATAAATAAGTGGTGTAAATGGTATAATAAATTTAATAATAAATGAATAAATAAGTATAAAAAGTTTTGTCCGAAAACAATAGATACAAACCATTCACCAAAAATAATGCCTTTGTCCCAGTCGGAAGATTAACGTAGGGTGGTTCATCCTTTTGATTTGCTTAATTACCATAAATTTATGCTTGTTATTTCCACTGTACATAAATAATAAAAATGCAATGGAACACTAATAAAAATGATCTCGGACACCAAGTTATTTTTTTATTAGGCTCAGAATAATTAAACTGAGGTTTACAAAAAAAAAATTTTATCAAAATGTAAAAAATAAAAAAATATACAGACTATGCTTATTAACAGTTAAAATGAATATATCTTAAAAATAGCCTTAAATTACTAAAAAATCATTAAACATTAAATACCTGTTACAAAATATAATACATCTTCTTGAGAACCCCTGGTATTATAAAAAATAATGAAGAAATGCAAACCAAGGTGTCAATCCTTGTGTCAATGTTGCGCAATATATTGCAATAACAATTCTTTTATGTTGTCAACCACACCCAAACTGGAATTTTATTTCTTATAAATTTGTCTTCTTGAAATTGAATAATCCGTTTAATGCATTTTCTTGAAATTTTCCAAATAAAAATTGCAATCATAAAATGAAAGCGTACGCAACAGTAAAATTAAATGCGTACTTAAAAGGTAATTAAAGTGTAAATCAAAGTAAAAATAAAAGAACGGCACGTGAAAGGCGTAACAGATAAAATAAGTAGGGAATACTGACTGCATCAACCTAGAAAACCAAGGAGCCCACAAGATACCTTGTGGTGGTAACGATATGTCCTGCGTTGGACAAACTAATAGAAAGATAAGTGCAAGGATAGAAGAACAGATCAATGCTATGAAGAAAAATTACCTTACGTCTTAAATTTTACAGCATGTAAAATTTATGGGCATGCTATGAAATTCGACAACACCAAATCATGTGCAAAGGAATCCGAACAGTATGAACACAACAGGCGAGAGACTTGTACTACCAAGAGCGTGGAATAGAGCTCTGGACACAACAAAAAGGCGAAAGTAAGAGTATAAAAACAGGAGAATGTGAAATCACTGCCAAAGTGGTAAAAGGAAAACATACACCCGCAAATACCGAAAGAAGACAATTTTAACCTGAAGATGGCGAATATTACTTTGACGAAACGTCGTAAGAATCAAACTTGTCTCTAGGAGAATACAATTTATAAGCAAGTGAACACCGGGAAAATTAACTGCTATGTTTCCCGTAATTTGTACTCAACTATTTAAAGTGTTATCGCTCACTTTCTGTTTGTTCTCACTTTTCTGGCTCGATGTTTTTTTTACTTTTTTCCAATGTTTGTCGTTGCCATCTTTTGATTTTTTATGTTTATATTTACTTAGGTTGAATTCCTTGTATTTGGAAGTGTATGCTTATCATCTCATGCGTTGGTCGTAGTTTTAATTTTTATAGCGAATGCCGATGCCATGCTCACGATTTGTTGAAAAGCTATTGTATGTGATGTAGATTGCGTCTGGTGAGCTAACGATGAAGTTGGTGTGTCCTTTCTTCTTCACTAATCCATGTTGTTCACGTGCTAAATTAGCTGGACCTATGCAGGTTCGGTCACAATGCTTGCATAGAATTTTGTCAATTCCGTTGCCTTCCAAATTTATTTTAGTGTTTGAATTTGAAGGTTCTACCAGTAGGAAAGATAGTTTTCATTTTACATTTGTTAAGTATTCTACTTATATTTTCTGTGATAAAGTCTTGTACATAAAGTAGCAATAGTTTGTTAGTTGATCACTTCTTTTTCTTGTTCTTGTCTTCGCGTATGTGACTTTAAAGCACCCTTTATCTAGTTTTTTGAGAATCCATTTTGTCGTAGTGCCGATTTCAGTTTGTCAATTTGCATTGGTGGGTCGGTAAGCCGTCTAGATATGGCTACTAATGTTTTGACGATCGAATATAGTTGTGGCAGATGATGGTATGATTGTGCATTTACATATTTATTGCTATGTGCTTTTCGGTACACCGTGTGCTTCCAAAATCCGTGTCCGATTTTGGCGTATAGTTTCTGATGTCATTGTCTTTAGCACCGAATATGATTTCATCCACAGCAGTTCGTTTAGGCGCTATAGCGTAGGTTAAGTATTTAACCAGAACGGTTTCTGCGGCTTCGTAAAGTGTTTCTGGCACAATACGTTGAATTTCTCCGATAGTGTTAGATGCATTATGTTACTCTGCTATAGTGTAGGACTCCCTTAGTAACGTCATGCTTGCTCTCCGTTGCACCTGGGTATAATCCTTTCATCCCTGCAGCGCCCCAGAAGTGAAGTGCTATAGAGCAAACTTCCCCTTCTCTCTCAAGGAAAGTTACGTGCTGGTGAGTTTTGATGTGGTCTCTTTATTCACAAATACACCAGTTGGAGAAGCAGTACGCATACTGAAGCACAAAAACCATTGGAAAGTTGTTAAAACGTTTTCTATAAAATTACTTATCCCAAATTATTCATGCTTAATAAAATTATTGTTTCAGTTCATGGTAGATGACCACCATCAGTTGCTTTTGCCTGGCTTATTCTACTAAGTACCCTTCGGTTTCTATAACAGTGAAGGACATATATACTTCTATGTGAATAAAGTTCATTAAACCATTGTCAAACGAGTGCGCTGGGGCTCCATCGTCATAATCCACATTTCACGACGAACTATGAGGGAACGGCATCTAAGGAAAGTAGACATTGTTTATTTGCGAAATTCAATTATTCTTCAGATTCAATCGCTGGAGTAGCATCACAGCTTAAATTAACTGATTGTTGGCTATTTCTATGCACAAATTACAGAGCACCGAACCTGATAATTTCATATGTGTACTCAATGAGGATGTTCACCAGCTCCAACTATAGCTTCGGTCAGTCCATCAAATATTGTTTAATAAAAGGACTAAAATCAGTTGTTATATTGGAAGCATTGCGCCTGGCCTCTTGGGCCCGAATTCATTTGCATGTGTTTTGTGCATACATTTTATTTTTCTCGCACCCCGGCAACCATTGGATTTGGCTATTCAGATTTCATCTGCCCGTCAATTAGTCAACGTTTTTTAGTTTGAATTTCATAAATGTTGTGACTGGTTAATTTTTAATGTTTAGTTAAAAATGACATGACTTATACTTTTTTGGCTGAATAATGTATTGCTCTTTTCTAGTACTAAACTTGCTACTTGGTTGATCAACGTATACTAAATTGCTCTCTAGGTATGAGACTTAACAATTTTTTCTTGTATTTGTTGTTTCTATCACCTTTTTGGTGGGTCTAAATATGGTATCGATCTTTTTATTCCGGGGCATTCTGGTAATTTTATTACTTGTTCCTTTTACATAGAGTTTGTTTATTTAATTAAGCGTGAAGGAAGCTTTCATAAAAATGTGCGTTTCTAAAGTTGACTCATTCAAGCTAAGAAACTTGTTTTGAGTGCGGGATATTATATTCTTAATCATTCTTATCCCTCGATTTGCTGTCGATGGTTTTTCTAATGGATTTGTCCCTGTATCCTTGTTTTGTTAAAATAGTATTCCTTCTGTGACATGTTCGCCGTTCTATAACGTTTTCAAGTGATCTATTACAGTCTTAAGCATTGATCTTGTTTGTGTCAAGTAGTGGTGTAAATCCACGTTTACGTACCTATATAAGCGCATGGTATTTCTATATACAGTGTGCCTAAGATGACCTTTGTAATTTTATACAACCACATGTAGAAAATCAACGTGAATATATTTTTCTATCTATGACAGTGGAGTGAGGGCATAGTCTTTAAATGAGTAAAAATAAAACTTTCCATTGAGTTTAACAAATATCAACAAAAAAAAAAACATTTCGATTGTATGTGTAGTAAGCAATCAAAATAATCAAATTTACAATCGCAATATGCAGTAGTGACGGGGCATTGTTGACTGTAATTAAAAGATCCTATTAAACAAAAAATATAATAGATTCTTTCTCTCGATATTACATTACACTTTTAGAGTTAGTTGAGTTTAATCTTAAACACAGAAATTATAAAAGCAAACAGCAATTCTATTGCAAGCTGAATCACCAATAGTTTCAATTCCTTAGATTGGAAAGTAAGTGTATACATATTTTTTTAATTTTATCTCATCATTCTTCCATGCATTGCGATTCCTCTATAAATTGTGATTTGGTAGAACTGATTGATTCTCCCTGCAACGCAGGCGATAAGGTGAAGTGTAACACATCATTCTTTACAGTTGACTGTGAATTGTTATGATACACTAATAAAAATTTAACACGATACATCAAATAAATAACTATGAAACGATTTAGAAGTTTTTATAAATTTGCCGGTTACATTTTGGATGGAAAGCGTTAAACTAATTATTTTACCACAGAGTATGTAATACAGTAAACAGTTATGTCCGTTTAGAACTAAATCAAGTAGTAATAAGTATAAATATGTGTTGATAAATTTTACAAAATATTGCTTTCTTATATTAAGGATATGATATCTTATAAAAATTTTTAGCAAGAAAACTATGATAAAACGGATCAACAACACAATATTTTTTTGTAAACTTCAAAAGGAGACTATTTTACAACAAACCTTTCCAAATAAACCTAATAGGTTATTATTTCTTTTTAAAAAGGCCTAGATTTTTTTTAAACTTTGAGAGCAGAGTAAAGCTTTTGAATAAAGTTTCTCAACTTTATCTCAAAGTAAACTGCGATATTTCACCACAATGGTATTTATTAGACCAACTTCAAAGAAATCATCCCCGATTAATATATTCAATTTAATTTTTTTTCCTAAAAAATACTTACTGCAAACTAATCCGTGTTTCATCCACCACATAAAATAAAACGTTTATTATTCCTACTTTTGTTTCTCTACATTTTAATGCAATGCGGAATGAGATAATAGCGTTTCTTGTTTTACAATCAATAATATTACATTATAGTACATTTTAACATCTATAACATAGATTTTGGTGTTGCTGGGTATAAAAAAGGAAGCGTAAAATTTTATATCCACATAAATGTAACCTAAGTAAAATAAAATAAAATCATTTTGCAAAGAATAATTTAAGCTTCGTATTTATTGAGATTTAAATAATCTTGGCAATGTTTACCAAAACAGAGCGGTAACAAAAAATTTTATTAAACTTATTGGTAATTTTGATAAATGATGAGATTGTAGATTACCAAATGAGTGTATAATTAATAGAAGACGGTAAAATGTCACCTACTATACATACAGTGTACACAATTTATAACAAAAAGCTGAAAATTTCAAAGAATTTAGAAAAATATAAGAAGGGAACATTTTCACGACTTACGTTCGTAATTAAATGGTTATTTTTGCGCCAAATGCTACTTTGGTGACCGAGAAATGAATTTCAAACTTTAGTCGAGATCACCAAAGTAGTTCGCGCTCGTATTACAAACAAAGTTTTTTCTACAACCATCAAAATAAGTATATCCCTTAAATTGTTTTAAATAATTTTTTTCTTAGATACAAAATTTTTTCTACAACCATCAAAATATCCCTTAAAGTTATTTTAAATAATTTTTTCTTGGATTTTTGCTTGATAGAGGGCCACAAAGTTAAAATACAATAACCTCATAGAGTTTGCATGCAGTGCGCGAAATATGTATTTCACACACTATTTCGCGTACGTTGTTATGGTATCGTAGGAAAATCAAAAAAAAATTCATTTCGTATATTGTTATTAACCCTTAAACTGCTATGCCCGAGTATACTCGTCCCGAATTTTTTGTGTCGCCAGTGCTCGCGACGAGAATACTCGCAAGCCGTTTATATGTTATCTGCTAAGTCTGTGATGTCTCGAATGCGATGAATGGTGACTCACATTGTTCTAGAAGCAATTTTAATGCGCAACGCGCTAAAATTCGTACCCACCCTGACTCGTCATTAGCAGTAGTGGACAGTTTGTTTGTTGAGACGTGCAGTTCATTCGTTTGCTCGAATTTTGCTAGTTCTAAGATGACTTCGCGAGAGCTCACAGATAAAGAACTTGAAGCATTACTCATGGAGGGTGATGACGAAATAATGGATTTAGATTTAGACGAAGGTATAGAAAGGGTGGAGAGTGACGAAGATTCGGAACTTGAATCGGAAAGCGAATAGGTTACTGAACTTCCATTGCCTATGCAACCATTTCAACCTGTTATGGGTAAGTAAATTTGTTATATTGGGACTTATAATTTGTAAATACTTTAAAAACATAGGGAATAAAACTAAACCTCGTCCGGGTGGAAGATTTCAAAAATCACCGAGTGACAGTGAAAATAGTGACTGACGATAGAGAGGCATATGATTTTTCGACCTTTGTTTTGGAACATAAGAGAGACTTTGTACCAAGAGTACATACTTTTACACAACTCAGTGGTGTAACTGACCAAACACTGAACACAAATTCAGCGTATCTTGATTTTTTCAAAAAAATTTTTAATGATGATTTGATTGGCAAGATTGTTGAGGAAACTAATAGATACGCGGCCCAATTAATTGAAAAAAACGTAGCTGCTAAGTCCCGACTTGCAAGATGGCGTGATGTTACTGCTAATGATATTTACTGTTTCATTTGTTTATCGATTCTAATGGCAAGAGTAAAAAAGCTCAATTTTGTTGAATACTGGACAACAGATCCCTTGCTTGCAACTCCAATTTTTCAATCAGTAATGTCTCGCGATCGATATTTACTTATCCTACGTGCTTTGAACTTCACAAACAATAATGACGTTAATCATAACGACCGACTATATAAATTGAGAAGTGTGTTAGACCCTGTCAAGGCTTCTTTCAAACGCAATATGTTACCATTTGAAAATTTATGCATCGACGAAAGTTTGGTTTTATATAAAGGACGTTTGGGATTCAAACAATACATACCCAATAAACTCCACCGATTTGGAATAAAGATTTTTGTTTTGGCAGACTGCAAGACGGGCTATGTTCTCGATTTTATTATTTATACGGGATCTACTACTGAAATTTCGGATGGTAATAAAAACATTGGAATATCAGGAAACGTGGTAATGACGCTACTAGAATCTTACCTAAAAAAAGGGCACTCGTTATACATTGATAATTGGTATATCAGCCCCAACCTTTTGAGGACTCTTCACTCAGAAAAAACAAATGCTTGTGGCACAGTCCGAAAAACAAGAAAGAATATGCCATCAATAGAAGCAAAATTGGCCAAAGGGGAAGAAACATATTTAAATCTTCCGAGGAGTTACTATGTGTCAAGTGGTATGGCAAGCGTGAAATTTATATGCTTACTACTAAATATAAGCCAACAATGGAAGCCACTGGGAAAAAAAATCGAGTTGATGGTCAAACAATATATAAACCAACCTGTATCATGGACTGTAATAAGCACATGGGTGCAGTTGATAAGACGGACATGGTCTTAAGTTCTATAGAAACTGTCAGAAAAACAAGGATGAGGTATAGAAAGGTATTCTTCCACAATTTAGACCTTTGCATTTTGAATTCCTGCGCTTTATACAGAACTGCAACCAAGAAAAAAATTAAGACTGCCGATTTTCAGCTGGAACTCACGAGAGAAATGTTAGAAAAATATCATGACCCTACCGTTACCAAGAGAAATTCTGACGGAGGTAATAACTAATATAGCGTCAGTTATATACATGAGATGTCTGTCTAAATTCTTTATTTTTTTAGGAAGGCGACAACTGGATCAAAATCCGTTCAGGTTGACTGGACGGCATTTTCCAGAAGCTATACCAGCAACTACACACCGTACCAATCCAACAAAGAGACAAGTTATATGTGTAAAGAATGCTATACGCCACTTTTTGTACAGCCTTGTTTCAAGATATTGCATACAAAGAAGATACTTTCACAGTAATTATTTATTTTTCCACAATCGTATTGTACCAGTTTTCTTGACCGTAAACTTACTTTAAGACGTTTATTTTTGAAGTGTTGTTATTTGATACTAGTTATTAATAAAAAATCCAGACTGTAATATAGGTTCTTTTCTTTTCATAAAAAAACCATCTGCGGGTGTACTCGTCTTGATCAGTGCGTGCCAAGAAAAGTGGTGGCGAGATATCTCGCGCGCTATTTGCAGTGCTCAAGACGTATATTCTCGCATGCGGTGATTTTGTGCGCACTAGGGGACAGCTTCTAAACACAGTTGAGCAGCCAAAGGGTTAATGAGCGAACCTCGTCATTTTTTGACGTTTGTAGAAAAAATAATTTTTGGGTAAATGTGTATTTAATAGCAGATTTTACAAGCTTTAAATGTTTCAATAGCAATTGCAGCAACCATCCTCATTAAAAAGAGAAAAGTGTTATAAAATACAAAAACGCACATTTTCACTAGGGGACCAGCTGCAATTGCTATTGCAACGCTAGAGTTTTTAAATATGTTATTAAATCCACTACTTTAGCCAAAAATGATAAGTATTTTTAATATAAGCTATAAATTATTTAAAGGTTCGCACTTTATTAAGATATTTAAGGGTCTTCTTTTTAGTACTTGAATAATATTTTTGAAAGATTAATTTTATTATATGTATATTAATACAAATCAGAAGAAATAATAATAGGTTGTAACAGGAAGTTGTATAATTTATGTTTAGTGATTATGTGTAAATTAATTTAAACATCGTAGGTCCTAAGCAGCTTAGTGGATGATAGCGTTTTCTTACAAGTAAAAGGTTTCAGATTAACCCTCAAGCAAAATATATTCTTTTAAAAGTTTAATTAATGTAATATTCGCTTAACCCTCTAGTGCCTCACTTCGCCTAGAGGCGGGTCATATTTGATCCCATGTAAAACAGCTGTACACTAATATTTTATAATCAAATAACCAAGTCTGCCTGGAGACTATTTCCTTTTAACGATATGTGACATGCATCGGGGTGAGGCCGAACACATTCCTTCACAAGTTTAGTTTACCGCCAAACTTGAGGAAGGACGGTAGTGTAAATTATTTAAAAATTACGAAAATATATTTCTAGTGCTCAGAACAGAAAATAAAAATTATTGGTAATTTTGTTGATTATTATATTCCGAAGAAGTGTTTGAAAACCAAATTTGCTTCGGTAACAAAAAGTAGTACGTATCTATACGTATTTATAATTTTAGGTATGGATCGGAACGAGAAACGTAAACGATGGAATATTTCAAAATTATCAGAAGATGTGTATGGATTATTAGACTCAATCGACCCCGAGAGCTGAATACCGACATTGAAGAGGACAACTTAGCCAATAGCGATGCAGAAATTGATTATTACTACAATAACGACAATTTGAATTCATCTTCTGTAAGAAAGGAGCATGAGGAAACTGTTCAAGCTTGTTTAGCCATGTCTGATTCAGCATTAGATGAAGCTATTGAAGGTACTCTAAGTGCAGGTAAGATATAAATTAGCAATTAGCAAAGGACAAAGAACGTGGATATTCAGAAAAATACGTTCGTTCTTGTTATGGTGTAGATTTGTCAACCACTTTAATGAAGGATAACAGATGTGTACGATTAGTATCAACTTATATAGGAACAAAATCATTTCATACAGGTAGAACACAAACTAACATTACAAAAATATCACGGTTTGATCGCAAACAGAAACAGAAAGTGCATATAGAATTCCCCACCATAATTAAGTGGTATAACAAACATCTGGGCGGGGTTGACGTAATGAATGGTCTTCTTGGTCGCTATCGCATCCGAATGAAAACTAATAAGTGGATCAACCGAGTTTTCTCCCATATCATGGATCTTGCCACGATCAATGCTTATTTGCTTCATAAACGCATAAATGCAAGGTACTCACATAAGCTAAATTTAGAGTTACCTGTTTTTAGACGACAAGTAGCAGCTATGTTGTGCAAAACTAATATGGACAATGGGGTGGAACGAAAATGGCCGAAATGTTAAGTTTTTTATTTTTTGTTATTCGGTAGTGCAAAAAAGTTGTCATTCATGTTAATAAAGAAGAAAAAAAAGTTTGAGACTTGTACCTTATTATCTTCAGGTGCCACAAAAGTCCTAAAGTTAAAAAAAAAAATGATTTTTAAGACTATTTTTTTATGGCCGAAATTTTAGGATTTTGTTTTTTTGTTATTCGGTAGTGCAAATAAGTTGTCATTTAGGTTAATAAAGAAGATACTTAGGTTCCTATAACTTAATATCTTAAGGTGCCGCAAAAGGCCTAAAATTAATAAAAAAAACTGTTTTTTTCGAAAACAATTGCTTTATATTACTGGTTTTTATTTTTAGAACTTTTATGAAAAGAATCTTGCAAGACACTGTTAAAAACAATAATCAAGCAACAAAAAATCTAATGAAAATTAGAAAAACAAAGTTAAATGCAACAGTCAGGTAATTTTTAATCCCAAATATAACGTAATTTGACATTTTTAGTTGGTTTTAAGGGGCCCATTAATAAAGCTGGTTAGTCCGATTTCCTGAGAAGTATAAGGGTTAAATAAAAAATATAAATTAATTCTATATAATTTATTTATCTTCTAACTCCATAGATAATACGTAAAACATGTTATATTCAAGTATGTTTAAAATTTTCTTTAAAATTTTAGAAAAAAATTTCATTTATTTAAAAAATACAAATCTTGAAGCTTGAAAGAGTTTTTGATTACTTTTTCGACACATTATATTGTTTTTTGGTGTTAAATTTTGGCATACACTTTCTTGATGCAATCTTCGTTTTTATTTAGCCATCTTTAGCTACCGTACCACACACATGTTGAGCTACTTCCGTGACTAGCTTAACAGTTCTCTCTACAGCATAACGAATCTCCTAGAAACCTGCCTAAGAAAATGTATTTACCCTCAACAGACACCAAATTTGACGCGTTGAATCACTGGCCAGAATAGTTAGATCGTTCATAAAAACGGCAGTGTAGATTACCTGGATGTAAGTCAGAAACCCAGTGTTCAAAATACAAAATAAACTTATGTTGTACAGCTGCGAAAAATGGTTCTTTTGTTTTCAATAATGTGCAATAATAATATACACCAATAAACATTTTCTTTTATAAAAACAAATCTGCGTTTTACTGCTAATCAATAATCAGAACATAAAAATTTTCCTAAAGCAAATGCCTAAGTCCGTCTTCAGGCGGATGCTCATTTTTGACATGTATGAGTAAAAAAATTACATTAAATTTTTTTCAATACTTTTTTAGGCACTACCTATGATAAAGCAACACAGTTCTGAATTTTATACCACTAAAAAAAATTCGGGCACTAGAGGATTAAGTATTAATTGAGAATAGAAAAAAAATTCTGTTTTTATTAGTGTTAATTTACACTCAGTATTATCATATTACTTTATACGTGGTGCAAGAGTTATGAAAAACAGAGTTACAACAGATATTTTGTGACTTCGATAGTTAACAACGTTTCTACTAATTCATTTTAAGTAAATCTGTAAATACAATTTTCACCAATACTATTATATATATTTATTTAAAAGAAAAGGCTCTTACCTGGTAGTTAGCAAGCAACTGATAGAAACAAAGCGTTTAAATACGTGGGGTTTAAACTTCATCAATTACACCCAGACTAGTTATAACAATGTCCTTTTAAGAAATGAGCGCCGTAAATTTTTTTGAAAGTAAATTCTAACGATTAAAAAGAAAAGAGTGTACCTGATCAAGGAATTTTAGTCCAACCAGTGGTTTTTATCAATTTATCATGCGCACGTTTAATGTTAATTTTAACCTTCATAATTTGTTATTATAGTTATTAGAAAACAAACGTGGAGGATAGATAAGAATAAGTAGGATAAATGACATGGATATTTTATTGCTTTTATGTAAGATCGGGCCATAAAGTACATTTTATGACTCGATTAAGCCGGCGTAAAATGCCACTTTAGCATCCGCGAACTGCTTCAGCACCCGCGGGCGTTAAAGTGCATGAATTTTGTTTCCAGAATTGATAGTAAACTGAGAAATTAGAAATTTCCGGTGTTGTTACGGAAACCATGTCATCGTCACTACTTTGTATCTTGTAAAAAATTTTCTTGCAGAATACATTATGGGGCTTATCACACGCGAAATTGACAGTAGATAAAGATAGAAATCACCTATGCTAGACTTAGTTGATATTTCACAATAAGAATAACTCTCTTCTCTATAACGAATACAATTTACTTGGTAGATTATTATAAAGGGCGGGTTATGATATATCGAGATCTAAAGTTCATACAACTTAAAACAACATTTATAATAAACTGCTGACAGAAGATAAAAAGAAACAAAATAGTATACATACTTATTAACAAACGGTCACTGCATAAAATGTTTTACGTATTTCGGGCGCAAACAGCGTTTATGGACCTTACGTGTTAATACCCTCGCCCGACGGGTCGGGATCTTACACGTTGCGGTGCTAAACCGCCTGTTTTACGTCCTTGATAAATAAATAACTATTATATTGTCTCAATCCTTGTTTACCAGATTATTTCGCTTTCTTAACTGAACCTTCTCATTTAGTTACGAATTTAAAGCATTAAGGAATAATTGATAAAATACCATGCCGATGAAAAATAGTGTAATAACCACTTAATATTGTCTTCGATCAGTAAACAATCCTTACTGTTCCTAATACTTGATATATTATAATTCCTGCACGACAAATAAACATAGATACAAGTGAAACACAATAAGTGAATATACAAAAGAAAATTTATTAGCGCAATCAACCATCAAATTCGTAACAAAACTAAAAAATCCTCCAATAAAAAAAAGGCTTCGGCTTCGGCAAAAAATCAAAGACATACGTGTTAGCTGTAATTTTGCCTTACACTCGCACACGTACACTTTATCAAACCATACTTCAACCTATTGCCATCATCTAAGTGATATACTATCTAACCCAACATTTTTATGTTGTAGTTGTGATAAACAATACACAGTATGTATATCGATGTACCATTTCACAGACTATGATGTTATTGGACATATCTAACGTCACATAACGGCGAGTGTGTGAGTCCAACCATGTTTCTACTCATGTTTCAAATTTGTATTGCCAGAGATAGATCGGTTCAAAACAAGCTATGAGATTTCCACTTTAATAGCATAGACAATCCATTTACAGCTGACGACTAGAATTATATGTATATTAATCACATCCAAACAAATCAACTGGATCGGAATCAAAGCAGTCCAAAAGAGATTGGCTGTCTATTACAGAATAAAGTTGAATGACAAGCAAGTACAAAGAGTAGTTACTTTATCCTCAACATTTAATAAATTAGGTACCAATAACCACTTCACAAAACAAGCAAGTTCAAGGTTTAAATATATATATATATATATATATATATATATATATATATATATATATATATATATATATATATATATATATATATATATATATATATATATATATATATATATATATATATATATCACCATTATAGTGCTGACAAGATCATAGCTAAGATATGATGCAAACAATTATCACTATATTACCGATGTTACGTTATTGTATCGTACCGGCAGATCACTCAGATCGCTTCCAACTTGCCCGGACATCGTATAAAGTGAAACCACTCACCGTTCCCTAGGTAGACAGAATGGTGGTAATATGTAAATTTAAGAAATACTATAATCTTAAGTAATTATTGAAAATAATTCCATCGCCCCGAGTTAAACTCAGCGTGTTTGTTCAAGGAGTTGTAGGTTACAGATTAATTGCTTTAGAACTTCACGTATCATTTTGGATACTATCTTCTTTATTACTGTCTATTTGGGGAAAGAATGGAAATTGTTCTTACCGTTTAGGTGGAAGTGAACTACAGACGAATTAATAACTGGTAGTACTTTTAAAACTCTTGTTACTTCTAATCCAAAGCAAAGACAATTTCATTTAAATCAATTAAGTATATTGCTAATAATCGATATGATACAAATATCACTTTATCGGCGTTTCTCCATGTATCTAATTAACTTCATGTACAAATGTTTGCAGTTCAGATAGGGAAGAAGTTCCCATAGCTTTACGGCTACGTAAAAACTATGCGTTACACATCCTGAAAGCAAATTGTAAACAAAGTTCAGCTTATCTGTGTGGGAGCTAGTTTCATACACACCTTACTTAGAATAAGATTCTCCAGCCTAAGTTGTGCATCTGCAGATCCTATCTCCCTATAATTAACTAGGGTAATCCAGCTGCACCTATCACTGGTTTAGTCTTGCGGCAGTTCGTATTAATACCTGAAACTTATTACAATGAAAGCTATAACTTCGGCTCTCCAAACCTCGCCATATCGTGCTCTTATTTAAAGCTGCTGCATGACACCTATTACTGCTTTGGTAACTAAGGTACTGACAGACTTATTTGAGTTGGTGTTTTTGAGGTAATTGTAATAAATGAACGCTGTTTATAGGGAAGTTAAACCGGAACCTCTTTGACTCACTTCTAGCACTAACAATGTTTCCTGTTTCACTGGATTAAGGTTCACTCATGGTAGCAGTATCACCACATAATGCCCCCATGCTGCCTCGTCTAGTGGCTGTTCGGATCGTCGCTACCCCCTTCAGTAGATTTTCTGTATCGCTCACATGTCAAAAGCACAACACGCTGTCTCTTTGGAGCGGGAGTGGCCTAGTGTTATCTTAGTCTGCGCGTAGTATTAGGGAACATGTGCACCGCGTGCGCCTGTCACTGTTATTTCGTTCCGATTTGCTGCTGCTACAAGTGGGCATCTAATCTAATTTATCACTTAGTTTCCAATCCTAATCCAATATCACACATGACGTAATAGACATACGGGGTGGTCACTATCATAATGTGCACCATAGGGATCTCGGAAACGGTAAGAGATACAAGGTTAGTTAAATAAGAAAAAAGTTGCGCCATTCTTTTCCCTTTAAACAATTAAAGAGCAATTTCAGATAGCTTTTGCAGTTTTTAAGTTATCCTGAAAAAAGTGAAAAGTTGCGTTTTCTTATTTCTGTAATAACGTTTTTGATATTAAGACTAGCAAAATGAAATCTTGCATGTTTACATAAATGAGCAAGGGTTATCCATTGCATTCCTTGAAAATTTCCTAGGTAGGCTTGATAGCTAGGTTTTCATGGGTAACTTTTGATTTTCTTATGCCGCCATGTTGGATTTTTATACCAACAAAACAATCAACTACACAGATTAAAATAATAAATAAACAATAAACTATATTAATGCAACGTATAAACACTGCTCAAAATGACCCACTCTATGTTCGATACAGAACGCTGTCCTTCTTTCCATGTTCAACAAATTTGATACCCGCAAGAAAAAAATTGCCATTTTTCAGAAAAATCACCATTGCTACTTATTTTTGAGAAAACAACCTGTTTGCAGCGTTCAAAGGGCGTTCAGGAGAGGGTTTGAGTACCACGAAAAAGCAAACCTAAAATCTTGACGTTTGTCAATAATTATCAACTTCTGACCGTTTTTTGTATGCCGCAATAATTAAATAGAAGTTTTGAATTTTCTTAGCAGCAATGTCTAGATTTTCTTTTCGTGAAAGATCCGATATGTATAACGTTTACATATGCAATAATCGAAATTCTGTGGCGGTAGCTCGAAATTACGAAGAACTCTATCCCGAAAGACTCCAACCGAACAGGAACATTTTTGTCTAGAGGAGTTTGGAATGTTAGAACACACGTTATCCATCATGGTGAGGTAAATGAAATTATTGTTTTGGCACAAATGCATATGAATCTTGGAACATCTCAGCGCAAAATTGCTGCAGAATGTAATTTGTCAAAATCTGGTGTCCAAAAATTCTTAAAAAACATAAATATCACGACTTTTAGTTTTTACCAGTACAAAAGTTTCATCCAGGAGACTACCAAAGAAGGCCTGAATTTTTCCAGTGGTTTCGCAATCAATGGTGGAAGATGCTGAGTTCCTGACTAAAATCCTACCGACGAAATATTATTTACAAACAGTGGAATGTTTAGCAGAAGAAATAAACATTTTTTAGCAGTTTCAAATCCACATTTGGTGCAGGAAGTATGCCAGCATGTTCGGTTTTCTGTTAATGTCTGGTGCGGCCTAATAAACAACAAGCTTCTGGGAACCCATATTTTGCCGGAACCATTGAATGGGCAATCGTATTTACATTTTCTCCAAAATAAATTTGAAGAAATTCTGGAAAATGTAGCTTTAGCGATCTTGAGAAATTTAAAGTGGTTTCAACAAGATGGAGCAGGTCCACGTAATGCGCAAACTGTTAGACAATATTTGAATGAGTGTTTTCCAGAATCTTGGACTGGAACTCATGGTCCTGTGGTTGGCCAGCAAGATTCCCTTCTTAAAACCTTTAGACAATCAGCAGGGAAACCCATTCAGCAGTGTTAAACATGGACAGAAGAAAAGCGCTCTCTATCGAACATAGAGGGGGCCATTTTGAGCAATTTATCTAGTTTGTTATTTATTTATTAATTTAGTTTGTTTAGTTGTTTCTTTTGTTTAAGACTTTGAAAAATGCATCTGTTATTTCGCTTGATGACTTTATTTATTAGATTTTTTTCTTGCGGGAGTTAAATTTTTCACCATGTGTGTTACATGGATGAATTTCTAATTTTTTTCTGCATATTTTGGTACAAAAATCAAAAGTTACCCATGAAAACCCGACTATTTAGTCTGTCTAGAATATTTTTAAGGTAAGCATTGGATAGCCAATTATGTAAACATGCAAGAGTTCATTTTACTAGTCTTAATATCAAAAAAGTTATTAAAGAAATAAAAAAAAACGCAACTTTATAGTTTTTTTCAGGATAATTCAAAAACTTCAAAAGCTATCTAAGATTGGTCTTTAATAGTTTAAAGAACATAAAATGGCGCAACTTTTTTATTCTTTAACTAACCCTGTATCTCTTACCATTTACGAGATCCCAATGGCGTACATTGTAAAAGTGACCACTAATAATAATAATAATTTCTGTTCATTAGGCAACCAACCACAGTAACATAAAAATTAAATTACATTTAAATTTGATATGTACCACAAATGCGATTGACGGAAAAGTTCAGACATGGCTTACATACCCGTATCTGCTCTTGCACTCAACCGTTAATACTATTTACGACAGTAACAACTATGATTATGTTTAGATATGGCAGATTAGATGTCATTATGATAACTACAAAGTAGAAAGACGTATTAGTAAGATAGAGACATACATGAAAGGAACCAAAATAAAGAAAGCGAAGAGTAAAGTGTTTGTACAGAATCATGGTTTTATGGGCGATTATGTTTATTACAAGATTTTAGTTATTTGTTACTTTTTTTCTTAACAGAAGTAGCTTACGTATTATTGTCCTGAATATTTTTAATGTACAACGTTTCATTTCGGCACGTAAAGAATTATAAGATTTGCTGATAACATATGAAAACGTTCTTTGATATATTTTAGTTCTGTGCTGAGGTATAGCTATTAAATCATTACGCCAAACATTAATGTTGTGGAAAACACTGCGAAACGTTATTTTATCATAGAGGTAAGGAGGGGTGCTATCTTCGATAATTAAAAAGAAAAAAATAGACGAATGTAGGAAACGCCTATACTTATACCCGAACTGTTAAGTTCTTTATAAATATTACCTTTCCTGGTTGCATTTTTAGTTGGAATTCAGTATAAGCTTTTTTCTCACAAACGACAGAACGATTAACTAGATTTTGCAAAGTTTTATAATATTGCCAATCACTAGCTTGACCTGTCTTGGGATACTTCACGGCTGCATTATCACTCAACTTAATCATGTCTTTTAGATTATATTTATATATATTTAATTTAAAATTGAATTATTTATATACGTTCTGCTTACATGTACTACAAACAAATATCTTGCTACGTTTTTAATATATTCCTAATTAGTGTAAATCAGGAATGGGCAAACTTTTTCCTACGCGGGCCAGTCTTTGCACACATAATCTATGGGGGACCTGGTTCTATTTACACAAATTTAAATGATATGAACTGTATATATTCAAATCAGGTACACTATGTAATGGGAACATATATATTTATTGCTGGTAATCTATAAAACAGAAACAAATATTTATTAATGTAAGTAAGTACACTATTTAAGTTTTCTCCGAAGTTCCAGCTACAGCGGCGGTGATCCTTGCGGTAGCGTAAGACAGATGATACTGCTTTTGTTTCCTCATAATCTGAACATAGTCAGGCTCCATTTTCGATGGATACGTTTAGCAATGAAAAAAGGTGCTCATCAGTAAGCCTGTTGCGAAGATAATTTTTCCTGCTTTTCATAACAGAAAATATTTGCTCGCATAAATAAGATGTGACAAACATAGCCATTATGTTTTGGGCGTGAGCAACTATACTAGAGTATTGTGTTGTAAAGAGCCAGATCCTTTACCAAATTTTCCCATCGTTAATTATTTGCTTATTATCCTGTTTTAAGCAAATTTTGTACAATCATCAAACAATGAATGTTTTATCCCCTCCGACGTTAATTTCAAAAACATCGAAAGTTTTTCTACAACAGAGCCCCCTCTGTTCAACAATCAATCGTAGCCCGATCTCAACCACCAGAAGCGGATCCGCAATAAAAACCGTCATAATATTAATCTTTTACCGTTGTGCATCATTTTTCGAGATACCTCGGCAACCCCATCTGAAAACTAACTTCATATAACCGGGCTGTTGGTCGGTTGTCGGGTTGCGATGCTGTTAGAGTAACTTATGGATACATCCGGGCCGTTTCGGTTTACAGGGCCGGCATTAAAATACTTAAATACTTTGTAAGAAGTCATTTTAGTTAGGATTTTTGTTATATATACCAAAATACGAATCCCAAATAGGATAATTGAAGGTAGTATTAATTCTATCTTTACAGAAACGTCCCAGATTCGACTGACCGAAGACTGGAGCACCAGAACTAAACCAGGCGTCCTTCTGCAAACTTCTGTAAATTATTACATTTTAGTGTTGTAAAATTATTTTCTTAGCTTAAGTGTGCCTTATTTAACATGTAAGGAATAGGTTAATATAAATATAATACCCTTATGTGGCTATAATTTAGTGTGTACAGTGATCGGCCCAAGTAGACGTTAACGAGCCCCCGTTTTTATTAATTTAAGATCCGATTGAGCTAGTTTGAGGCAAATTAAAGTAGTAAGTAAAATCCATTTCTTCTAAAGAAAGGACGTTAGAATGTTTTAGATAAGATCTTATAAAATTACAACTTGGCAGTGTTCAGGAATACTTGCTTCAAATGAGTACTGCACTGTATCTCAATGAGATCAAGTTGAAGACGAGTGGGAACTTCATCGACGTTGACAGTAAACGGGATGCAAAAAATATTTAGTGATGGCTCAATTTTCTTAAAATCTGGAAATCTCTTCTCAAATTCCTCGCGCATTCTTTTCCTTTGTTGAGAGAATCCCTTTGATTGTTCATCTGAGAGTGATGATATGCTGCTTAACTTTGGTAAGTGTCACTTTCTCCATATAGTTCGAAAATAGTTTAAGCTGTAATTTAAAGGTTTTTAAATGCCCCTATGGCTCATCTAAAAATTCATCCTTGCCTTGAAGCCTTGTATTCAGTTTATTAAGGTGTGAAAGAAAGGAGATCCGTAAAAGTGCGCAATTAGCTAGCCAATTCTTGTCAGATATTATTTTAAAGACGTCCCATTTGCCACATATGGTCAGAGAGTATTGAATCTCCTTTCTTAAGTTCCACACTCTCTCAAACGTATTACCACAGCTTAACCATCTCATTTAAGTGTGGTAAAGAAGGGCAGAGAACTCGCTTTTGGTGGATTACGGAAATTGGCGAAGGGTCAAGCCCCGGGAACGTATTATGTTGATAAGTTCAACAACCACACTGAGAGTGTGCATTTTAACCATCGGGCGTACTAATAAAGAAGTGTAAATAACATTGTGTAAATAATATCTTACCTTTTGCAAATATCACCAAAAATTTGTGTGCTTGTTTTACGTATACGGTGAGTGAACATACTACTAGAGAGAGAATCAAGCTGATACGGAGTGCAATGCGACGTCTCAGACTGTGTGGTTGAGATATAAAACCCCCTCCCGCTTCTCTCGAAATTCAAAGGAATGAACGAATTAATTAATGCCAGCGACACAGCACATGATGCATTTTGTTTCGGGATTTACGTTATGTTATCTACTTCTGGGTCGATGGTAGCGGGCCGGATTGCAACCGTTCGCGAACGAAAATGGCCCGCGGGCCGTAGATTGCCATCCCTGGTGTAGATGAGATATTCACTGTTTTTCAGATCCTGAAATCTGACCGAATATTAACCCGCTCTGGGTTTACAAATACATACAATTATTGATTAATAATTTCTTTAGTTTTGGTTACCACTTACAAAATAAAAAACCGCTGCAAATTGTATCAATACTTCCACATCAAAAAATCGGTTTTTTCACTTTTTGAATATGTTAAGTAGTTCCGGAGATATTTAGGAATTTTCAAAAATGAAACGCCCCAATTTTACCCCTTTTCCCATACCCCACTGACCCCAAAAACAATCAGTCGCTTTGGGCAGTTGTCATCTATATGTGTGCCAAATTTCAAGTTGATATGTAAGTCCTTCCACATACACACACGCACGCACGCTCGAACGCACGCACACGTACAACAGCTCGCACACACGCACTCACGCACATGACACACAAACACATGCGCAACACGCACACACAACGCACGCACGCAGACACTCACACACACACACACACACACACACACACACACACACACACAACACACACGATTTTGCTCAATTTACCTTTTCCCATACCCCACTGACCCCAAAAACAATCAGTCGCTTTGGGCAGTTGACATCCATATGTGTGCCAAATTTCAAGTTGATATGTAAGTCCTTCCACATACACACACACGCACGCACGCGCGAATGCACGCACGCACGCACGCACTCACCGACGCAGCACGAACTCACGCACATACACACGACGCACACGCACACGCACACGCACAGCAGCACCGCACGCACACGCACGCACGCGCACCGCACGCACGCGCACGCACACAGCACAGCACACACACGCACACCACACACGACACGCACGCACACGCACACGCACCACAGCACACCCACGCCACACCACCACGCCACACGACCACGCCCACGCCACACACGCCACACACACACACACACACACACACAAGATTTTTTCGCTCAAATTTTGTATTTGGACGTTTTTGAACATGTTAAAGCGATTGAACAAATAAAAATTTTTGAAAATTTTTTTAGCCATACAGTAATTGGATGTGGAAGTAATTTAATTATTGGATTTTAGATACATCTCATTATATTTTGCGTTTATCAGATAATTTTGTTGGTATCTATTATAAAAATTGTTTGTTTACTTATATAAACATTATTATTGAAAGAGGCAGCTGCAATCGGTGTATCGTTCATGTTTAAGTTTTGTAATGCGGTGGGTAATTATTATCTATTATCTCACACAAAAATGTACAGGGTTTAATTAAACATATTATTTTAGGAGAAACCGTAATTATCCCAAGTTTCCTACATGAATGCGAGTGTTTATTTTCCGTTATCTGATATTTTGACTTGATTTAGTATTTTTTCGAGTTAAGTGTGCAATAAAATTACTGTTACAAAGATCCGAAGTAAATCTACATAAATGTTATTCAAAATACTACATTTAGATAAACATTATTACTCGCAACCTAATTTAGGAAGCAACATTGAACTAGAAAGCAGTTTAACTTGCTTTGTCTTAATTAAATTTAAAGTTAATTCGGGGAATATCTTAAATGGTGTTATAAGACAATTTATTTTAATCAAGCTTTTTACTTTGAGATGACATTTTACTCTTTAGATAAACATCAACAAAATACCGAATGTCTTCTCTAATGAGAAATGCAGCGTTAACAATCATACCTAATCTAGCCGCAGATATTGATTGAAATTACTGAATTTACCACACAATACATTCATCAAGTTTAAACTAACAGCATTCAATAACAGAGCTTGCACCTGTCAATACAATAAGCTTATGATGAAACGAAATTCAGCGATGTATCTAACTGAAATCAATAAAATCCTTAACGATTCTACTCCGTTTTCTCTCACTTCTATGTATTATTTTCAATAGGTCACGTATTTCCGCCGTAGCAATTTTCAAATAATACACTGAAAAACCTTGTTAGTACATGTGGAATGTTTGATTTATCTTCCAAAATAAATAAAACTACAGCACACCTGCAAAAATAAAAATCAAGAAGCTTAGGTTTAGCAAATTCAAAGTTATAATCTGATTTAGCACCACTTACTCCCTAAACGAAACAATTCTTGTAATAACATTATTTTACTTATGCACTTTTTTATAAACAAAATTATATTAAGATAATATCAAAACCCCATATTCATTACTTTCGCGGTAAAATAAGTCGTGCATTGTGAGCTTTATGCTAAAGTGTTTAAGTCTAATAATAATAATAGGTACCATGTCAATGTTTCTAAAAAAAATTAGGACAGAAAGCAGGTACTGTAGTACGTTCAGACATCCCCAAAATTAAAGTAAATCTGAAAATGATTCGTCCGTTTATTTTCTTTTGACCTTACCAACCTACGTATACACATGTAGGTGTAGAGGGTTATGCAATCGACGTTTTTTTGCACTATCGCTAAATCGACTTATTAGCTAGCTCATGTTACAACTTTTGGTTAAGTTTGGTCAAGTTTCGTCAAGACCGGTCATGATGGCTGGGTGTGTGTGTGCGTGTGCGTGTGCGTGTGCGTGTGTGTGCGTGTGCGTGTGCGTGTGCGTGTGCGTGTCGTGTGCGTGTCGTGTGTGTGCGTGTGCGTGTGCGTGTCGTGTGCGTGTGCGTGTGCGTGTCGTGTGCGTGTGCGTGTCGTGTGCGTGTGCGTGTGCGTGTGCGTGTGTCGTGTGCGTGTGCGTGTGTGGTGTGCTGTGCGTGTGCGTGTGCGTGTGCTGTGTGCGTGTCGTGTGCGTGTGCGTGTGTCGTGCGTGTGCGTGTGCGTGTGCGTGTGCGTGCGTGTCGTCGTGTGTGCGTAGCGTGTGTGCGTGCGTGTGTGCGTGTGGGTGCGTGTGTCGTGCGTGCGTGCGTGTGTGTGCGTGGGTGTGCGGTGTGTGCGTGTGCGTGCGTGTGCTCGTGTGTCGTGTGGTGTGCGTGCGTGTGTGCGTGTGTGTGCGTGTGCGTGTGCGTGTGTGTGCGTGTGCGTGTGTGCGTGCGTGCTGCGTGTGTGCGTGTGTCGTGTGTGGTGTGCGTGCGTGTCGTGGTGCGTGTGGCGTGTGTGTGGTGCTGTGCGTGTGCGTGGTGTGCGTGTGTGCGTGGTGTGCGTGTGTGCGTTGTGCGTGTGTGCGTGTGTGCGTGTGTCGTGTCGTGCGTGTGCGTGTGGTGTGCGTGTGTGCGTGTGCGTGTGTGGTGTGTGTGCTGTGTCGTGTCGTGTGTGGTGTGTGCGTGTGTGGTGTGTGCTGGTGTGTGTGCGTGTGCGTGCGTGGTGGGTGCTGTGGTGTGCGCGTGTGTGTGCGGTGCGTGTGGTGTGGGTGTGTGGTGTGGTTGTGCGTGTGCGTGTGGGTGTGTGTGTGTGCCTGTGCGTATGTGTGCGTGTGCGTGTCGTGTTGCGTGTGCGTGTGTGGTGTGTGTGTGCGTGTGGTGTGTGTGCTGTATACGTGTGCGTGTGCATGTGTGTGTGTGCCTGTGCGTGTGTTCATGTGCGTGTGCGTAGGCGTGTGCGTGTGTGTACGTGTGTGCGTGTGAACGTGTGCGTGTGCGTGTGCGTGCACGTGCGCGTGTGGGTGTGTGAGTGTGAGGGTGAGTGGGTGTGTGTGCGTGTGCGTGTGCGTGTGTGTGTGGATGCGTGGGAGCGTGCGTGTGTGCGTGTGTGCGTATGTGGGTGGGTGTGGGTGAGTGTGTAGGTGTGGGTGTGGGTGTGGGTGGGGGTATTGGTGTGGGTGTGCGTGTGCGTGTGGGTGTGCGCGCGCGTGTGCGTGTGCGCGTGTGCGTGCGCGTGCGTGTCCTTGTGCTTGTGCATGTGCGTATGCGTATGCGTGTGCGTGTGCGTATGTGTATGCGTGTGCATGTGCGTGTGCGTGTGCGCGTAAGTGTGCGTGTGGGCTGTGTGTGGGTGCGTGTGCATGATGTTGAGACGGTGAGGGAGGAGGGTATTCTGGGTTATTTTTTATTTCTATCAAATATTTTTGAAACAGCTGTATAATTCAAATATATAAAAACACCAATATATAGACCTTAATAATATGGATTATGTATTTTCCATGCGGTTTTTGATAAAGTGCATTATTTCGCGTTAAAAAATCCATAAGGTAGAAAGTTTAGTTTCTGTGAACATATTCATAATACATGCAAGTCTGTCTTAAGAATGGCAGGTTTTATATCTAGAAATCTCGAAGATTTTAAAAATATTACTACACTGAAGTCTTTGCGTTTTGCTCTCGTGTGTTCCAAGTTAGAATACTGTACATTAACCCCTACGACAATAATCATAAAACAATGTTAGTGTGTTCAAACAAATTTTTTTAAATTCCTGCTTTTTAAAGTCGAGGGTGCATATCCTGTAATTTGTTATGATAATGACCTACTGTTATCTAAGCTTGACATTCAGTCTTTAGAGCTCAGACGTATACAGTGTAATTGTTTTCGTAAAAGTTGTTATACAATGAAATTGACTATTCCATTGCACTATGATACCTAGATTTTGTTACGCCTGAGCGTTTATGTCGAAACCAAACGAAACGTAGTTTGCTGTAGGAAAACTATTAGCAAACTTCTCATTCAAATTAATTTCGGATACTAAAAGAATATCAAATTCCGTAGTTTTTAGAATTATTTCTAAATCTTCGTAGTATTTCTTAAGTGACTGTATGTTCAAATGGAAAATGCCCAAACTCTTTTTTCTAGTAACACCTGTAGTTGTAAATTGGACCCAGTCTTCTAGATTACAAAGTATGTAAGTATTAATTTCGATTTAATAAACATCTAATAATAACCATTATAGTATTGTAATTACACTATTTACAATAAATTAAAAAAAATATATATGAATAAGTACAATAACTAATAATCTATTTTAAGCATGGACACTTTGAACGGTATTTTTCAAAAAAGTAATTGAACAGCTATTAATATCACGTTCTGACGATATTTGATTGAATTGATACACATAATAAAGGTAGGTGATTTTCGCAACACATTAGTTAAGGCAGTTCGAGAATAAAGTGTAGTAGGGTTTCGACATAAACGCTCAGGCGTAACAAAATCTAGGTATGATAATACAATGGAAGAGTTAATTTGATTGTATAACAACTTTTACGAAAACAATGGAAAATGAAAACGAGTCAAAAACAAAAAGGTGGTGGATTAGCAGTATATATCAGAAGAGTATTTCATTTCATCTTATTGAAATTAAAACTTTAGAATTCAAATGCATGAGACTTGCAATTAATTATCCAAATAATAGTAATCCTATAGAAATTGTGTTTACTTATAGACCAACACATAAAAGTGTCAAAAACTTTATTACCGAGTTGGACAATATTATATCCAATATAAAGTGCAAAAATTTAATCATCATAGGGGATGTAAATATTAATCTATTGGATAATCAGAATATAAATGTTATAGAGTATGAAACTATATTATGTGATAAGGGATTAATAGTAAGGGATTAATTCTTAGCGAAGTTACTCGCGAAGAAATCAGGGATGGTGATTTAAAAAGTTATTTAATTGACCATATATTTGTACGTTAAAACTATCAGAAAGTTAAGTCTGCTGTTATAAGTTACAAAATATCAGACTATTATCCTATATGCCTATCAATAGAAGCTGAAACTATCAATATGTTAAATTGCACAACTAATATAATAAAGAAGAGGTATAATGAGTTATACGTTAAAAATAAAATTCAAAAGACTAACTGGGACGAAATAGTCGACAAGAATGTTAATAACTTCGCCGACAAGATTACTAAAACATTTATAATAATTTATAATAACAGTACCACAAGTTTACATAGCCGTAACAAAAGAAGAATTGGTAAAAAATGGTTAACAGCGAGTATATAAAATCGCGTAAAGGAAAAAGATTTACTTTTTAGAAAATGGAAGTCAAACCCCAGCAATATTGAATACAAAGAGAAATATAGAAAATATCGTAACACTTTAAATAATAAGATTAAAAATGCCAAACAACTTTACTTTCAAAAAAGATTTTCAGGCAAAGGTAATAATACCAAAAAGTGTGCGATGAAATTAACTACATAATCAATAAAAAAAGATCTAAAACCTGGATTCCAAAATTTTGACTACATTGGGTCAAACATACAAAAAAAAAATTGAGCGTTGCAAAATTTGCAAACACCTTCATTGATCAAATAGAAAATTGTATAGGTACTTGTCAACACAAGGTGGTAATTAAACAGCATGAAATAAATCTTAGTTGCAGCTTTTACGTTTCACCAGCAAAAAAAAATCATGGTAGAAAAAATAATAAATAGCTTTAGTATCTCCAAATCTCCTAGTATTGACAACATTAAGGTGATAGATATAAAAAATAACGTAAACATTTTTTATAATTTGCAATTTAATAAATTGAGGTACATAAGAGATCTATAATTCGACCAATTTACAAAAAGGCAACCTTATGGATTATCAAAACTACAGACCAATCAGCATACTTCCTGTTGTAGAAAAAGTATTAGAGCTATACGTTAGCAAGCATTTAGAAAGAAATAAAATGATCCATCCTAACCAGTACGCACTCCAGGAAAAATACGAAACAAGCGTTAGTGTGTGTTACGGGTTACATAAATAATCAAATGGATAAAGGAAAATACACTATAACAGTGTTTATCGACCTGCCAAAGGCATTTGACACTATGGACCACGACATACGTATTAAATGTATGTATGTAACTGGCATTATAGGAAAACTAGCTGTATGGTTTAAGTATTATTTAAAGAATAGGTTTTATGTGATTAGACGAAATAAGTAACGAAAAATCGGTTAAATACGGAGTTCCTCAGGGAAGTAATTTGGGACCCATTTTGTTTCTAATGTACATCAATAATGTCTTTAAAAGCATAGAAATAGGTAAATTATGCATGTACGTCGACGATGCCATATTATTATACTCTCATTATATTGTGAGTGGTTATGAACATGTCATTTAAGATAATTTAAATAATATGTCCGAATG
The DNA here is from genome assembly GCA_036346205.1 of Vesta saturnalis. Lineage (NCBI taxonomy): Eukaryota > Metazoa > Arthropoda > Insecta > Coleoptera > Lampyridae > Vesta > Vesta saturnalis. The sequence goes on along the minus strand of JARFJB010001138.1, from coordinate 1,371,249 downwards.
GATGCACGGTAGGTATTTGTTGACAAATACAGAAAAAACCCACACAATGCTGTTTGCGACATCACACATGTAAAGAACTGAACCAACACGATTAATTATACACAACTACTATTGTACTAAGACAAAGCAACGTGCGACTGTACAGAACTAGAAAATGTTAATGAGATGAATTACTTAGGACTAGTAATCGACATTAGGGTTAAGTACAATAGGCATGCAGATCAATTATATACAAAAATTAAAAGAATGTCGAGTAGTTCTATCTATTAAATAGATTTGTAAACACAAAAATTATGATCATGATCTATAAAGCATTAATTGAATCTATTATTAGATACGCTGTTTGAATCTGGGGCTGCGCTGAATATTTTCATGTAAGAAAAGTAGAATGAGTGCAGATAAAACTACGGAAACGAATTCATGGTAACACCAACTGTGAAAAAGTGATATGTTACAAGAAGTGAATACACTCACACCAAATGGTTTATACAGATATGCAAACGTATTAAAATACTATGGCCAGAATGAATATAAAATTCCTGTGCAACATAATTACCAAACGAGAAGAACCATATACCCGATTCCTCATTATTATAATAAATATGGTGAACGTACACTTAAATGTGTGGTTTCGAAATTATATAATTCTATACCTAACGAGATTTGTCTTATGAAAAAGAAAATAATTCAAAAAAGGAATAAGCCTGTGGATCATTAACGATATATAGGAATAATTCATCACATATTATTTACAACAGTTTCAATTGGAATTCATTATATTTTGATCTGTTGCTTTGATTTATTTTAATTTACGTGATTACTTTATCCTTTTTCTTTTTTGTTTTTAATTTTCTTATTTTATTTCATTATATAATTACTATTGCATTTATAAATACTTGTTCTGTTACATACCATTTATTTTCGATACAATCGCAAGTTTTATTTCATTTCTATGCTTTTGTTAAATTTATCACTTGGTAACTACTAAAGTTACTTCTCATTTATATAGTGTAAGTTCATATTTGTATTTAATGTACTTCTGTTCTTTACTATACAGGGTGAGGCATCTAAGCTCCGTCGGTTTGTATACGAAAAATGGTAAAATATTTTTGAAATCTTTTTTTTTAATTATCGTGTAGGTTCATTAGGAGCACGTTTTAAAATTATTTTCGAATATGCACGGTGGCCCATAAAAATTTTACGCATCAAAGTTATGATGGCATATTTCGATTCTGTGGACTAAATAAAGGTCACTTACTGTTATAGTTCCTATACCTAACTCCACCTGTTGCCGAGATATTTCATTATTTGTGAGAATGTAGATCGAAATTCAAAAGATCTTTCTGTTTTACATACTCGAGGATTTTTTTTCAAATGTTTTTCATTGTTTACTGAAAGTATAAAACTTTAAAATCCACCGAAGTTATTATCACACATTTATACTGGGTGTATAAAAACTCAGTTACTATTTTTACCAACATTAAAGCCAATTAACTGCCTTATTTTAAATGGAACACCCCGTATTTATCACCATATTTTTATTCTAATTGTTTTATTGAACAAACACAGTTTAGCAATGACTGAAAGACGTTAATAACTAGGTAAATAACAAAAACATTGTTTTATTGAACAAACACAGCTTAACAATGATTGAAAGACGTTAATAACTGGGTAAATAACAAAAACATTGTTTTATTGAACAAACACAGCCTTGATGAGTGAGCAACTTCAACGTTTCAACAAATGTTCAAAATGATTTCCATTCCTTTCAATACATAAACGAACTCTCTCTAGGAAAGACTCCTTCACTTTTCTCAATATGCTTGGAGTTATGGAATTAAAAGCTGTTCTGATTCGCTCCTTCATGTTGTCGTGTGTGGTTGGTGGTGTACGGTAGACAATATTTTTGATGTATCCCCACAATACAAAATCAGGACTAGTTAAATCAGGGAATATTGCCGGCCAATTCTGTGGGCCGCCGCGCCCTATCCACCTGTTGGGAAATTGCCTGTCCAATTCGTCCCTAACATTAGCATGAAAATGCGCCGGCGCTCCGTCTAATTGTAACCACATTTCCTGCCTAATATCAAGCGGTATGTGTTCCAAAAGAACAGGCAAATTTCCTTTTAAAAATTCGAGAAACATACCACCGTTCAAATTGCCATTAGAAAAAAGCGGACCTACTACATGTGTTCCCATTATACCACACCACAAATTTACAGACCATCTGTATTGCCTATCGAGAGTTCTAAAAAAATCAGGATTCTCGTCACTATAATAATGAAAGTTATGTCTATTTACTAAACCGTTATTGTGGAACGTTGATTCGTACGAAAAAAGCACAAAATCAAAAACATTTTCATTATCACCAAATTTTTCTAAAACCCATGAACAGAATGCAAGCCTTCGATCGTAATCCACTTCTAAAAGTTCTTGGTGTAATTGAATGTGATATGGATAAAACTTATTCTTCTTTATTATCCTTCCAACGCTCAGATGACTTATCTCAAATTCTTCACTTATTCTCCGCTGACTGGTATGTGGATTTTCTACCAGATATTCCATAACGGCAAAATTATTCTTTTCGTTACCCGTAACCGGCCTTTGCTTTTGTCGTGTCTTGTATGATACACTTCCAGTGCTTCGAAAAACTTGCAATAATTTTTCTAATGAACGCCTGTCGGGATGACGCCTATCAGGATACATTTGTGCCTAAACCCTAGATGTTAGCAAGCATTACTAAGATCATGTCGCGATTTTCAATTCGAGAATAGCAAGCCATTTTAAATAGTAGGTACCCACTTAATAAAACTTATTCTCACAGTTGATTAGCTAAAATGATTTAAGTTTAACACGAACTATGACTTTTCAATAAATTCGTTTATTTTATGTGACAGTAAGACCGTCAAAGCCTGCTTTTCAAGAACAAATTGCATGAAATTATTATTGGAATAGAAAATCCTAAATTACAGAAAATCTGTAAGAGATAGCTATAGGGAACCCTAAGACAGTTTTGTAGGGAATTAAAATTAGAATAAAAATATGGTGATAAATACGGGGTGTTCCATTTAAAATAAGAAAGTTAATTGGCTGTAATGTTGGTCAAAATAGTATCTGAGTTTTTATACACCCAGTATAAATTTGTGATAATAACCTCGGTGGATTTTAACGTTTGATGCTTTCAGTAAACAATGAAAAACATTTGAAAAAAATTCCTCGAGTACGTAAAACAGAAAGTTCTTTTGAATTTCGATCTACATTCTCACATATAATGAAATATCTCGACAACAGGTGGAGTTATGTATAGGGACTATAACAGTAAGTGACCCTTATTTAGTCCACAGAATCGAAATATGCAATCATATATAGGGTGTTCCATTTAAATTTTCATAACTTTGATGGGTAAAATTTTTACAGACCACCCTGCATATTCGAAAATAATTTTAAAACGTGCTCTTAATGAATCTCCACGATAATTAAAAAAAAGATTGCAAAAATATTTTACCATTTTTCGTATAAACCGACGGAGCTTAGATGCCCCACCCTGTATAATTTGTATACCATAATAATTTCAATAGGTATATTTATATTATTGTTCTTTACTGGATTAGTGGTGTCTAAATTACATTAATTTAGCTGTATCTGTAAAACAATTGTATGTATATACATATATACCATTAAGCTTCTGTAACATGGTTGGACCGATAAATGTTGTTACATTTGAAAAATAAAGGTTCAAAGATTCAAAGATTATTATTATTATTATGATTATAATTATTCTTGGTTTTTTATTGTTTGTTTACTTCAGGTGTAAGCTGAGTGTTGACGGAAGGCACGGGTGTATTACGAAAGTAACCTTTCGTTTTATTATTATTATTTCTTTATTTCGCATCTCTAAGTACAAATAGTTTACAATACATTATGTGTCATACTATAAGTATTTCATTAGAAAATTACATTCCCGGCGTTATTCGTATAATATAATGCAATATTTATATCTTTTCATATGGATTAGATTGTGTGCATACTATTTAATTTAAAGTGGCTTTTACGACTTAGGTAAGTACGGTTCGTAGTTAGAACAAGTTCCTTACAATCCCCACTGCTCCTAATATTGCTATTTTCTGTAGTTCATTGTAGATGTTCTCTTCAATACTTAGTTTTTTTAACGATTCTTGCAAATTCTTTGGAATTTCACCAGTGGTTCGTACTATGATTTTTCCTCTTTCCATATATTTGTTATTTCTTCAGATAGTTGTCCATATTTTGGATTTTCTCATTATACTTATTTTTAAGATTTGCAGCAGCTGGTATTGCTATATCTATTATAAAAGTCTCTCTTGTAGATTTATTTTGCCATACTATGTCAGGGGTATGGCGGACGGTTCTGTCAGTAATAATTTGTCTATCCCAGTAGAGCTTTCCATTGTGGTTATCTATAACTGTTGTTGGTTGGTACTTATAGTATGGTTCTAGTTCTTCTAGGTCACTAATTATTTGCGCTATTATTTGGTGAATGAATTTACCGATATTATTGTGCCATTTTATGTATGCTGGTTTAGCTAATACTTCACATCCGCTAGTAGTGTGGTCGATGTGTTCTGGATGTTTTTTGCATAAACGGCATGCATCAGATGTAATAGTTGGGTATTTTATGAGTAGTCTCTTATAATTCAGTGTAGTCATGACTTGACCTTGTATAACAGTGTTGAAACCTTCTATTTCACAGAAAAAACTACCTTCAGTCAGCCATTTATTTGAAGCTTCGAAGCCAATATGAGGGTGGTGCCGCTTAGTTATGTGTCTTGAATGTAATTTTTTTTCTTTCCAGACTTGAATTTTTGTTGCATTGCTTATGATCTTTGTGAGTGGTTCATATTACCTTATGTTTAATTGGTTTAATTGTAATAGTATATGTTTATTTGAATTAATTATTGTGTTGTAGTACCTGTTTCCTTCACTCTTCTTGTAAAAATAGTTTCGACGGTTGGCAACTTGTTTGTAATGGGAATTTCTTAGATCAATGATCCCTCTGCCGCTTTAGTATCTCAGGAGGTGGAATCTCTCTACACAACTATGCGGATGGTGATCTCGGTATTTTGAAAACATTACTCTGATAGATCTATTTAGAGCTTCTTGTAAAATAGTTTCGACGGTTGGCAACTTGTTTGTAATGGAATTTCTTAGATCAATGATCCCTCTGCCGCTTTAGTATCTCAGGAGGTGGAATCTCTCTACACAACTATGCGGATGGTGATCTCGGTATTTTGAAAACATTACTCTGATAGATCTATTTAGAGCTTTAAGATCTGTGTCTGACCATTTGATTATACCAAAGCTATAAACCACTGGTGGTATGGCATATATATATTTATTTTGTTTCTTCCAGATAGTTTTGTGGACAGTATAGTTTTTACCCTATCTTTCATCTTTTGTGTTAGTTTTTCTTTGATTTGTGTGTGTGTGTGTGTGTGTCATGTTTTCGTCTGCATAAATCCTAGATAAGTATATACGTCGTATTTGTCCATCCTATTAATTTTATCTGTAGTATGTGGTAGTACGTAGTCTTCCAATTTCTCCCATTTTCCTTTTTTTAATCCGTTGATGCGACATTTGTTTAATCCAAACGTCATGTTTATGTCTGTGCTGAATTCATGTACTTTGATTAGCATTTTCAATCATTTATTGGTGTTTGCTAATAGTTTCAGGTCATTCATGTAAAAAAGGTGTGTATATGTACTTCTTGCATGATTTATCTCCATAGTGTAACCTTGTTTGCTGTTGTTCAACATCGTAGAAACTGGATTTATAGCTATACAGAATCACAGGGCACTCAGTGAGTCTCCTTGGAATATGCCTCTTGAGATCTTAATAGGTCCTATGTCTTCATTTCCTATTCTGATAGTTGTACACCATGACTTCATCAAATTCGTCAGAAGTTCTACAATAGATGGGCATATTTTGTAGATTTGAAGTACTTGAGTGAGCCAAGTATGAGGGACGCTATCAATTGCTTTCTGGTAGTCAATATATCCTATATATAGATCTTTCTTCGCATTTTATGAAATGATGGTGTCAATTGTCAGTTACTCCTTGCAACCTTGACTGTCTTTTCGACAACTTTGTTGTTCAATAGATAAAATATTGTTTATCTCAAGATGTTCAGTAATTTTTGTGGCTAAGGTTGCAGTTAAAATTTTGTATATTGTGGGTAAGCATGTGATTGATCTGTGCTGAGGTGGCTCATCTGATTTTTTCTCTGTCGGTAGTAGGTATGTAATTCCTTGAGTGAAGAAAGCTGGTATTTCTTTTTTACGATTTAAAATATGTGAGTATAATTTAACTAATTTCTCGTAAATAGATCTAAAGCGTTTTAGCCAGAAGTTGTGAATTTTGTCCATACCTGGTGCTTTCCAGTTGGAGGTCTTCTTTAAGTTCTTGCACTGTAATTAAGTGGTTCTGCATGGTGGGAATCTCATCGTATTTTTTCTTTTCTTTAGAAAACCATTGTGCTTTGGCATTGTGGTGTTTTTTAGCTTTCCACATTGCACTCCAAAATTTTTTATGTTTTCTACGGATGGATATTTTATGCACGTGTTTTGTATTTTGTACTTTCGGGGTTAATAGTTTTATAGAATTTTCGTTAGTTAGTGTTAAACATGGTGTTTTGTTTCTTTCGTTGTGCACTTTCAAGATATCTTTTAAGTCTATGCGTTTTCACAGCTAGTTTTTGTTTAAGAAAATTAAGTACTTCCATGATGTTAGTGTTTATTTCTGATTTATATTTCTGAATTATGTAATTTGGTTTCATTCCTACCTTTACTGTCGTTGTACTTCGAGTTTTTTTGTTAGTACTCCTATGTCTGCACGTAATTCCGCAATCTTTTCATTTATTCTTCTTTTGCAAATTTCTTGTTTGTGTTTCTTTTTAGGTGGGTTTTGCTGTTTTTAATTGTTTAGCCGTTTATCTGAAGGACGCTTATAGCTCCTATATAGACTAGGTTATTTACGTCTTCTAAATTATTACATTCGTCTATTTTATTTTTAATTATTTCATCTGTTCTTGATATTGTATTTTAACTTGTTTTGTACACGTAAGTTTTGGGAGAGTAGGTCGTATCGTGGGTCCCATTCTATCATATTAGACTGATGCATAAGTAGTGGCGTTTTCCTTTTAATTTAAAGGTTGGCTCTGAAATAACAAAATTTTGATTATTCAATATTCAGCTTGTCAGTTAATTAGTAGTTATGTCATACAGTGTGTTTGCTTTTGTATTTCGTTCTTAATTGGTAAAGCTTAACCTTATTATAATGGAATGTCAAGTAGACAAAAACGTTTAAACGTTACAAAAGCGGAGTTTTTGACCTTAATGATATGGATCGTTCAAGACGTCCTGTTAGGTTCGATGATGAGCGACTGAATCAACTTTTTCATGAAAATTCACGCCAATCAACTAGGGAGTTGGCCCAGGAAATAGAATGTGACCAATCAACGATATGTCGACTTGTGAATTCCTTAGGAAACGTTCAGAAACTTGGCGCTTGGATTCCTCATGTTTTGAGCGAGAATAACAAAAATCAACGTTCCACAGTTTCCGCTGGATTGCTCACTCGGAATCATGCTACCCATGGTCACAATCAGAGGTTCCTCTACCGAGTCGTTACCCGCGACGAGAAATGATGTTTGTATGTGAATATGAAGCAGAGAAAGCAGTGGCCAAGTCCCAATGAACAAGCGACGCCTAGAGCGAAGCAAGATCTTCACCATCGAAAGACGATGTTATACGTTTGGTGGGACTGGGAAAGTATCATTCACTATAAGTTGCTCGGGGTAACCAAACAGTCAATGCTATACGTTGAACAAATGCATCGCCTCTACAAAGCTATTCGGGAAAAACGACCCCATCGGCAGCATGACGTTCGTCGTCACATTGCTAATATGACAAAGAGAGTATTGACGCACCCACCATATTCTCCTTCTTGGGTCCGTCAGATTTTCACCTATTTCGATCACTTTCGGGGTGTTTCGTTCAATAATGATGTGGAATTACGGACTTGGTTGGATCATTTTTTTGAGTCAAGGCCGAACTATTTTTTCCGTAGAGATATCGAGAAACTTGTTGAATGCTGGGAGGAAGTCGTTAATAATAACGGAGAATATACAGGGTGGCCCAAACAAATGTTTTAAATAAAGGTCGTTATATTTGCGCAGATACACATTTCTAAAATATTTTGAGATATGCAGGGTGTTCAGCCTAAGCCAGACAACATGAAGTTTACTTTTTTTAATAGGACACCCTGTATATTTGTTTACTATCGAATTGACCGTAACATTCTGCACCTGGCCCTAACTTTTCTTTTCCCATAAATTGCGACGTTGCCAAGCTGGAGCGAAAAATATGAAGATTTGACAAAAATTGGTGCACTATAAATGCTGCCAAATAAACGTTATCAGTGATAAGCAACTAAACTTATTTGGTAGGTACGAAGGTAAAGGGTGGCTGAAATGTCTGGACATAGTAGAAGTTTCGTTTGGGGTTTGGGGTGTTTTTTGGATAAGCATTAATTCAGGAGATGTCAATTAGCAAAAACTTAATTTTTTTAAATGGAACACCCAGTATATTATTTACCATCTTGTAAAACTATTTTATCCCTTCGAATTATGTCTGTATAATGTACTCACTAAAATTGATTGTTTTTAAGAAAATTGCATTTTGAGTTTATGATTTAAAAATATTCGTGTTTTTAACAAGCAAACTCTGAATGTGACGTTTAGAATGCTTCTATTTTCGATAATTTTTTGTCACAAAATCAAACTAGTGATTTTATACCTTTAAAAATGTAATAAAATAAATAGGGTATCGACAAAACTCAAACTAAACAAATTAAACAAAAATAACTTACAATAAATAAGAAAGAACTAAAAACGTTAGATAACTATTTTATTAAATGTTCAAAATGACCACCATTTATTTCCATACAATAATGTATGCGATCTTCAAAAGCTCTACTAGCACGATGTAACATATCGACATCACCACTCTAATTCTATTCTTCATGTCTTCCTTAGTAGTCACGGGTGTTTTGTATACTTGTTCTTTGACATAACCCCACTAAAAAAAATCTATTTTTGTAAGTTCTGGTGAACGAGGTGGCCACTTATGGGGCCCTCCTCTACCTATCCATCGTCCGGGAAATTCATTATTTGAATGTGTATTGATCAGTTGGGTATGGTGAACTGATGCCCCGTCATGTAGGTACCCCATTCGCCGGCCAACATGAGCAGGTAATTGCTGAAGTAGTTGTGGTAATTCGTTTTGAGAAATTTAAATAAACTTGCCCATTACCAGTTCCGTCAAAGAAAAATGAGCCTATGACATCACAATGATTCCACCCCATACATTTAATGACCATCTTGTTTGACTGATAGGCCGTATACAATGCGGTTGATCTGTTGCATAATAATGGAAATTGTGTCTAGTAAGAAACCCATTCTTATTAAAAGTTGCTTCATCGGCAAATAATACGAAATTGAAAAAATCTCTGTTTTGCTCAATTTGTTGTTGCGCCCACTCACTGAAGGTTAACCGCTTTTCATAATCATCATCCAATAGTTCTTGCATTCGCTGTATATGGTAAGGATGCATTTTGTTCTTAGACAGAATTTTTTGGACGACGGTTTTTTTTGTTATTCCCGCGTCGAGATATGAGGATATTCCGTAACTTTTAACACTACGGTCATCTCGTTGTCTTCTGTTATTGCAGTCTTCAACCTTTCGCTACCAGTGCCTGGTAAATCGTTGAAGCACATTTTCCAATGTCTCTTTTCTTGGCTGTCTTCTATCTGGAAATTTTTGTTGAGAAATCCTTTGTGCGAGTAAACAGTGTTCATCACTGACACCAGTACAAAAATCATATCTGTAAATGCTTCTATCGGAAACTTCATGATATTAATTGCTTTCTCGTTCTTAATAGCTACACATTTACAATACGTCTAGATAATAACTTATCACTCTGACTTGCACAAACGTCAAATTCAAAGATTACTTAAAACTGGATATTTTCATTTCATTTGTTGGTAAGGTTATTTTTGCTTAATTAAGTTTTGTAGATACCCTATTTACTTTATTACATTTTTTAAAGGTAGAAAATTACTGGTTTGATTTTGTCACAAAATATTATCGAAAATAGAAGTTATTCTAAACGTCACATTCAGAACTTGCTTGTTAAAAACATGAATATTTTTAAACCATAAACTAAAAATGCAATTTTCTTAAAAACAATCAATTTTAGAGAGTACATTATACAGACATAATTAATAATATATAATAATAAAAAGAAATGAGGTTTTTGCTGATTGAAATCTCCTGAATTAATGCTTATCCAAAAAACACCCCGAACCTCAAAGGAAACTTCTACTATGTTCAGACATTTCAGCCGTCCTTTACCTTCGTACCTACCAAATAAGTTTAGTTTCTTATCACTGATAACGTTTATTTGGCAGCATTTATAGTGCACCAATGTTCGTCAAATCTTTATATTTTTCGCTCCAACTCGGCAACGTCGCAATTTATGAGAAAAGAAAAGATAGGGCTAGATGCAGAATTTTACGCTGAAATATACAGGATGCCCTATTAAAAAAAAGTAAATATCGTGTTGTCTAGCTTAGGCTGAACACCCTGTATATCTCAAAATATTTTAGAAATGTGTATCTGCGCAAACATAACCACTTTTATTTAGAACATTTGTTTGTATTTTTGATCCTAAGTAAGTTATTGCACTTCCACACACTAATGGGCCACCCTGTATAATAGATCAATATGTTGTAAATTTTTGTAGTAAAATATATTTATTTTTAAATAAAAAACGCCATTAAAATAACATTGTCTTCAATGTTTTCCGGTTCGTATTCTGCACTTTCGGTTTCTATTTGTTGAGTTTGTTCTTGTGGTAACGCTTCTTCAGCTGGGGGGTTCAGAATATTTTGGACTTCTTCGCGTATTTTATTCAAAGTTTCTGACGGTAAGCGATTTTTTGAATAATTGTTTTTGATCGAGCACATTTTGAATCGTTTTCTTTCTTATTATTGGGAATGTTTCCACCATAGTATCGTATAGTCTGATGCCATAAGGATCGTTGTTTGTTTCCATTTTTGTAATTAGCAAATAAGTTCGAGCCAGGTAAATAAATATTCATGTCTATTGACCATTTTATTCTCTTCCTATTTGCAGATGGTTCCACTTGGGTGGTCACAGCTGTTTGCTGTGAAACACCTTCAGCAGGTGGAGTGATATTATTATTATTATTATTATTATTATTATTATTATTATTTTTATTTTTTTTTTTTGTAGGCTTTAACAACTAGGTTATTCGCCCTGTGACTATTTGGATATATTTATGTTTGGCTCTATATTTCAGGTAATAGATTTGTATCTTTTAAAAATCTGAATATTTTATTTATATTTTCCATTCTTATCTGAAAATCGCTTTCTACGCCATTATTTAAGTTTAATCGTTCTCTTATCTTATTATATTTGTTACATTCTTCAAATACGTGTTGTATGGTTAGTATTCTGTTACATCCTTCACATGTCGGTCTCTGTGTGTTGTTTAGTATGTAAGAATGTGTGAATTTTGTATCCCCTATTCGTAGTCTGGTCATAATTACACTACATCTTCTGGGAATTTGCGGAAGTGGTTCTCTAGTGTGTGCAATTGGCATGTGTCTTTTTAAAAATCTGTTGTGTTCCTCCCATTCTTCTTACCACTTGTTTCAGATACTATTTTTTATTCTAATGTCTTTTAGAATTGGCGATAGGTCTAAGTTCAGTGCTGTTAGGGCTTCCTTTAACCGTGTATTAATCGGTTGATTAAATCTTCTTATTTGGTTCGTTGGGCATGGCTTAAATATCGTTGCATAGATGAAATGACTTCAGTTCTGTGATATATGTTTTCCGTATTTTATTGTCAGCCACAACCTTCCATATTTTAATGGCAGGATACCTGATTCAATGTGAATGCTACTTGTGGGGCTTGTCAGGAATCCCCTATTGCGTATCGTATACATACGTTCTGTATGACATCAAGTTGTCTAAGGTTGGACATTGCCGTCGAGCTATAGACAATTGAGCCATAGTCGAACACAGATAAAATTAATGCTTTGTACATACGTAAAAGTACTTCTCGATCTGCACCCCAGTTCAAATTTGCCAAGCATTTCACAATGTTAAGTGATTTGCGTGCTTTTTGAACCATAAATTCAATATGTACCTTCCAAGACAGTGACTGGTCGAATGGTGATATTTTGAAACCTACGTTTTCTGCTTCTAGATGTACCGAGTTTATTACTTTTTGTAATGTTATGTTATTCATCAAACCACCTTCCGAATGAGCATATATAACTAAGTCGTCTACATAAATGCATCGTCTGATTGATGGGTCTAGTGTCTTTGTTAGGTCGTTGACTGATACTAGAAACAAAGTAACGCTAAGTGGAGATCCCTAAGGGATACCTGTTTCTAACTCGTATTTTTCGGATAGACAGTTGCCGACCCTAACCCGGAAATACCGCTCTGTTAAGAAGGATTCAATAAAATTTACCATGTTTCCCCGTATACCGAATGTGTGAAGTTTCTGTATAACTCCATATCGCCATATTAGATCATATGTGTTTTGTAAATCGAAAAACACCGCTGTTCCGTGATATCCTGTGTTAAAGGTATTTTGAATGGAATGGCCAGATACAACATGTTATCCCTTGTCGAATGTCCCTTACGAAAACCAGATTGGTATTTATTTATAAGATTGTGTTTCTCCAAGTACTGCATTAGTCTTTTGTTGACCAATCTTTCTAGGATTTTCCCAAGGCAACTGGTTAGCGCTGTAGGACGGTAGCTACCTGCCTGAAGTGGGTCTTTTCCTACTTTCAGTAGTGGCACTATAATGGACGTCTTCCAACATGTAGGATAAGTGCCTTTTGTCCATAACTCGTTGAATCTATGCAGTATATTTTCTAACGCCGTGCTTGGTAGGTTTTTTATCATCCTGTATGCAATCCTGTCCATTCCTGGCGAGGAGTCTTTTACTGAACTTAGCGCAGACGTAAATTCTTCTCTTTTAAATAGAGCATTATAATCGCTGGTTTGTTCTTCAGAGAGGTCTAATGGAATTTCTCTGACTTTTTTATTTTGTTTAAAGGATTCCTCGTAATTCTCTGAAGAACTAGTGTTATTGTAGTGGTCGGCAAATTTTTCCACTAAAGCTGTTGGTTCAGTTATTACAGCACCCCGTTCGTCTAGTTTTATAGAATTTCTTAGTTTGGCCTTTCCAGAAATTACTTTAATTTTGCTCCAAACCTCGGTTATTGGCGTATTTGAAGTAATATCCGACACATACGTTGCCCACGATTTTCTCTTAGCGGCTAAAATTGTTTTCCTTGCTATAGCTCTTTTTTGTTTAAAGTTAACAAGGTTTTGTATTGTGGGGTATCTAATAAAATTTTTTAATGCCATTTTCCTGTTTTTAATGGCGATTGCCACATCTATACTCCACCAAGGGACAGGGGGCCTGTTTATTTTTGTCCCACTTTGGGGTATCGCATTTTTTGGCACTCGTAACATACTTTCTGTAAGGCTAGATATACATTCGTTTGTTTTCTGTTGCATTGTTGGTATGCGTATATGACTTCTGTATTTTTCCCAGTTTGCTTTTTTGAGGTTCCATTTCTCGGGAAGTACCCCCTCGGAATTAAAGCTAACTGTTGTTAAAATAATTGGGAAGTGGTAACTTCCGTGCAAATCTTCCACTTAGCACCATTCATATCTAGTGGCCATTTGCGGAGAGCATAGACTTAGATCTATTGCCGAGAAATGATTAGTCCTTGCATTGAAATGTGTTGGTTTGCCACTATTTAGCAGTACAATTTGCGACGTGTCTAATAAGCTATCTATCATTTTCCCTCGGTTATCTTGTTCTCCTGAACCCCATAAGGGGCTGTGGGCGTTAAAATCACCAAGTAGCGGGAAAGGTACGGGTAACTGCTTTATCAAGCCTTCTATATCTTGTATGCTCCAATCATCATTCGGCAAGTATACGTCGCAGACTGTCAGATTGATCGGGTGTCGTACTTTGACAGCCACCGATTGGACATTCGTATTTAATCCTACGCGGTCGTATACGCAATCATCTTTTAGGAATATTGCTACCCCACCCTTAGCTCTAAGATTGTAGGGCACATCATATCTCTCACTTTTATAGTTACGGAGACAAAACTTATCTGTTGATTTAAAATGGGTTTCTTGTAATGCTATTGCAAATGGATTGTACGTAGACATTAGTACCTTCAATTCATCCGTACTTTTTGCGCAGCCATTACAGTTCCACTGTAGGATGTGCTCCATTATAAATAAATAAATATATATAAATAAAAGGTATATGTATAAAAAGATATATGTAAATAGACGACGGACAAAAAACGTTAAATTACGAACAATACAAATATATCACAGTTATATCACAGTATTGTCACAGATATTATGACTGTCGTGATCGACTAGGGGACCTATCCTTTCGGGGTTTGCCTTTTCGCCAACGCTTTTTCTTTTGTTTACATGTAATGGGGTGTATGAATTCCCCAACGGAGTTATAATCCACGATGCTGGTAGGGGGAGGGGGGAGAACAAACGGAACTAGGCTTCCTTTTAGTGCCACGAGATTCTTCGTCCATTGCTTCTTCGCCTGATAGCACCAGTTTAGCGAGAGTAATCTCCTTATTTGGGGTTTCCGGTGGTAAGCTATGTACTATTTGTTTTTCAAGTAATTCTTTATTTGAGCTCTCTTGTACTGGTTGTTGTCTTATCTCTGTAGTTTTGGTTGGCATGACCATTTTTAAAAAATCAGATATTTCGTTTTTGATAATCTGTTTAATTTCTGTAACCAGACTAGGCTGTAGTGACGTAGGAGTAGCTACAACACGTGAAAAGGACGTAGAGAGAACTGTTCCTACCATTCTTCTCGCTTCTGGGTAAGATATATTATGTGTGATTCTTACTTCTTGTATTCTTTGCTCCTTTTTATATACAGGGCAGGACCTGGCCAAAGAGCTATGGTTTCTCACGCAGTTCGGACACTCAATAGGTTCTTCGCAGGGGTTTCCTTCATGCAGGTTCTTTCCACAGATACATCGAGCCGAGTTATTACACCGATTTGCAAAGGATAAAACATTATTATTATTATTATTATTATTATTATTATTATTATTATAAGTATGGAATGTTTACTTTCAGTTGTATCGGTATAACGTTAAGAGAAAATTCCCATTATATTTTAAGCCAATATATTTCGTGTTGAATTAACACTTCATCAGGGCAACTAGAACAATATTTATAAGTACGTTATTAAATAAACTAAAAATAATTACCCAAAATTGCTGCTAAACAAATTGTTTTTTAATAATAACAGAACTGTTGTATCTACTAATACAGTAATACTATCTAACACTCAAACCTTATTAAATTACAAAAAACTTCCATACATCCAAGGACTTTCATATATTATTAAAAAGAAATTAAAACATCTTCCGACAAAAATATCCAAATTTAACTTGTTTACTGTACAACAACTTTTACTAATATAAAAGTAAAATTTCTAGAACTGAAAAATCAAACATTGTGTACTGTATACCATGTAAGAACTGCAATCTTCAATATATAGGCGAAACTTCACAAAAACTATGCAAAAGATTGTATCAACATAAATATGATTGCAGAATAAAGCCAGATTCGTCAGCACTTACCACACATTGTAACACAAGCAACCACAATATGGACTACTCAGAAGTTAAAATTATAGCTGATGAAAAAAATAATGAAAGAAGAAAGTTTTTAGAAATGTGCCATATAAAAACAATCAAACAATGAATTTTAGAAGTGATGTTAATAATCTAAGCAGTATTTACATTTCTCTTTTAAAATTCTTTAAATAAGGTTATTTAGTAGTATTTAGTTTATACAATTATGACCATTAATTCTTAAGTTTAACTTTTAAATTCAAATTATAGTTTTATTGATAAATGTTTGGATTATAAGCTTATTATTAAATCTAGTTAGTTTTATTGTAATTCAGTCATATTGACAAGAACAATTTTAGTATTAGCTTCTAATTGTTGGTTCCATACCCTTAAATATTGTTAGTTATTTTTAGTTTATTTAATAATGTACTTATAAATATTGTTCTAGTTGCCCTGATGAAGTGTTAATTCAACACGAAATATATTGGCTTAAAATATAATGGGAATTTTCTCTTAACGTTATACCGATACAACTGAAAGTAAACATTCCATACTTATAATATTCATAAATTCGGTTGAAAGAAAAAAATAATAATTTTTTTTTTTTTTTTTTTTTTTTTTGGCGTCAACCGTATGGTTATTTGCCGTTTATTATTTTCAGCTGTGCTTATTCATATTTGTCATATGTTATCCAGTAGGCTAATTTTATTTAAAAAGGTGGTAATAATTCTTATTCTATTCTTGTGTGGCCTTAGGTCAGTCTTCAGTTCGTTCGTCAAGTTTAAGCCCTGCCTCATGTTTAGGAGCGCTGGACATGTCTCGAATATGTGTGGTACAGTAAGACTAGAAGCAGGAGTGCAGTATCTGCAGATTGGTGGATTCTCTCGTTTCAGTATATACTCATGAGTAGCTGCAGTGTGACCTATTCTTAATCGGGTAAGGATGACACTATCCCTTCTTGTAATGTTAGGGTACGATTTTCTATCCCTGGGGGTCGGAATGTGTATTTTTAGTAGCCTATTTTGCGATAACCATTCTTCTGCCCATTTATCCCAAATCTTGATTTTTAATTCAGTCTCGTTTACATCAGTTATGCGACTTATTTGTAATTCTTGCAATCCTTCTTTGATCCGATTTCTCAGTGGCTTGTTGTGATTTCTTTGCGGGGTTGTTTGATCATTAAGTATTATTTGGTTGTTAAAATGGTTAGGGTTGTTTACTATTTTGATGGCGTACTTTAATAGTTGCCATACTCGTCTTTTCTCTAGTGGCAACACGCCAGACTCCACCTGTAGACTGCTGGTAGGGCTGGTTGGGAAAGCACCTATGGCATGTCTGATACAGAGGTTTTGTACAACGTCTAGCGGTCGTAGATTAGATTTTGATGCTGATCCGTAGGCCACTGCTCCATAATCAATGATGGACAGGATTAAAGACTTGTAGAGTCGTAAAAGTACTTCCCTGTCGGCTCCCATTTTACACTAGAGACATTTTATCATATTTAGGTGTTTCCGTGCTTTTGTCACAGTAGCTTGTATGTGCGGCTTCCATGTTAACATGGGGTCAAACACCACCCCTAAGAATTTGTACTTTTCACGCATTGAATCCTGTTCTGTTTCATAAATAGGTTTGGCTGATAGTGCGGTGTCCTTCCCTGCAAAAGTGCATGCACATAGTTTTAGGTGTTGAAACACGGAAGCCCACAGATTCTGCTTCTTGTAATATGGTGTTAATGCCGTGTTGCATTTTTGCATTATGCGATACCGAGTTTTTCGATGTTGTAAATATTACAATGCCATCCACATAAACGCACCTTCCTATTGACGTATCTAGCCCTTTTGTTATATTGTTCACAGCTATTACAAACAAGGTAACGCTTAGTGGGGAGCCTTGTGGGATCCCGTTCTCTAGTGAATGGATTGGAGACATGCTGTTCCCTACTTTTACTTGAAACTTTCTGTTTGTTAGGAAAGATTCAATAAAATACGCCATCTTTCCCCTAATTCCCCATTCATATATAGTTTGCAATATCCCATGCCTCCACACCAGGTCGTATGCCTTCTCCAAATCAAAAAACACGGCGGTAGTGTGGTGATACGTTGCAAATCCTTCTTTTACAACGTTTGCAAGGTGAAGTATGTTGTCGTTTGTAGAGTACGATTTGCGGAATCCCGATTGAAATTTATTTATGAGATTGTGGGTTTCTAAATGCTGTATTAGTCTATTGTTAACCATTTTTTCAAATAACTTTCCTATGCAGCTAAGCAAATAAATAGGTCTGTGGCTGCTCGCTTCTAATTGGTACTTTCCCGTCTTTGGAATGGGAATGATTAGCGAGGTTTTCCAGTTGCTCGGGAACAGTCCTTCTGACCAAATTTTGTTGAATAGGTAGAGCACATTTTCCAGTCCTAGCAATGGTAGATTCTTAATCATTGAGTATGGTATGTTATCTACTCCTGGGGATGTTTTTTTTACCTTCCTAAGGGATTGCTGTAATTCGGCCATTGTCCAAGGTTTGTTGTAGGAGCTTTCCCTGTTTTCTCTATAATCAATGGCTTTCTCCTTGTTTTGTTTTAGTCCTTTGAATTCTTGGCTATAGTTCCGTAATTAATGCTCCCTGTTCTTCCAGTTTTATTGTGTTTCTCTGAGGATGCTTTCCGGCTATGGCTTTAATTTTGTTCCATATTTCCGCACTGGGTAAATTGGATGATATTTCTGAAACGTACTTTTTCCAAGATTGTCTTTTTGACTCGAGAATTACTTTGCGGACTACAGCTCGCAGTTTTTTAAAAGTTATCAAGTTTTCGGTTGTTGGAAACTTGGAAAAAGTTTGCAACGCCCTTTTCCTGTTCGTAATTGCGTTTGATATATTTGTATTCCACCATGGGACAGGTGGTTTTTTCATATACCTGCGTGTTTTTGGAATAGATTGCTCTGCGGCTTTTATTATATTATTTGTCAGTGTACGTGTTATTAATTCCACAGATTCATTTCTGTTAATATTTGAAATAAGTGATTTAAACTTATTCCAGTTTGCATTCGCCATTCGCCATTTACCAGACAAGCAATATTCGGTTTTTTCTTTCTCTGCAGATATGAGTATCGGAAAGTGATCGCTTCCATGCAGATCTGCGATTGGGTCCCAAGAATAACTCGTAGCCAGTTGTGGGGAGGATATGGTGAGGTCTATCGCAGAGAACGAGTTTGTCCGAGAGTTGAAGTGTGTATAATTTCCATTGTTTAATAAAGCCATCTTGCTTCCATCAAGGAGTTGTTCAATCTTCTTACCTCTGATGTCTCGTTTTGATGATCCCCATAACTGGCTATGTGCATTAAAATCGCCCATTAGCATTAGTGGTGTAGGAAGTTGAGAAATTAATTCGTCTAGGTCGGATGTTGTCCAGTTGTCTTCTGGCAAGTAGACGTTACACAACGTTATTGTAACAGGATACTGTATTACTACTGCGACTGCTTGTATATTTGTGTTTACCTTTACTTCCCTAAATAAACTATCATTTTTAATTAAAAGGGCTACTCCCCCTTTTGCTCTGCTTACACTTTGTATGTCCTGTCTGATGCAGTTGTAATTTTGTATTTGAAATATGTCATTGGGTTTAAAATGTGTTTCTTGCAGATTTATAGCAATGGGATTGTATTCTCCAATTAAAATTTGTAATTCCTCTAAGCTCTTAATACAACCATTACAGTTCCATTGTATTAAATTGGCCATGTTGATAGTATTTTTGTAGAATTAGTTCGTATTAATTTGATGGAGAATATGGTTAAGCAGTCGGAATGTATATATTAAATAACGGATTATTACGGTAGAATAAAATTTAAAATATAAAGTGTATAAATAAAATATCTATAAAATAAAATATCTATGAGTAAATAAATAAATATACACGGCACAGTATACAGTCATAGACAAACAACATAAATGACTAGAGATATATCACAGTTTTACTTTGAGGACTTTCTGGGTTTCCCCTTTGGCCACCCTTTCTTTTGCTTTCTTGTCTTAGGGTCCAAAAAAGCGTTATCGAGACTACCTTCCTCTTCGCTAGAAATTCGCGGGGAGTCAGTTGGTAGCCTCTTTTTTGAATTATTGTCGGTGTCCATGTCGGGATATATTGATTGCTGCGGCTGTTCACTGCAGCTTGTAGTTCTTACATTTTTTGATGTTTCAATGCCTACGGTGCTACGAGTTTCTCGTTGAGGTTGTTTGTTTGTGTTTATGTGAGTTGTTGCTCTTGGCGTTTCATAATCTTTTTCGCTCTGTGTCAGTTCCTTCGCTGTGCGCGCTGTAGAACCAGTTTTTTGTATTGTAATTTCTGACAAAACTTCTTTCACCGTACTCCTCACTATATCTTTTATTATAGGTACCATTTCGGTGATAATTTCCTTCGTTATAGATGCTGACGAAGCAGGTGTTACAACAGATGAGTAGGTCCTGTTTGAAACTACGGGTGATTGTTTAGCAAGAGCTTTTGCCTCAGAGTACGGGATCTTTTTCGTTGTCTTTAATTCTTGAATTATTTGCTCTTGTTTGTACACTGGGCAAGCTTTCGATCTTGATGAATGCGATCCGTTACAATTGACGCAGCTTAACTTGCTGCACGCTGTATCTTCATGGGGAGCTTCTCCACAGTCACAGATTTTTTCACTCTTACAAAAGTTAGCAGTGTGGCCAAACCTCAGACATCGAAAACACCTCATGGGGTTAGGGATGTACGGTTTAACAATCAACGGGTGAATCCCTCCTTTAATTGATCTCGGTACGTTAAGGCAATTAAAAGTTAAAATGTAACTGGCCGTATTAATAGACATTCCATCTTTATTAATAGTTATATTTTTTACGCCAATTACCTTTTCTTCAGCTAAACCCTCCAGTATTTCTTCTTCAGTACAATTCGAGAAGTCACGACAGTATACTACGCCTTTAGACGTATTCAAATGAGAGTGTGGTTGTACCACCACTTCTGTGTCACATAGACAAGACAATGTTAGCAACTTTTTAGATTGCAAGTTACTCACAGTTTCAATCAATAAGCACCCATCTTTCATCTTTCTTGTGCACTTTGTTACTCCACAAAAACCTCTTAATCCTTTCTCAATTAAAAATGGTGACGTTTTCGTAAAGTCACCATTTATTTTCTTTACGAGGAGGAACCGGGGAAGGTTTTCCACCTTTTCCACTCTCGTAGGGTTTGTATTTTTACGCGTATACCCACTTATCGCGCCCATTTCGGAGGATGGGTCCTCGTTTGGATTTATTAAAGGGTTACTCATATTAAGTCCCACGAGTAGGGAACAACTAAATGTCCACCATGGCAGTGGTCCGTACCACGGTAAGGCTTAACTATATACATCTAGAGGCAGCCAAGTATCTAGAAGGCTCCGTTAAAGGCTAACTGCGCATAGCCATTCATCCCTCAGCACGGGTCGGTTTATACCTTGGATTTCGGATTTTTTAATGAAGTTTACTCTCCTTACAAAAAAAACAAAGAACAGGACAGGAGATCTTAACGAACACTTTGAGAAAATAAGGCGGATAAACAACACAAGAGACGTGCGACCAGCGTTAGCGTTACCCGGGGAGTACCACGTGGAGGTGCTGGTTCGACTTTACTCAATTATTATTATTATTAATATTATTATTATTATTATTATCATTATTATTATTATTCTTATTATTATTATTATTAATATTATTATTTTCATTATTATTATTACAGGTGATGGTTAGTAATTCACGTTAAACGTGCATTTAGCCCACGAGTGTTCAATGTTTCTCACGTATTTGATAATTTTCTGACAGTGAAGGAAATTCGATTAGAAAATTGTATGATAATACAAAACATTGATAAACAATTTAGTAACAAATCCTTATCAAACATTTGAGAAGGTATCGCAAGCAGTGTTCTCGGAATACAAAGGATCGCATTCTTCGGTGTGAAGTCAAATAAAGAACTTTTTACAACAAGTTCTACGTTCAGTACTTGAAATTCAATTTGCGAAGATTCGGTTTTGATAATTTTAGGTAGTTGTAAATTATTAAGTACCTATTAATTTGAACTTCTAGCTCAAATTACGGATTTCAACGGACATTAAAATAAGGAAAGAGTTCAGTATCACGTGATCAAATTACAGCATTCTTGTTGGATCAAAACATCTAATCTATTTATTCAAAAAGTAGGAATGCCAATAAATTTTGCTGAAATAAAATGATACTAGAGGAAGATGTGAATTAATCTGTTAATTTGATGTTGCCACATACGCTTTTAATAAGTTTGAAACAGTAACAAATTCAGATAAAGTTGGTCCGGAAACTTAGTGTGTACATTAATAAATACTTCATGCTAATCACAAATTCTGTTAATAACTCCCATGTAATAGGATTTTGTACAAAAAATCTACAAATGTTATTTATACAGGATTAATTACCAGAAGTTTAGTTCAGATAATAATACTTTTTTTAATATAAATATATCCGGTACTAAAGATATTTTCTGTCATAAATTCCTTTTGAAGTTACTATTAAATGCTGCAAACTGTAATGCAACGTTCAGCATCCTGCGTGGTCGTTATCACATTCAGATTGAAAGGCTCTTTACGAAAAAAATGTATTTGAGAAATGCATTTACTCCCTAAAACTTCTTTATTTCTCACCTTTTGTAATATAAATCGATCGTCTTATGCCTTTGAGCAACTGGCCGGACATGAGCTTAAATATGTAGGTCTCCTGATACCAGTATAACTTAGCTTCAGAAATTCTTTTGATGGGGAAACGGATGTTCAATGCTTTCATGTTACATTGTTATACACAACTACATAGTAAAAGAAGCCAGATACTAGTTTCCATTGAAAGTCATGTCAATAAGTTGATAACCCGCACAATAGTATTGAGTTAACTTTTTTCATCACTCCGTAGGGTTTATATATTCAATTTGTTTAGTACGTGGTAAACAATTGTTTTTCTAAACCTGTCACACTAAATTTGTTTGGTATAAGAGAATTGACGCTAGTACTGTATACAAATCACAAATTAATGTATGTTAAATATTACTTTTCATATAAACGGGTTATATAGTACTTAATTCTTTTACGGTACGGACACTTTTTTTTCATATAATTGAACCCTAACAGTACCAGAAGGATAAAACATTTGTGTAAAATATATGTTACATTTGTATACACATCTTAGTGTTCTGATCATTTCACAAGACGACTAATGAAAATAATTCAGAATTTTTTAACAGCGTTATAAATTTATACCATTAAAGGATTAGTTACCAAACAAACAGACGCTTTAATTAACCTTTTGTAATGGATTATTTATTTGGCTGTAATAATAATAATGTAGTATTAAAAACAATTCAAAAATGTTCTTAATAGAAACTTTATCAAGTTTATTTTGTACTTGAACTATAAATACGCTGAAGCACTTTATGTAATTAATTTGAACACAACTAATTCATTTTAGAACGTATTAACTCTTACACTTGCTTAATTTGATTTTGTTAAAATAATAATGATTAGTTTTGTATGGGTACTCAGCACTGTCGAGGCAATTCTAATTCTATACACCTGCTTGAAGTACAAAGGAGTGATGACTGCTTACTCACGATAATGTACGAGTATGTATGAGAGGTAGCCGTTGAGGACAAATGATTAAACATTTCGTCTCTATAATTGCATATGTCACAAATGTTTTCTACTACTCAACATTTGTTCTAATTCAATTTCAAGTTTATAAATCGTATGTTTTTGTTTTAGTTATAGATTAGGTATTGACACTTTAGGCACTGCGCGATAATTACTTATGATCTAAAAGGGAATTTCTTTTCCGTTAATAAATATTATTATTGTTATTATTATTTTTTTTTTTAATCTAACGCCTGTTCCAATATGCGACATCGAAGGTCATTGGCACGGCGGGCAGGTGTTATAGTTATTTTGTTCTTTTCTTCTTCAGATATGTTTATACAGACCGATGAGTTTTATAAAATTTATTACATCCCGAGCATTATTATTTGCTAATATTGTTGACATGTTGCCTTCTATTCGTGAATATCATCGGTACTCTTCCAGAGGTTGACATGACTCAAGAAATTGAGCTACCGTTACTGGGTGGTTCTTATATTGTGGATATATTGGTTGTCTTCGATTCAAACATAAGTACACATGTGTTGGTCGGGTAGCACAATCCTTAGTCTAAGAATTTTTATTTCGTTCTGTCTACACATTCCTTGATGCCCTTCATTTCTAACCATTGGACGAAAACTTTTAAACTGCTGTTGGCTGGATTGCCGTTTATTGATTATTAGGCTGCCGACATGCTTTAAAATGTCCTGGTTACCGTAGATTGCAAGCGAGTTACGTACGGTTGGATGTGTGACAGTTCTCCACGCGGCTTCTGTCGTCGAAGTAACAGACGCTGCAGAGGGAGGTATCCACACCACGTTCACAGTATTATCCATCCGTTTGAGATTGTTCCACAGTCGTATTATTTTACCCGCTAAAGTATCAACCGTAAACATATTTTCGATGCTAATAGGTTTCACAAATTTCCAGCGCTTTCAAAACTACTACCTTATGGGCAGTCAGCAGCGAGGTTGGTTAGGGGAGAAACCACGTCGCAGTGTGACCCTCCCAACCCGGTAGTTGCTTGGAACGCCGCGGTAAGTATAATTATACCTATCTATATTATATATACTGAGCGTTTATTACGATTAGCATTTTTTTACTAGTAAGTTGCTTGCTCTTGATTAACAGGTTTCTTATAACCTTTAGCGTCTTCAGTTTGCATGTGTACGGTTGGAGTTCCGCTTGCCAAGTTGATATTTGTAGGATATGTGAATTTAAGAATTCCTTGTGAATTCCTATTATGGCTGGGACTGTTCGAGTTTGGGCCCATTCGTACTTATCTAACATTACAGGTTCCTTTATGAAAGGTATTAGAAAATGGTTAGCTTGTTGCGAAATTTTAAACCCGTATCTCAATCTGCTCTTTAAATTACGCACCTGAATTGGCATTAAGTTAGCAGCTACGTGCAGACAAATGCGTCGGAAAAGTTCGGAATGCACCCGTCACTAGGAGTAGTGCCTTCTTCCATACAGATTCCTCTTATTATATGCGTTCGCGCCGCGTTCATATAAGAATTGAACAATACTTCGAAGGATTTCTTTGTCCGCTCCCCACCGGAAGCTGGCTATGGCTCTTAACCTATTCAATGTGCGTGTGCAAGTAGCCACCTGGTTCATTATAATGTCTACCACTACACTTCATTTCGGTCGCAACGATGGACATTAACGTCCCATGGGATAATCACCTTTGATGTAATTATAAGCATTGTTTGTTAAAATTAAACAGAATACCCCTTTGGAAATGTTTATTGCCAATATTTGAAAATTACAATTATTTACAAACAAACATTCTTCATTAAATTAATATAATTACAAAAGATGTTGATCCTGATGGTGTAGACATAAATTAATTCTCCGCTTCATGTTTTCAAAAACATGCTGAAGTTCTTCCCGTGTAATAGCCTGAATGTCGTGTTAAACTGCTTCCATTAATTCATCTAAAACTTATTCTAGGATATAACAAAAAATTAATATAGGAATAAAGAATGAACAAAAAAATTATAATAAAAGCTAATGAAAAACAGGCACGTGCGACTATGGCAAAAAAAGATAGAAACAATATATTTCTCAGTGTTGCAAATACTAAGCAAAAAGATTTCCTAAATTTGACATGGCGTCAGCTTCAATCATTAATAGACACGTGTTATGTGCCTGCCAGGTTAGTCTACTGCCCAACGTCACTCCCAGGAACTTGAATTGATCCTTGACCTGGATAGCTTGCTCCTCCAGTGTAAGTGTTGGATCATCATATACTTTCCGGAGAACGCAGAAATGTACGCACACGGTTTTTTGCATAGAAAACTTAAAGCTTTCATTTCAGCTTCAGATGATGGTATGCGTATAACGGCCTGAAACTTCTCGGTTTTTGCTCTCATATCCAGCCCCGATAATGCTATGGTACAACATTATTTTTATATTCTGTTGGATTTTATCAGCAATCCCTTTAATCGCTACTGTAAATAAGGTCACGCTTAAGGCGGATCCTTGAGGGATGCCATTTGTTTGGGAAACTAATTCTGATAGTACCTTACCGATTCTGATCTGGTCTGAAAACTCATACTTAGTCTCGGAAGGTTGCCAGTTAGACCCCGATATTTCAGCTTGATCAATATCTCTCTTTTTCAGACTCTATTGTACGCCTTCTGTAGGTCAAAGAACACTGCAAGTTTATGTTGGGTTTTGAGAAGGCCTCGTTCACTATTTGATCCAGGTAAAGTATATGGTCAGCAGTCGAGTACCCTTTCCTAAAACCAGCTTGGTACGTACTAATCAGTTCCTTCTGTTCTAGCATCAAAGCGTACGTTCACCATAGCTTCAAAGACTTTACTAACACAAGAGGTGTGAGATATTGGAAGTAGATTTTCTGGCTGAGACGGATCTTTGCCCTCTTTAGGTAAAGCGACGATGATAGCTTCCTTCCATTTCGACGGGTAGATGCCTGCATCCCATATACAGTTATAGATATTTAAGAAGCATATTTTCATGGCGTTCGAGAGATGTTGAAGCATGGAGTAGGTGATACAGTCGGCCTATGGAGCAGAGTCCCGGTTCCTGTTTAAGATATTTTCCATTTCAAGTAAAGTAAAAGATAGGTTATATTTATTGTCGTTATTTGGGTCGTAATCTATAGGATGTTGCTCCTTTCTTTTTTTCAGCCGCAAGAAATGCTCGCTATATCCTTTGTCACTCGATATTTCCTCAAAGTATTTCGCTACGTGGTTGGCTACTGTTGTGGGGTGGTTTGATATCACTCCGTCGATACGCACGGATGGTACAATTAGGGGTTTATCGATGCCCGTTATATTTTATACTTTACGCCACATTTGGTTACTGTTACTAGCGGAGGCTAGTGACGAGGTGTACTCTCGCCAAGATTTTATCTGCGCTTCGCGTTTTAGTCGCCGTTCCTGCGCTCGAACGCGTTTAAAGGTTATCAGATTCTACTCCGATCGGTACCTACGATGTTTGTTCAGCAGAGTTTTCTTTTCCCTGTTTATTTTTTTGATTTAGGGTGTCCTGGGCATCTATTAATGACTCTGGGAAGTGATCGCTATGATGGAGGTCTTTCAGGGTGGACCAAGTAGACCTGATGGCTAGTTGTGGTGATGCCAAGGACAGGTCTATAGCGCTGAATTTACCATTGGCTTCGTTCAGATGAGTCTGCTGGCCGTTATTCAGTATAGCCAGGTAAGTGCCATTAATTACTTCCTCCTGCTACACGGCCCGAGTTCGACGAGGTAAGAAACGTGCTGGATTACAGGAAAACTCGCATTCGGTCGCAGCACCCCCTTTTCGAGATTGCCACGATCGCGTTTGCGAGGGATCGAAAGAACAATTCGCCGACGGCCCGCGTGAGAGTCGTGAGTTTGCGACCGACGACGAAGGAGCGGGAAGGGATTAGGGCGTCGTGACATATAGTCTAAACTACTGTCGCACCACACGCATCGATTCCGAAGAAAGTCGACTTCGCGCATTTCTTAATAACTTCGTTATTTAACGACCGTTTTTTCGAAACTTTCCATTTATGTAAATTGGGAAACTTTTTGTATTTCCTCCACTGTTCGAGATACAGTCATCTTCCTTATTTCGCGGATCGGGACTCTGAAATGTAAAATATAGGTTCTTTTGGTCACTTAAATATAGAATCCGTCAAAAAACGTAAGTCGAGTTTTTTTGGCCCAAAACCGAACCTAAAATGGAGCGAGTGTTCAAACTCAGGTTATACATAATACAACTTTAAAACAGATCCTAAATCAAAACTGGGTATATAAGAGCGAAAAACGTGACTACTACCAAATCCCTCTAAACTAATCTTAAAATCATTTTAGGCCTTTTACAAGCATTTTAGGTTTTAATCAAATTTTACCCATCTAACCTCAACCCCCACCAAATCGCTCACAATTCATATATATCAATGGCAATTGTTGT
Source organism: Vesta saturnalis (assembly GCA_036346205.1). NCBI lineage: Eukaryota > Metazoa > Arthropoda > Insecta > Coleoptera > Lampyridae > Vesta > Vesta saturnalis. The sequence goes on along the minus strand of JARFJB010001138.1, from coordinate 1,343,384 downwards.
TCAAATTCCATGTGCCCATAAATAATTTTTAAATTTGATATAAAATGATTTGCTCACTAAATTAGGTGAATATTTGTTAATTCAATATTCATAATTTACATTCTTTTTTTTTTCTAATATGGTACTGTAAGGTACAATTAAATACTGCCATTATAACCGTATGACTTATGTTAAAAATGTTTACACAATGAACAGTTAAAATTTGTTTGAATTAATAATTATAAATATAACAATACAACATATTTATCAGTATCACCATGAAACTACTATAATTTAGCAAGATGATATTTTATCATATAAACTACAAATTAATGTTTTAAATATTATTTCTTATGATGCAGTATATTTTTTTATAATTTTTCAAAATTTGAAATTGTTCAAATATTATTCAAACTAAAAACATAAATTCATTTATTGATGCTTTAAATCTCTAAGTTGGCACTTATGTGCATGGAATTTATGGTTACTAAAAATTCCAAAATTTAAAAAACGTAAATTTTTTAATTATTTTTCTTTTTATTAAATTTCAAGTATGTAATTCTAAATTGTAATTGTCATTTTTAAACAAATATTATTTATATGTTAGATTTTTCACATTAGATTTAAATTCATTATTTTCATTGGAACTACAATATTTACATTTGACCTACTGTAAGAGATGCTATTGTTTAAAAATTTCGAAAACAACCTGACGTTTTCAGTATAAATGTAATATTTTTCTCGTTATTATAACATAACCTAAGAATAAATTAGATAAATCTGTACCTAAAGTAATTTTTTAATTTTTCAACTTTAACAAATTTGTTTACAACATCTTTAACAATTTTAACAGATATTAATACTGATGAAGATAACTGTAAATATTATCGAAACGTTTAGATTATATGATTTAAAATACACCATTAAAAAACCCAAAAAAGATAAGTATTTTAATTTTGTACAATTTACAAAAAAAATGTGTACCTTTTATTTGACCAAAACACGAAGCAGTTATGATGAGATTATTTGTATTAACGAACATCTATGTAGCATGAATTTTCTTTCTTAATGTTAATTCAAATTAGCATTTCTTTTTAGATTATTTGAAAACCTGCAAAAATGTAAAATAGAATACAAGAATCTCGACCAATTAATATTATTTTAAAGCTAAAATACATTAAGTTTTGATGTGCAGGGTGTCCATTTAGTGTGTAATTGTCCGATTATGTGCTCCCAGACTACTTGTTCGAAAAAGTGTGAGCAGGCTTCCCAAATAGGCTAAAAGTTGCACATCTCGTAAAATTTTGCGTACATTTGACACGTAATTCATATGCCTAGCTTCTGCGGTTTTCGAGCTATTCGCATTACTTTAACATTTTTGAAAGATACACGGTGTCAAAGAAATTAGTGTACCGTGGATGTTATTGTAGAGATAAAAATGATTTTGTGAGGTGTTAAACTCTGAGTACGGCCCTACTAAGAACCATTCCCAATACCCGAAAATATTGTGCAGGGTGTCCGAAAAATTTGGTTCAAACTTTGACATCACAAATATCGGAAAACTCAATTTTTTCATATGGAAAGCCCCATTTTTTATGTCACTAGTGAATTCTCCTTTGAAAATCAATAGAAAAGTATCTGACATGCCCTATACCTAAAATAAGCAGTTCTTGCTTTATTCGATAAAAACCAATTTTTTTTACAAAACGCGTTAGGAAGTTCATTTCTTCGTAGAGTAGGCTCTGAGGATTTGGATAACAAGTTTATTACGTTCGAATTGCTGCTGTGACCATCCAATGGGTGCTTTCGCAGTTGAATAAAAAATACTTGCATGCAGTACATTATTATGACATAATGAATTTTCTAGTTTTAAATGTGCATTTTAGCAGTGACGACTGAGGAGTGGTTGTTTTTCTAACATGACATTTTGTTTATTATTTACTTGTCATCCAAAATGGCTTCATTGTCATAAACTTCGTTAATTTAAGTTGTTTGTACGTGTTAGTAAAGCAATGAATCAAACAAATTATTCAAGACAACAACTTGTGAGCATGACGTATGCAATAGGAGAAAGTGATGGAAATTGTTTGTTAGCGTTACGACTCGGCGCTCAAAAATATCCAGATAGAAAACATCCCCAGGTAAAGTGTTTTGAAAAATTAAAAGACCGCTTTGAAAGAACAGCCAACACAAACTATCAGTAAAAAACAAGAAGCAAATCTGTTTTACATGAAGAAAATGAATTGCATATTACATTATCCGTGGTCGAAACTCCAGAAATAACCGTCCGAAAAGTTAGCAGGAGTCTAGATATTGGAAAATCTAAATGTATCAAAAAGAATAATCTACATCCCTATCATGTACACCAACATCAGGACGTCTCCGCTGATGACTACATTCAACGAGTTAACTTTTTCGATCGATGTAAATTAAGTTACAGGGAAATAATCAGTTTCCATTCTACATATTATTTACAGACGAATGTACATTTCATGGAGATGGATTTGCTAATAGACTATTTAGTGCATGTAAATCATTTTCAACAGCAATGGAGTTAAAATGTCTGGGGAGGTATTGTTGGCAATTATGTTGTAAGGCCGCAATTCTTTGAGGGCCGTGTAAACGGAGATGCTTTTTAAATTTTTGAATGAAGGCTTTCTACTTCCTATTCAACAAATTCCGGAGGAAATAAGAGAACATATGTGGCTTTAAATGAATGGTGTTACACCTCACTACCATAGGCATGTCCGTGAGCATGTAACTGCTCTATTACCTTGGTCCGCTCGATCGCCAGACCTTACGAGTTTAGATTTTTCTCTGGGGTTTGTGAAATCTGCAGTTTATAAAACACCGGCTACCACGAGAGAAGACATGAAAAATCGTATCACGGAGGCCTTTCAAAGTGTTACACCTATAATGTTACAAACTGTCAGACTTCAAGCTTGCCTGAATCAAAATGGACGACATTTTGAACATATGTTATAATTTGCTTGTTAGCTGGACCAATTAATATGCCAACAAAATAAGAGAATTATCCATAAAACGCTACACTAATTCCGTCACGGGTTAGTTGACCGAGTTAGCATCTTCAAAATAGGTATGAACTCTCTAACTCTGTTTTCATGTTTGTCATCTTCGATATTACCTTGTTATTGTAGAATTTAACCTTAACTTTGTTACTGAATATATGTAGATACAAAATAAATTAATAATTATTTGTATAGTCCTAATTACGTAGTGGACTGTAAAAGTATTTAGTGTCCAAATGCGAATGAAGTACCACCTTTGAGAGAGAAAATTCGTAATGCCATAATAGTGAACTGCATGCAAGTATTTTTTTATTCAGCTGCGAAAGCACCCATTAGATGGTCACAGAAGCAATGCAAACGTAAGAAACTTGTTATTCTAACCCTCATAGCCTACTCTACAAAAAAGGGCCTTCCTAACGCGTTTTGTAAAAAAAATGGTTTTTATCGAATAAATCAAAAACTGCTTATTTTAGGTATAGGGCATGTCAAATACTTTGCTATTGATTTTCAAAGGAGAATTCATTAGTGCCATAAAAAATGGTGGTTTGCATTTGAAAAAAATGAGTTTTCCATATTTGTGATCTCAAACTTTGAACCAAATTTATCGGACGCCCTGTACAGTATTTTTGGGTATTGGGAATGGTTCTTAGTAGGGCCGTACCCAAACTTTAACAAATCATTTTTATCTCTACAATAACTTCCACAGTACACTAATTTCCTTGAATTTATTGAAATAATGCAAGTAACTCGAAAACCGCTGAAGCTAAGGATATAAATTACGCGTCAAATGTACGCAAAGTTTTACCACTTATTCGATGTTGCGAAATATACATGGTTTTCTATTTAAACAAAATCAAGTTCGCTTGACCACGTTTTTCTGAATCACCCTGTATATATGAAAATATTTTTAAAATGTGCAACTTTTGGTCTTTTTTTGATGCCTGCTCACACTTTTTCGGGCAAGTAGTGTAGGAGCCCTTAATCTGACAATTACACACTAAATGAACACCCCCAATTATGTATCCTTCAATAAAATCGTGAGACAGCTTTAACATTAAGTACTTTTGTGAGTGTTTCGATGAAAGCTTTTTAATTGTTCTGTGTAAACATTGATTGTTTCCGTATTAAAATATTTTGATATATGCAACCATATGTAACGATTCTTTGAAGTGATATCTATAACGGAAAGGTAAATTATAAAATCAAGGTTAATCTGAAATAAACACTAATAAGCTTGTGTTTTATATACACATCTTAAATTCTTTTTTATTAAACAAACATATTCTTTTATGAGTGCATTATACACCTGAAGTATGTTGTTAAAACACCATGATTTTTTAATGAAAATCGATATCAAAACATTACAAAGTTGTCAACTAATGGTAAGTAGGTACGTTACTATGAAGTAGATTTAAAATTTTTTATGTGTGTTAATAATTAACTGTATGTACTATGTGTTAATATATCTCAAACACACCATTTTAACTATGATTTCTAATTAATACATATGGTTGGAAATAATCGTATTAGTATCAAACTCGAGTTCCTTCATGAAAATATTTATGGTTCAATCAATTTATTTATATTTGTATAAATGTACATTGCCATCCCTGTTTATATTGGAAAGTATATTATATGCAAAGGTCAACTCACACTTATTTATACGGCAATCCAACTTACAGGACCATTATACAAGATCGCGAAATATCATCAGAACCAACTATTGTAGATTATTCACAACGCAAAATGGTCCTGTATACACTTCTCAAAATCGTTTTAATTGCCTTCCCCCTCAAATCAAACCGCTAACTAGATCAAACTTAAAAAACAAATTAAAAGAGTTTTTAACTATCCTTTGTGATGATTTATCTAGTCTAAATTGATTACCTGCTCACATATTATATATTTTAACGCGAATGTGCTTATACGTTGTTTAATGTTTGTTTTTTTTTATATCTTTTCTCGTCATTATATTGTTTGCTTTTCTTTAATTGTGTTCTGTATATTTTTATCGATGTGCGTTATGCCTACTCCTGTGACATAACAAATGTAAGTGCCTTGCACAGTAACATGCAAATAAATTATGATTATTATTATTATTAATTGAACTATATTTACTACATGAGACTGCATGCTACATAAGTAGAAATAAAATAAACACTGTTTTTAAAGTTTCACTATATTGTTTAAAATGACAATTGTTTCGACAATCCTCACATTGAGTATTTTAACAAAATTTATTTATAATCATCAAACACGATTGTATTTATACAGCTTCACGATTATCACTTATAATTAAAATACTATTAAGTTTTTATATAAATTTAAACGTTTCATTATTTTCAAAAATTGGTTACAACAAAAAGAAGGTCCGTGAACTGAGGTTACATTTGTTCCACTTCGTTTTAATTGTTAAACATAAACGTATGTATACATTAGTTTGTTATTCATATTTCACACTTTCAAATCACGTTATTTTTGTAATATCTATTAAATGTCGTCAACGATATTTCTGAATGGCTTTCTTTGACGGGAATTTTTCTCCAATGGGAATTGTGATTTGCATAGGCGTGTTTCGTTTTTATTAATTGAAAAAGAAAAAACTTTGCATAGTCTGGTTTTATAAACTACATCACAGTTTGTGAAATTTTTCAAAGCTTATAGTCATTAGGGATTCCCTATTAATACGTTTATACGGATATTTCTACCTTTTCCTAGCAGGACTGTTTGTGGTTATGTTCTACATAAAATGTTAAACCTTCGTTTAATTTTAGCCATCAATCACTAACAATTACAAATTATATTTGGGAAATAAATTATCCAACCTACGTGAAACCAACAAATATAAAGAGTATAGGAAATTAGTACAAACATCATTACTTCATTAATCGCTATAATTTAGATAATCGGTACGTTTTTGTGTACATTTTAGTGTTTCGTATTAGCAGATTAGTTTTAACTCTGTAAATCTTGTAAGTATAAAGCATGTTATAAAACAATTATATCTGGAAAATAAATTTAAGTGTTTAAGTGTTTCGTATCAAACAGACTATTTTTAGCTATTCTTGGAATTATAAAATATATTATGAGATAAATACATGATAAAGTGGTTTCGGAAGTCAGTACTATCATATTTGCTTCATAATGGAATAACTGTTAGATGTATCTACTCGAACTATCTGTAAATCATAAAGTGACGAAGAAAAAAAGGAAAGGTCACGTATTTCATTACCTTCCCAAGGAGCCACAATCATGGATTCCCAGCACATATATACATTACGTATATATGAATGGTGGGATTAAGTGTGGGTGTGGTCAGGATAGGATCGGAAGGAACGGAGTTAGGGATTTGAGGGGGAAAATACTACTGCAGCATTGGCCTAAGTAGCCGCATATGGTGTGCATATACGCAGTGACCATGTCGCTACATGTATATGAGGAAAATCCCCTGAAAAAATCTCACACAAAGTAGACGGTAACGGGAACCGAACCCATTACCACTAGAATGCTAAGCAGGCCGTGTCACCACTGCTCTACGACCTCGGTGATCTAAGTGATTTAAAAATTCTATTTAAATATTAAATGAAAGCAACGATTTAGGTACTCGTGTTACGAGGCATGCCACGAGGAGTTGCATACAGGGCAAAGTAGGCGGTTATAATCAAATGTCACTACTAAAACTTAACCTCTATCTTTAGTATAACCTAAATCCAAAGTATCAGTGCGATACGTATATTGGTGCAGATACAGTCAATTTTCAAAGTTGACAAGCTGCTCGAATATGGAGCTAACCCGAGAAAATTTTCGTGCAAAAATTTTTTACAAATTTCGAAGACAATTGCCTCAACAAGAATGCCTCGCAGGGTTGGTTTCTGTTTTCGGAAATAAAGCATCACATCAGTTGATAATTTCTCGGTGGCATGGAGAATTTAAACGTGGATGGATGAGTCTGTCTTATCAACGATCCAAGTGCAGGTACAAAACACGACCATCATCCACTGTGCGCAAGCTTATCAAGGAAGATGGACGTGTGACATATCGCGAGATGGAGGCATCATTAGGGATTTAAAAGACTTTAATTCAAAAAATTTTGTATGAAGAATTGGTGGTAAAAAATTAGTCTTCCGTTGGATGTGAAGAACAGAAACAAGCTAGGGTCAATTGGTGTCAAAAAACTCTAGACCGCATCAATGCAGGAAACTCTAAAAACGTGTATAGCATCGTTAGTGGATTTACTCATATGAATCCGAAAATAAACGCCAGTCGTTTGTTTCGATGTTCCAAGGTGAATAAAAACCAACAAAAGTAATCCGGTCTCGAAGTGTATCCAAAAAGATGGTCGCAACATTTGTCTCAAAAGCAGGTCATGTGGCAACAATTCCTCTGCAAAATCAAAGAACTCTTATTGCTGATTGGTATACAACCTTTTGAGTACATTCACGAAAATCAAGAACGGACTGTGTGGTCACAGGTTTCAGTCGACAGAAGAAGCAGTCGACGCCTTCAAAAGCGTCATTTCTACTGTACCAACAAATGAGTGGAACAACTGCTTCCAGAATTGGTTGCAGCGGATGCAAAAGTGCATTAATCTTCATGGAGGATATTTCGAAAAACAATAAAGTCTTTAAGAGCTATCTACTGTTTTATTCCAGCTCTATATGCAACACTTAAAAGAGAACCCTCGTAAGTCATAAAGTACCTTTGTAACTACATATATTTTTATGCTTATTAACAAATGCTTTACGTACTACTGGTTTAACGGAAGTGTGACTTTTCAAAAGTTGGTAACCCTAACGTGACGATATTATGTTGCATAATTCAACCATCTTTTAGAAGCCTACTGTCAAAATTTCGTGAAAATTCGTCAGTTACTTCATGTTTGACAGTTAATCAAACAAGACACGTTTTGTATTTTATTAAAAATGGATAAAAAGGAATTTCGTATTGTAATAAAACACTATATTTTTACTCGTAAAAACATTAAACAAACGTAAAAGTTCTACATACATAAAGACAAAATTTACATCGATTGGGGCTGAACCTTGATGGCGCAGTTGGTTAGCGCGGCACTCTAGCAAAGTACAGGTCGTAGGTTCAAATCCTACTCGAGGTAAACTTTTTATTTATGTATTTAATAAAATTAATAATAATTTTTAATTACATATTTACCTTTGAACTTATTCGTTCATAACAAAAATTTATAATAATTTAATATGAGTCAAGTTGCTTTGGTATGTGTGAATCCTTGCGATATTGCAGGCTCACATTCCATTAATATAAGTAATTTGATTGTAATTCTCATTATATTTAGGATTTACATCAGTTCTACATACATAAAGACAAAATTTATATCGATTGGGGCTTGAACCTTGATGGCGCAGTTGGTTAGCGCGGTACTCTAGCAAAGTGCAGGTCGTAGGTTCAAATCCTACTCGAGGTAAACTTTTTACTTATGTATTTAATAAAATTAATAATAATTTTTAAAAACGTAAGAGAAATTACGAAAATATTACGGCGAATCTGCTTAGTCCCATGGAATGGTGTGCAACTGGCTTGCTGCTTTTAAAAGTGGCCATATGAGCACGGGAACCTCCAGGACCGTCGAATACGGTTACCTCACAAGAAACAATCGATAAAGCCAGTTCCATCATAAAAAGCAATCGTCGAGTGAAAGTGCTAGAGATAGCCAATGAACTGCGTATTTCAATGGAACGGGTGCATTATATCTTGCATCAATACTTAAATATGAAAAAGTTAAGTGCAAGGTGGATCTGTTAATTGAAGCACAAATTCATACACGTGTTTCTTTTTCAAGTGACTGGTTGGTTAATTTGAAGCGTAATCCAAGAGAATTCTTTCGTCGATACGTTACTATGGATGAAATACACACCTGGGACGAAAATGCAATCGAAACAATGAACTTCTGTGGTTGAAGGTCCCCTAAAAAGGCAAAAACCGTTTTTTCTCCCAACAAAGTTATGGCCACGGTTTTTTGGGACTATCAAGGGGTAATCCTTATTGATTGCCTGCAAAAGGGTAGAACCATAACTGGCAAGTATTATTCCAACTTATTAACACGCTTTGATGCGGAATTAAGAAAGAAACGACCACATCTAAATAAAAAAAAAGTTCTTTTCCATCATAATAACGAGCCCTCTCAATCGTCCGTTATTGCATCCAATAAATTACTTGAATAGGGTTATGAATTGCTGCGCCATCCTCCATATTCGCCAGACCTGACTCCAAGTGATTTCTTCTTGAAACTTGAAGAAGTGGCTCGGAGGACAGAGCTTTCATACAAATGAAGAAGTAATGGAAGCAACGGATGGCAGAGTTTCTAAAAAATTATTTTGCTGGAGGTTTAAAAAAGTTGGAAAGTAGTTGGAATAAGTGTATAGAATTAAAGGAAATTATGTAAAAAATAAAATATATGTTTGCCTTAAAACAAACCTTTTTATTGAAAAGTCACTTTCCGTCAAACCCCCCTCGTATATCTGTGCCATCAAGTTTTTGCTATTTCTCTTACTTTAAGATTACTTAAATTTTGACTTTCAATATTAAAAACGAACGAGATTTATAAAGATATTGTGAAGTAACCGGTGATCACCATTTTGCCAAATGTAAATGTTGTGGTCATATATTACAGGGATTAATACACGCCGTTTATTAAAACTAATCAGGTCTTCCTAATGTCTTAAAATAGATCAATGAGGTGTCGGTTAAAAATTTCGAATAATAAGTGAAATAGCCACGGATGTCAAAATTATAGTGTTTCATTTCTAAATACTTTGAAATTGCCAAAGTAAAAGTAAGCTTTCAATATTTATTCAGCTAAGAGAAATACGCACTTCAAGCTTTTACTTAACGTATACCTTGGACATCAGCAGCTGAACGAAGATTTAATATATCTTATGCACGAAAACCTTTTTTATTAATTGCCAAGTATACTGATTATTAGAACCCATTTCATATTCAAATTTGCCAGTTGTCATTTCAGTTGTTTAATTTACATAGTACATAACGCCTAAAACGACAAGATTGGGTACCGAATCTCTTGATGAAATCATGAATATTTATATTGGGTTGATTTCTTATATGTCACGTCGTGCACTAATGTTCTTAAAATACAGTTGTGGTGACCTTTTAATTAGGATAAATTTCACTCAATGTTTGTCGCTCCCGCGATTTTTACATCCCCATTGTTCTTAATTAAATTCCCACGACCAAGATATTTGGTGCTAAAAATACATTCATCCGATAAAAAATTACCATTTATGAATTTACTTCCGATAAATTGACAAAGCTATACTGCAGTTGATTTTGATAATTGACACATTTCAGCTAATGTGCACACCTATAATGGTTGAAAAAGAAGGTTTTATGGTTTCTGTTAGCTTAAGAATTAATTGTTTTAATAAGTTCTCTTCAAGATTACAAGAATTTAAATTTTAATAACTTCAGCTTAGCTTGAGAAGGTTCCGATTAATATATAACAGTAAATTTCACTTCGGCGTTCACCCAATTACTAAATTGAGCTTGAAATCTAGTAAATAAATAGTATAAGCATACATATATAATGTCAAATAAGTTTCTTTTTGTCAGATGAATACTTTACGAGAAAACGTAGGTTCTATTTTTCTCATTAAAGTCTTTGAAAAGAAATGAGCTTGCATTATTTCCAGGACAACCAATTCACTAAATTGTGCTTATAACTCTGAAACAATTAGGTGACCAGATCATAACGTGCTACTTAAGGTGATTTTCTTTATGAAATAGTTTGTTATAAATTGTTCCTTTAAATTTTTTATGGAATCCTCAAATTGTGTTTTAGATACATTGATTGAACATGTTATTATAAAATGTTAACCTTCAACATAACCGATTTGAAGTTTACCGGACTTAGACCATTTTGGAGACTGAGCGATAACCGGTTATTACTTTTCTGATGTAGGTTGGTGGTAATTGATGCAAAATAATAATAACAATTTACTCAAGAGTACTGTTTACACAAGGTACGCCAAAGTCAATGGCCTATTAAAAGTATCTAGAGAACGGAAAGAAATATATTTCTGAAACTTTGGGTATTTTTACTAGTGCGCTGTTGCCAGATCGTGTGATACTGAACCCAACTTTGAAATTTCAAATGAAACGCCCTATTTATTATTGGATTTTCGGATTCTACGTGTGATTCTAAGCATATTTGCTTTAACATGTGCACCTCTTATTGTTTTTGACATATGAATTAATTTAGAATTTTTACAGCGGCTTCCTAGAACATACATGTTTTATAAATACTAACGCACATTGATCTATTGCTATGAAGGGTGTGAAAAAAAGCGAGTTAAACTCCGACACAAAAAAAAATTTCAAAAGTCGATTTTTCTAATAGAAAGTAGGTAAGATTGGAGACTTTTGGAACACACCACATTTCCAAGGTCCCACATTTCCAAGGTTACCACAATTTCAAGGTCCCACCCGCCCAAGGTTACGAAATAAGTAGGTCATGTTTACATAGAACTTTCCTAAGGTCGCATATTTCTAAGAATACCACACTGTAAGGTGTAAAAAATACGAAGACCACTAACGCTCAACACATTCACAAGGCTATTTGCGCACCCTACCTACTCAGATAGATATCTCACTTTTTCAAGGCTTGCTCATGTAATTTTTACACTTCTCTGATACCACACTTAGAACCAAATTAAAAAAAGATAATGATATGCTAATATATTTATTTGTTGTATGTACAAATGTAATCAGTGTATTATTCAGATATATGATTTTCTCTAGGAATAAAACATTTTGATTTAGTACAAGTCCGAAAGGTCCTATGCACTTCTGCATCATTACACCTGCGAGGACGTGGTGCAAGTAATTGACCGTACGTGCAGTGTGGTGACCATCGGAGATGCTCGTATAGCGGAGCGTCAGATGACCGCCATTGGTTTATTCGAACTCCACACATGAAGCATTCAACCTTATCGTCTAAAGATATAGAAATGAACCTGCAAGCGATGTAGGTGAGAACTCCAGACCATGTTCGATACGTAAGTAAACGTTTATTGAAACAATTATTTATTATATGCAATACATACATTATAAAATAAACTAATTGTCAAAATAATACACTTCTCCGCAGACTATGCATGAATCATCTTCATATGCTTAGTGCAGCATTGTTAGGGGCGGTCTACACGATGAGCACCAGTATTCTTGGTGTGACATGTGGTAAATTGCGACCCATCAATCCATATGTGTATGATGGTCAATAACTCGGTATTCACTTGGTTGCAATGCTTTGTATCAGTCATAGCATAAATGCATATGGCCAGCAAGATCATAACGAGTATGAAGAGCAAATGCGTGTTAATAATATCCCAAATTACCCATGAAGACACATGTCTTTAATGCTTCTAACGTCGTAGAAGGCAGTAGCCCTTTTTTTTTCAAATTGCACCCATTTGGGAATTAGTTCACATGCTCACCGCACACACAAATTAAAAAGTGATAATGTTTGGTAGCACTCCCTATCATTTCAATTGTTCTATACTGGGCTACCAGACATACTGACATTGGTGGAAATAACACGATACTATATGCGTAGTTATCCCTACCTTTAAAGAAAGAAAAGACCTTGTGAAAACATGTATAGTTAACCTTAAAGAACGACATGATTGATATCGGCATTATGTAACCTTGAAAAAATGGTAAACGTGAGACGTGGAGGGCATTGTAAGTGTGGGAACCTTGAGGTTATGACGAACTTAAGGTCGTGTGAACCTCGAAAATGATGACGTTGGAATAGTGGTAAACGTGAGAATGAAGGACATTGTAATGGAGTGAACCTGGATAATGGGAGCCCTTGAAAATGTGGGGGGCCGGAAAGGTAAAGGCGAGACATCCTTGAAGTGATTGGTGAGATACCGTCAACCTTGCAGAAACGGCGTGAATAAAGGCCTTGAAACGGTAGCATTGCTGAAGTAACGTGCAGTGTGGCGGTCAAGGTGAAGCAGGTAACCTTGACGGTAGAAATAGTGGGGAAATTAGGATATAAATTCAGAGGGAGTACACGTGAAACTAGTATTGTATGTAATGGATAACATATTACGTCAAGCGGTAGAAAAGGCGAAGATTGTGAGTGTTATGGATTCAAGTGGATGTCGTGATATTTTAATTAACAATGTGCAGTATATTTTAAATAAAAGTAAATCGAAGTACGTTTGTGTCGATCTGTCACCCCCATTCAATTTTGAACCAGTCATGAAGCTTGGTGGATCTAAGAGTAATGGAGTGGTGTTTGATAAGCAGGAATGGCACATGCTTATGGACAATCAAGGGATAATTACAAATTATTTCTACACGCCCGAAGGGAGATCGCTACCTACTAAGATGGGTTCGAAAACGATATCGTATGAAACTATTAACAAGACGAAAATTATACGCATCTCTGATTGTGAAGAATCAGAAATCTATTTAGGATGGGAGTCTATAGAACAGTTATGGAGATAAGATAGTCAGTTACCAATTGGATTTAATGCCTACTATGGAATTTCATGCATTTTATATTAAAACAATACATGCGGCAGCGGAAATGCCTGATGTTGACATACACAGATTAATAGTTCCATTACAAGATGTATTTGATTTCAATGTAGCATGTGTTATGGAAATTGTAGAATTTGCCAAGGAGGAAATTGATATTGACATAGAAATTGTGAAAGCCGTTAAGTAATAAGTGGAGGTAACGACCAAAGCGAGAATAGGGATAATAATAAGGTTTAGTCAATATGTGGATGTGTTATAGTGCAGAGTCGTGACCTAAGGCTGTGGATTGTTTTAGTGCAGTGCAAAGACTAGTATGCCAATCTCAATCACTAGAATTTGATGTTGAACATGAAAAAGTGTATGGGCGGGGTACGTTTAGTGATGACTATTTATATAATCTAGTTTATAGGTATTGTAGTGGAATACGTCTGTCTGGGAAATATTTTCTATCGCATGACGATGGTGTACAGTGTATTTGTTGTATTAAGCGATTAATAGAAGACCTTAGAGAAATATCTCTGGAACAATTTGTAGATGAAATAGAATGTAATTTATCGAATTATAGTCCAACAGATGCGAACACGACAAGTGAAGGAGGTCGGCATTAATGAGCTCAAAAACGTAGTTCAAGATGTAGTAGAATGGGAGCGAAAAGGAGAATGGGAACAGTTAGCACGCTTTAGGAAAAGAATAGAAGAGTAGTCAAACACTTTCAGCTGTCCTGGAAAAGCAACATCGTGATATATTATTATATAATATATAATTGGACCAGAACGTTTCACTGTAGATATTCGAAAGACTTCGTAACTCCAATTAGGTGTGCAACCCTTAGAGAATATGCTTCTGTATTTGCTAATACGTACATAATGGCTTACTTTAAATTTAGGTGTCTTACAGTCAAGAACTTTATGACATTTTAAATGTTTCAAAATAGAGGCAGCATTATTTTCCCGTTACTTCTATAGGTTTGTATCCGATGGTTATATGCTTTCTTAAATTATAATCCACAACAATTTGAGGTACTATTGATAACCATTTATAGGAACCTTGCATACTGAATGTTTTCCACATTATTGCTTTAAGAGTGCGATTTACACGTTCAACTATACTTCTCTTCAATTTGGAATAACTACTGTAATGATTAATATTACATTTTTTCATAACTTTTTTAAATTCAGCATTATAAAACTCCGTTCCCGTGTCAGTTTGTATATGTGTAGGCGTCCTTTGCAAACCAGACAAAAGTTTACTCATTTCATCTGCGACTAGTTTACCATTCTTACGTTTGATGGGAAAAGCCCAGACATATTTAGAGAAAGCATTTATTATCACTAAAATGTATCAATATTTTTTATTTACCATAGCTTAAGGTATCATTTCCACTAAATCAGCTTCAAAGAGATCATTTAAACCCTTTGGTACTACACAACGCCGCGGAAAATTTCTCCTTGCTGGTTTGTGCAGTTCGTCAACAATATCAGCTTTACTCATTTTATCGCTTTCGATTTTAGTAGAATCTATATGGTGAATGGTTGTTCTTGCGTAAATTTGACACCGTCTGGTATTATAGGTTGAACCACAGCTTCCTTGCGTATAGTTTGACTAATTAGAAACATCGGTGTCGTATACATCCACTTGAAGATGAAGAACTTGAGGTGACCACATACAATGCGCTATTGTACACTCTGTATAAGGAAACAAACATTTGCCATCTGTACCCAATGGAATATCTACTGTCTTCTTATGCAATAAACCTTGTAAGGTAAAATAAGTTTCGTAATATACATCACCTTGTTTCGTGGCATCACTATGGTGACAAGTAATATGTTTACCAAATTTATCTAGTGTAATTTGATGGTGGTGTCCACTATATTTATCTATTGACATCAGTGCTGGATGTGTAGTAGTATCTATAGTGATGGCCGTTGTAACAATGAAATGAAATGAATATAGTAATAGGTTTATAACCAGAGATCATACTTTATTACTTTCGCTTTACGTAATGCGTCAAGTATATATTTGGTTGTGATTGCTAGTATTTCCCGCCGACATTGATCCCAATAACTCCCGCAACCAATCCTCTAATTTATTCGGATCATTCCAAGGTACAAACTCAATCGCTTCGTTATTATATCGTAATAGTTGCATTCCACCCCCTATTTTGGAGATAGAAGTTGTGCGAGATATTGTGGCAGGAGGTGCAATAGCTGACGTAGCGGGTCGTTTTTTAGGGTGAAGTAATAGTTTAATGATCTCAATCTATTTCCTACTATTGGTTTCTTGGATTTAGTCATCTGGGTTATAATTACGTCGAGCAGCATTTGTGCGGCGCAAAATGTCATTGTGTTGCTGCAGATCACTCTTTTTGTATCACGTTGGAGCTCCTTTAATTAGTAGCTCATATAATCCCGGAGTTCCAGCATAGTCTAATGATGATCCATCAGGAAGAGCGATACGAGAAATCTCTCCAACAAAGTTCTAGTTCAGCATCACCAATACAAAATTTCTCTTTTTCGGGAAGAAAGTGTATACCGTATGTTAAGTCATACTTGTCTTCGGGTTCTCTAAATATACCTTCCACATAATATTTATCTAATCCTTCATACTGACTAAGGTACTATTCAAAGGCCGGTTGAGATCCAGCAGCTAACAGTTCTGATTTCAATTGTTGTAAAGTAGGAATCTCTCTTTCGCCATCATGTGTGCTATCAGCAATCACAGTTTCCTCTAAAACTTGTGTAATGGCGCCAGGAACAAGAATACGTGGTGCCTTCCGAGTTCTGGATGTTTCATGCGTATGATTTAAAGAAACTTCATTTTCATGTGCAACAGGCTCGGTTTTTCCGAATTCTGATGTAAATGGTTCAGCTTTGACGAGAGAACCATCTTGCTTAGTAATCAATTGTTTCTATGGTTGTGTTATAGGATTAAAGTACGCCTCCGTTGCACGCTCTGTAAGTGCAGTATCTTTCTTTAAACTAGAATATTTTGTTGTACACTCTTGCGAGCGCTTGTCTTGTACTAAGCGCTCTACCATTCCTACTGCATGTTTACATATCAAGTGTAGTATTTATAATGTAATGTAACACTCAAATCCCTTACGGAAACGACCTACATTAACATCACTCTCTTTATGAATCACAAGAAATCCAAATTTGTCACGCCAGCAACAAAAACACCAAACGTCATATCTACATTAACGTGATCATCATACACATGCTTAAGATTGGTACTATCTTGTTGGAACAGAACTAGTAGATTCACATTATCACGTATAAGCTGATTTGGAACAGAAGAATACGTTTGGCACAGATAGAAACAATCATTGTCTTGGTGTCTGCCAAAACAGAAATGATGATCACTGTTACCACTGTATTCGAAATACCCGATATTTTTTAAAGGTGCAAGTAAATTTCGTAGGTACTGGTATTTGGGTTGATATAAAGATTTGCAGTATACATAAACATTTTCAAAACGTAAACCATTTGGATGTTCTAATAAGGTAATCATAACATTTGTTTTTCCACAACCTGATGGATCGACGATTATACCTCGTTTAAAACCTCCTTTTAGTAGACCACTTTGTGTTGCGTAGTGATTACTGTTAAAAGTGATGTCATAATTTTTTATAGGTAATACAGTATCTTGTGGAATGAAACGGATGTCACCCATTGTAGTACTGAACTATAACTTGTATGGTGGTAATATATATATATATATATATATATATATATATATATATATTATAGATTATAATAGTTATAGTAGTTAAATAGTCAATCAGTGTGGTAAGGAGCATAGTTCTCCATGTAATAGCTATAAAAAAGGTTCTAGATTAATTAACACCTTAATAATCAAATTACCCGTGGAGTTGCATATGCCTGGGTACAGGCATTGTGGTCCGGGTACCCGTTTACGAGAACGATTACCGAGGTTTAGGCTTATATCTACAACAGTATTCGAAAAACTCCTACTGAAGCTACCACGTCACGCATTAAGCGACGTTGAGCTATCAAAATTTGTTGAAAAATTAAAAATCTCCTATTTTAGAGGGATTTAGATGCGAGAGAAATTACCTACACGAGTCCATACGTATGAATGTGGTATCGTGAATCTGGATGATCAAAATAACAGGGGAACACACTGGACGACTTACATCAAGCGTAATGAACATATTATAAATTTTGATAGCATAGGACATATTAAACCACCATTAGAATTAATTCGCTATTCTAAAAGTGATGGTAGTAGAAACACGATTGACTATAACTATACCAAGGTTCAAAACTTCAATACATACAATTGCGGTCATTTAGCCTTACGATTTTTATATGACGGCTAGTTTTGATTTTCAGCAGTCGTTGCTTGATCGTAATGTCGTACACATTTACATTTACCGATGCAAGCAGTATTTTGCAAGCCAAATTTAACCCACCGATTTATCTTGGTAATGAGTCGGAATATGTAATGGGGTTAACCAGTTTTGAATCTTTCAATACTGTACAAAACGTTACTTCCAAGAATAACCAACTGATATTTGAAGGAACTAGAATTACAATATCGCCAGGATCATACGAAATTGCGGATGTGAATAAACATACAAATGATACAATGAAGGGCTCGAATAAATTTTTTAATTTACGGGCGAACAATAACACTATGAAAGCAATTATGAAAGCAACACATGATATTAACTTTAATGTAGAAAATTCTATAGGACCTATGCTGGGATTTAACAAAAAAGTTTACAAAGGTCATGAATTACATACCTCTGAAAATCCTATTAACATTATTAAGATTAATTCGTTAATTATCGAATGCAATGTAACAAGTGGAAGTTTTAAAAATGGGGAGGCGTCACATATTATTCATCAATTTTTTCCCAGTGTACCAGAGGGATACAAAATAATTTAATCCCCTCTACGTGTCATCTATTTACCTATAAATACATCCACCATTTCAACCATAACACTTAAAATAGTAGACCAAGACGGAAACCTCGTCAATTTCAACGGTGAAGCCATAACGATAGGATTACATTTAAAGAAAAGATCGTGACGCGGTATAACACATGTGCGTATAACCACAACAAGGTGAACTATAAAATATCGAAGTGTGGAAATGCGAGAGTCAGTAAGCGGTCAACCCCTAAGCATTGAGAGCGCAGAATAGAGCATACTTGCAAAGTTTTGGTTTCATAGTAGTACAATGAGTATACTAAACGTAAATGAAAAGGTTGTTGTTGATAATGCCATAGTAAATTCCGAACTCCCCACCCATCAACCATATACTACGAGATTTGGAAACAATGATGAAATCAAAATACCCATTCAGGAAGACATGTGGACTTTACCATCAGAAAGTTATGTCTACGTAGAGGGAAGATTGCTGAGGGAACACTAACACAGTGCGGTTTGTTAGTAATGACATTGCATTTTTATTCAGTGAAATTAGATACGAAATGAATGGAACAGTGGTAGATTCCGTGACGAAGATTGGATTAACGTCTACAATGAAAGGATTGGTATCATTGACACCCAACGACCTCGCTCGTAATGAAAACGCAGGTTGGCTTCCTACCTCAAATAGCATACTAACAAGTGCGTTAGGGTATTTTAATGTTTGTGCCCCTTTGCGAATGCTACTTGGCTTTGCGGAAGACTACAGTAAAGTGATTTTGAACATCAGACAAGAATTAGTTTTAATTCGCAGTAACATTGATACCGATGCGGTAATTTTAACTGTTGCAGATGAAGCACTAAAAGTTAACATAGATAAAGTATATTGGAAAGTTCCGCACATCATTACAGCATTAGCGGAGGAATTGGCGTTAACAAAGTACATTGATAAAAATGTGAATACTCCAGTAGCACTTAGGAGTTGGGAAACGCACATATATGCAGCAGTTCCACAACAGATAAACTTACATGGGCAATCAAATCATCGACTAGTATAGATACACCTAGATACATTATTATCGGATTTCAAACGGGGCGAAAAAGTTATGTTTTTCAAGATATGAGCAGATTCGATAAATGTGCACTAAAGAATATTAGGGTATTCTTAACACGGATCGTTATCATTATGACAATTTAAACGTGAATTACGATAATAATTGCTTTGTTACATTGTATGAAATGTTTGCTAAATTCCAAATGTCCTATTGTCAAAGAGATGGTCAACCATTACTCACACCTATTCAATTTACCACCGTCGCACCATTGATAGTGGTAGACTGTTCGAATCAAAAAGAGACATTACACTCTAAAGCAGTAGTACTTCGTGTAGAATTCAAAACAGCAGTCAACATACCCGCGAATACGACAGCATACTGTGTTATACTCCACGATCGCTTAGTTACGTATAACGCGTTAACCAAAGCAGTAAGACAGCTGTAATACGATGCCCGTCATAATCGACGTACAAGGCTTTAAACTTTCAAAAGTTTTTATACCGAAATAACTCGCAATTTTTAATGGAACACAAATGTTTAAATCACCGTATCTATGACATACGTTAGACGCGAAGAGTCGCCGACAAGCTACTTGGTTAATTCATAATCAACACTGTATAAAATGGGAAGAGGGGATACACCACCACACCAATTTCGCAGAATTCTCAGTCGCTTGATTCAACCTACAGATACTGTCTACGTCAAGGGTAGAGAGAAAGCGGATTACATCAGAAAATTTGTTACACAACCCGTTATAGAACTTGAGGAACATCCTACTTTTACTGCTTTGCAACCAGTTTGTTATTATCATTGTAAATCATTATGTCACTGCGCTCTGTCTAATGTATACCATCTGTACGAGACTTATGTAATGCATTAAAGCTTGAACACTTTTTTTAAATAAAAATTGTAAATATATATTTTGTTTATTTCTTTTACATATCAAACAATGGTAGTACATTCATATTTCCTCGATAATGAATTATGGCATAATAATAGTATGTATTCCACTAAAAAGTTACTACATTAAGTAGCCCACCTGGAATGGTGTATCGATATTATACATATTAACATGTATGGTTATACATGTTCATATCTTCATTATGGAGATAATACATACACTCCTAAAACTAACAAGCATCAATACCCAAACTATTAGCTACTAACTGGATTATACAAATTCATTTGCCTAGGAACCTCTAGTAGACCACTCAAAGGATCAACGTTCTCCAATTCCGGAATTCGCCAATGCCCCCACGCCATAGTTGTACACGTACCACGCAATCGATACCGTTTGTCATCCTGGGACCGAAAGGCGATTTTGTTTAACATCTCCGTGTATATATCATGCAAAGTTGATCTAAATACTAAGATTTTACACATTACTGTTTTATCAGACGCCTCCGCAACCGATTTCTAGTCTACCTACGTCAGAACTTTTTGAATAACGATTGTCTTAACACCTTTCGCTTTCTTAACCACTTGATCATCAGCAAGCTTTAGACAATAAGATTTTGATCCTGCTCCATAAAAATATTGAATAGCTTTCCATGCATACTCATCTTTCATTCTTCCGACGACGGATGTATTCGATGTAATACCATGCAAACCGTTTTGATAGTTGGATGTGTCATATTCATCAACATTATTCAGCATATGGGCATACACATTATCAGTTGTTATCTCAACAATTAAAGAATCTGTGTCTGTATGGAGCAAGGTTATATTATTACCGTAATGACTGCGCAAGATATCGTAAAAAAATCGATATATTATAATTTTGGAAAGATCTAAAATACTAAATCCAACATATATGGGTTTGTCATAAGTAACTGCATATAATTTATTAGTAAATTGAATAAAATTCTTAAATTGCGGTTTTGCGACGTACCGTGCTAGATAGACCCAAGCGACGTCCGTTATTTTCTCAATGTGTTAATAACTTTATTACTCTTCTTTTGTCGACATTCTACATTGTTTTACCAAATACACCATTGTTCATGCGTTTAAAGAAATCCTTTTCGAATTTTTTCTAGTCTTGGTTTCGAAAAGTTGTATTAAGGTCTATGTGTGGTACTAGCCAAGGACTTTGACGAAATCGTAAAACTCTATGAATATGAGTAAAAATTAACCCATGTGGTATACATTGTTTTAAATATCGGTAATGTATAACATATTTGGTCTTATCACATAAATTTGGAATTTATTTTTCCTCCAGATCATTTCGGGACAAAACGGATAATCATTGTGTTCATCATGAAGGTGGTGCCGGTAGTGTATATCTACCTCTAGCACATACCCAATATCAGCATCATCATTAATCTTCAGTACATCAAAGTTTCGAATTTCCTCTTCAGTTAACCACATAAACCCATTATGAGGTAGGTGTCGCCGCATACTCCATCCGTATAAATCCGTGGCGTCTAAATACTGTAAAAAGACTTTTGGACGATTAGGATCACAATTTGGGACAAACTCGTTGTTAGCAATACTTCTTCGATTGACACAAGTACTCACTCCACCACGAATATCTTTCTTAAAAAAGTGGTACATATCCGTATCAGTCAATAATTCTAACTCTAGTTTTTAGTACATTTCAACATGGCATCCCACGCCAATCCAGGTATTGTAACATACTGCGCTGGTTCTAATCCATACATGTCTGTGCATAACCGCCTAAAGTTTTCGAACATGTCAGCCAACAGCAACACGTCTGATTTTAAATATATGTCAGCATAATCCCCGAGTGTATTACACTTAAAGTGATCCCACACCAGTAGGACGCGACAGTATTCTTCATCGGATATATTTTCATCACCCATTTTATCGTAGAACTTGTCGTTGGAAGGTACTGTGACATCGTCTAATTTATTAAAATTGTCCACGTACGCGTAGGGGAATTTACCTTTCTTTCTAACTAAGTTAAAGCCTTTATCGTAAACAAAATATGTCCTTACCTCTCTACATTGATCATCTGATACAGTATGAGATAGAGTATCTAAGGATGCCGCCATGAACCTGCAACTATCGACGAATCGCAAATTTATGTACTTCTTTTCCCTATAGCCACGACCATTAATGAATTCGTCTACATAAATATGCTTACCGAACGTTATATATTTCTCACTATTAACAGGGAGTACGGCAATTTCTCCAGTTTCACTCGCTAACTGTTTGATGAACAGGTGGACATCATAACCATTGAGGTTATGGAAAAAAATTGGATAAATGTAGGTAATTGATAGTTTAAATTGCAATTTGAATGTGCCGCCCCACGATATTTCCCAGTGGCATGGCAGTGATCTCTTACTTTGGAATTTGTAAGGTCATCCGTAAAAAGCTTGTCGCATATATAACAATTACGACTTTGCTCATGTATCACCAGTTGTTCATCAGTTAGTGGTAACATTGGAACGACAGTTTTCAAATGCTCATTATATATGCGTTTCACATCACTCTACGCGGCATTAACCCCC
Organism: Vesta saturnalis; assembly: GCA_036346205.1. Lineage (NCBI taxonomy): Eukaryota > Metazoa > Arthropoda > Insecta > Coleoptera > Lampyridae > Vesta > Vesta saturnalis. Next base: position 1,320,402 of record JARFJB010001138.1, on the reverse strand, counting down.
CTATAAAGTTCTAATTTGGGGCAAGCATCGTTTACACCGCACTTAATATAAAAACTGAATGAGTATGGTTCATGTTTACATATTTTTATCGTGAACGGTTGTTCTGCATATATTACGAACGGTAGAAACATCTGTTTTTGATAGCTTCGAAACGCAAATATATTTTCAGCATAGAACTCCCCGGTTCTGTCTTTTCTTTGCATCACGCCAGGTAATTTAGTGCATACGAAATTACAGTCATGAGACACGTGTCGAGTTAATTGCTCCAGCATTCTAAAGTAATGAATACATGAACCACAAACATATTTTGCCCCATTATGTCGACTTATGTGGTTGCTAAGTAAACCAGAAAAATTTTTGTCCATACATAATGCTGATTATCCGTTTAGTTACTGACTAATAGCTCCTGTATAGTAGAGAGGACCCACTACCTCAGGAATACGATGACCATCACGATACGTATTCTTCAGTCCATAAACATTGATGGAGATATTATTGTTGGACTCAAACATTGAGGTGTTAGTCAGCTTAACAGGAAATTCTACACCGTTCCAGTTGAATAACGTACTGAAATCAGAGTAAGGAGTCGTCCGTTGTGGTAACCCCGTCGGTGTCACCTTATGCTGGTACAACAGCTCACGCAAAGCAACAATTATCAATATTCTTCACATTCACTATGGCATGTTTATGCGTAATTTCAGGCGAGACATTGATATAGGATGAACCCGTAGTGGGAGAAAATTTCAACATCTTTACCTCTAAATATACGAAATTCACCAGCGACCACCCTACGAAACAACATATATTAATAATGTACTACCCTACTACTCATAACTCGCGCTTACCAGAACCTTTATTTTGAAATTCTGATTGCTTAGCATCCAAGATTTCTACTAATACTCTTCCAACACCATCCCAACACTCAATATATCATATTTCGTTTGATAGGACTTTAATTCGGTACTTTCTCTATTGTTCAGAAAGTACAACCCAAATAACTCAACATTACATTTCAACGAGAAGTGTTTCTGCAACTGAATTTGTATTAATTTCAAAACATTCACTTTAACGTCACCCCTTAAACTTCTGCACATCCGTGTGGGTATTGCATGGTGATAGTCTATACGAACCAATGCGTTGTTTAAAAGCATTGTGAATCACTTCAACCTCAGTATCAACGAGTAGACACACATTTGATTTGTGCCTATTGCTTCTAAGGTGTCCTTGATAAGCATATCGAGGAACATCAATCGAACAATCAGTGCAGTGCACAATTTCAACACTTTTGCTCTTATTTTGTACTGGTTCGCTGCTTTGGTCTGACTTACGTTCCTGTGAGTTGTTCAGTTCCGATGGTCCTGGTTCTGCAAAGGAATCTTCAGCATGCCAGTGTTGCACATTATTCTTTAAGTTGTTTAATCCCGATGGTCCAGGTTGTGCAAGACGTTCAGCAATATGGCTATGTTCCGTTCTGTTCGCATCGGAAGTACTTGGTTGCACCACATTCCTAAGTGCGGTACGGTTTTGCGGTACAGCCTGCAGCATCTCTGAAGGTGGGGTAGTTATTATTATTGTAATACACTCTGGGGAGAAGATGCTTCATTTTTCACTATATCTCTCACCGGTGATTGAGCAGGTAAGTATGGTATGAGTGTTGCAGGACTCCTAGATACTGATAATTCATTTAGCGACCATTCATTATCTATAAAATCAGCAGCACACACAGGACTGAGGATACTCTCTGACGAATCATCCATTCGCTCCACTTGTATCGAAGAGTTCAGAGGACTCCACTCTTCAGCGAACTCTGCAATACAAGTAGGGCTCAGGATACTATCTGAAATGGGTCCCCTGACCTCTCCTCCTACAGTAGAACTACTGTACGACCACTTCTCCATAAATTATACGGTTGAAGCAGGGCTCAGCAAACCTTCAAATGGATTCCCTACTATTCTGCCCTCTTCATATGTTGCAGATGTGGACGATTGCTCATCTACAACGCACGCAGGTATCAGAGCAATCGGAGATTCCTCTTTTCCCAGCACCGGCTGCGCCACAGAGCTTGACGATGAACTCTCTTCCGCAAGTGGAGACCATTCATCCCCAAACTCTGCAATGCAGTCAAAACTTAAGACATGATGCAATACTACCTGATCTTCACTCACGGGTGACTGCATCCTCTCATATGGCTCACGTACAGGTTGCAGGGTGAGCAGTCCACGTCTGCCTGCTCGTACGTGCGTGATAATACCACATCCAAATCGTCCGCTGGGGGTAGTGTATCAAAAACCGCAACGCTACTTCACAGTCATCCTGGTCGAAATACTGCCCGCTCTCCACCCGGTCATCGGTAGCACCTCTTTCCTGGAGCAGTTCCATCACATCCTGTGCGTGATTCGTATGAGGCAGTTCTCCCAGCAACCTCCTTAGGATGGGAGTGTCATCCCGCGGTAGTATCACAATGTGGCTTATGATGTTAACTCGTCCACCCACCGCTACGGGACGATCATAAGCCACACATGCCCGTGACCCACCTTAAAGCAAAAAATTTAATTTACTCATCTGTAGCAGTAATACACAAAAGCGCTTTCTTACCTCTGTTTACGGTTGACGTAGTATTCTCCACTACGGTGACGGCTAACTTGGGGTTACAGTATCTAAAAGTGATTATTTTATTAACATGAAAAAGATGAAAGCCAACAAAAATAATGATTGCACATTTTACAAGTCCCTTATAGATCTTATTGAAAATGATTCTAAGTTCACAAATCACTTTTGAAAAAGTCCGTAAAGACTTTATTGAAAAATGGAAAATGTCCTGTAAAAATACATCAAAAACGTTGTTTTTAATGGGGGAAACACCTATATTTGGTGAAACGAAAACAGTACAAATTATTCGTACAACTGATTATATAGTTGACACATCGAAGATACAATGACTTCAAGAGCAAGTTCCCCATCATCTTGCCAGGTAAAAACCACCAAATCTTATGTTTTTATTTTCTAACGTTTTATTTCTTTTTTACAGGTTTCTGTTACCACCTGTTCTCCGTCGCCTGGGGAACCTCTGTATCCATTCAGCTTTATCCCGCTAGCATCCTCAACTCCTCTCCTCGATGTCCCGCAACTCCTACTCCTCAGGTTTCCTATCCAATTCACGTTGACCTCCCTTCCGCGCCCACACCTTAGGATTCCTCCCCCTCTTCCCCTGAGGTTCTGTATGTCCCGCCCTCTGCATCCTCTCCTATTATCGTGGACGCCCAATCCAGCGACGATGAAATGTATGAGCTGACGACCGTAGTCCTGGACAAGATTACAATCCTGATGCGGATACAGTACTACTTGACATAACCAATGCCGAAATTATTGCTATCAGTGACGAGGACACACCACTAGCTATTGACATAGACAAACATAACGATGATAGTAATGACTTCGTCAGAATATCATCCAGTGTTGGGGCAGTATGTTCTTCCTGTGTGTGACAAAGACGCATTACGACAACAGCGACTACTTCGCGGAACACATACTGACTTTTGTAATGAAATCATCGTTGAAGAGAGTAGCGATAAGGAGAACTTTATGAAAACTCTCACTAACAACATGCAACAACTGGAACGTAGCGCTCACGAACTGTCAGATGTAGTACAACAACTAAGTGCACAGGAACGGTCACATAACACCATACAGGACGAGAACAATGACAATGGTAGTGCTCCAGACGTCTCTCCGCAGGTGCAGGGTCACGGAAATAACGAAAACGCTGACGACGTGCAAGACAATGACGACGAAGAACTTGACGATGGCTGGTTTTGGGTTACACGTATCCCTATGATCATTGGTCGCACTAAGCTTCAACTCCATTGTTTTGTGCGATGGCGTCGGCAGACAGTACCACTCAACGCAATTGTGCGTTTCTAATTATTGCCCTGTGGAACTGGCTATTCTACGTAGACGCATCATCACATGGGACCGTCTCACGTTCACGGTACGTATTGTCTAAATACTACTTTATTTATATCTATAATTCTTTCTTTTCATTACAACTGACAACCATAGTGCCATTCGTCCGGAATTATGATGTCATGATTACGGAGAGCTCTCTAGAAGAGCAGCTCGGCGGTCCACACTAGACTTGTAACATTATACCATGACTGGCATAGTGTTATAAGCCTAGCTATACTAAGTGGGTATGATCACGCCATTGTACATCTGGAGACGATACTGGAAACTGAGATTGGTGGACTTTACGAACTCATCCGATTTCGTAATGCAGCTCTTCGACAAGTGGTCTTTGCAAGTGACCGAGACAGGCATAGTAAGTATAACTGATAGAGCTCTCCTTCTACTTATGATATATTTCCAGAAAAACGTCGACCCCAATAGTGCGACCCCAGACCATACAGACCGACACTAACTGACTGAGCGCGGCGACTACTATACAGACAGACAGACAGGTAGACATACAGACAGACAGACATACAGACAGAGAGACGTACATATAGACAGATACACACCACAATGTGTATATGCTCAAATATATCAATCATACTGTGATGGTATACCATCATGTACCGCTGATGAACATCTGCTGGTTCTCTAGAAGAGCATCTTCAGACGATACGGTTGAATGCTTCGAATATACCTATTGCGGTCATCTGACACTCTGATACAGGAGCATCTCCGATGGGCACCGCACTGCACGTACGCTCAATTACTTGCACCATGTCCTCGCAGGTGTAATGATACAGAAGTGGAAAGGACCTTTTGCAATAGTACTAAATCAAAATGTTTTATTCCTAGAGAAAATCATATATCTGAATAATACACTGATTACATTTGTGTGGTATCAGAGAAGAGTAAAAAATTACATGAGCAAGCCTTGAAAAAGTGAGATGTCTGAGTAGGTAGGGTGCGCAAACAGCCTTGAGAATGTGTTGAGTGTTAGTGACCTTCGTATTTTTTACACCTTACATAATCTTAGCAATGTGTGACCTTGGTAAAGTTGTTTGCAAACATGACTTACTTATTGCGTAACCTTGGGCGGGTGAGACCTTGAAACTGTGGTAACCTTGTAAATGTGGGACCTTGGAAATGTGGTGTGTTCCAAAAGTCTCCAATCTTACGTACTATAGAACATCCTGTAATTTCTATTGTCTATGAATTAAACACTTAATTACCTGTCTAATGATATAACATGTTCCAATACTTATCTTCAACGGTTTTTGATGTACACGCAGTTTTCGGTGAAAATGAAAAAAAAACCATTATTAGAGTGGATCATGAATCAAATCTGTCAAACATTAATAATTAACCTAAAAACTAGTACATAGAAATTTGTCCTGTTAAATTGTGATATAATAGAACATAGTAGCTGATGAAATGTCTCTGTATTTAAAAAAAAAACAATTATACCATATCAAAGAAACCATTTGAGTTATTCAGTACATTTGGAATTGTAATGAGGAAAAATATAAAATTATAATGGTTAATATTTAAATTGTTTAAAACGTCCTCCTCAGCTTTCAAACGTTCAATAGTGTTTTCTTCATTACATGATCATTGTTGCTGTTTGAATTTCAGAGGCACCCAAAGACAGCACTGCTTCTCTTGTCGAATTTGAAGTTCTTCTTTACTATTTATTGGCGTACTGTAAACCCGTTCCTTTATCGTACCCCAAAGATAAATATCTAAGGTAGTAAGATCTGACGATCTCAAACACCAACTCCATGGACCCAGACGTCGAATCCATCTATCCTCAAGGGATGTGCAAGCTATGAACTCACTTTATTGCTACAGTGAGCGGGTGCTCCACCTAATTGATACCAACAATATCGGAGCGACTCCAGAGATAATTCACAAAAGAAGTCAGATACCGTTGTTCCTAATATTTCCAAGTATTTCACAGAATTCAAATTCCCATCATAAAATTCAAATTTATTTGGCCATTCATCATGAGGCAAAAGACGTTAAAACCAAATTTGCATTGGAAACCTTTCTCTTTGACAAAATATGGAATTTCTGAAGCCCAATAATGCGAATTTCTCTTATTAAATATGCCTTATCTAGTGAATTTACTTTCACATATCAAAATAATTTTTCTCAAAAAGTTATAATTATGTATTCCATGCTTATGCAAAATTCTTTCAATTGATTTGTATGATCCTCCCAAGTCTTTCTCAGTAGAATAAATCGAAGAACGGGAAATGAAAAAAAAAACATGCCAAAAATTTACCTCAACTTCTTTATCCGTAACTGGTTTAATCTGCACGTTTGGCTTATTTATGGCACCGTAACTCATGAAATATTGTTCTATCTCCTGAACCTTTTCTCGTGCATTGGAACCGCATCTGGATAAACATTATTGAATTTCCTGCAAGACCTTGATATTATTTTGTTAGACTGTCCATGAATGAAAACTAAATTTATGATCTGTTTATTCGCATAAAAATTTGCCACCAGAAACACTATCAAATTATTTGGCACATAATCAAACACAAACTTGTCAATTATTAGTGCATAACACAAGTAACAGATAATCATGTATATAAATATTAGCGTAATCTTTATTTTTCCCGTTTTGACTTAAAATATCGTATAATTCAAAATCCATTGAAGATAGGTATAGGAATGTGTTATATTATTTGACAGGCAATTACGTTTTTAATTCATAGACAATAGAAAATATAGGGTCTTCCATTTAAGAAAAATTCACTTTTGCATTTTTTTTTGTGTTGGAGTTTGATTCGCCTTTTTTCACACCCTCTATAACAATAGATCAATGTGCGTCAGTATTTATAAGGCACGTACGTTTTATGAAGCCGCTGTAAAAATTGTAGCTTTCTGTCAGTACTGGCGAGAAAATATCGCACTTTTTGATAATGCTGTTTTTTGGCGAAAAAATTCCAAATTAATTCATATGTAAAAAAACAGTAAGAGATAGACACGTTAAAGCAAATATGCTCAGAACCACACGTAGAATCCGAAAATCTAATAATAAATAGTATCAAACAGTATCACATCTGGCAACAGCGCACCGGTAAAAATATTTTCCAAGGTAGATCCCAACATCAAATAGTAGTACCAAAAGTTTCAGAAATATATTTCTTTTCGTTCTCTAGATACTTCTAATAGGCCATCGACTTTGGCGTGCCCTGTATATTTTGAACTTAAACTGTTAAGTGCTGATGAAAGGGTTTTCTTCTGTTATAATTTACTGCATGGTGTTTGATTCTGCTAGTGCTAGCTTTATTGGGTTTATTTACACTTATTCTGACCTTATGATACCTGGAAACTATAAACAATGAAACCTGACGCCTTGCATCTATTATAAAGAAACTTCCGCTGTTCCTCCTCCGGTCACGTAACCCCAACTTATTTATTTTTAAATATAAATTCGACAACCTCTATAACATTACGTTTTTGAGTAGAAATTTCAGAAAGACATTCAACAATACCACAATTGACTTGATTTTAGTATACAATAATGATAATGTGGTTGGTTCCTCACCGCAAAATCTACGTGTGGGATCTCTATTAAATTTCTTAATCTTCCCTAATGGTCCTTAACAGGTACACGTCCACTCAGAAGACCCGTAAGGATCCTAAGCTGTGTCCTGCTTAGCGTGAGCAGTTCTGTGGTTATTTTTACGCGAGGTCGGTTTATGTATGCCTTGCTATGTGTTAGCCCTGGTCTGTTTATCCAGTATGCTTGATGTTGTTCGCGAATCCATTCGCTGATATAGCTACGGATTGCGTTTCTCGAATTTATCTATCTTTTGGTATCCCTGTTCTTTCCACTCTGTTTGATCATGAATGATTACCTCGAAGAGTGTGGGGATGAGATGTTTTGGCGTCATATGGTCCGTTCTCATATCAAGTACGGGGCCCGAATGTTGTCAATTAAACTCGTATGCTCTGTGTCTGTACATAGCTTGTACTGTGAATTCTGCAATCTGTATAGCCCCAATATGGTCTCACAACTGATCACCAGTCCAGGTGGAGGGAGGTTCAATGAGGTCTCCATTGCAGCGGTAGGCGTGGTTCTCATTGCCCCGTAATGTCTAAACAGACAAGTACTTGTATCTTGCCTAGTTTTAGTTTGGCGGTTTCCTGCTTCACCTTTGGGCACCAGACCAAAGCCGCATAGGTTACTGCTGGTTTTACTATCCTTGTATATAGCCAGTGTAGCATACTTGGTATCAGACCCCAATTTTTTTGTCGTAAGTGCGTCTAACTACCGCAAGGGTAGTCTCCACTTTCTCGGAAGGTATTTCATAGCCAGATTAGCTCTTAGAATCTTGCAGATTCTTCTGAGCAGAAGGTCCGGCCCCCTTTTCAGCATGGCTGGAATAATTTCATCCGTTCCCGGTGATTTAGATGGATCAAATGAGTTTACTGTCCATTTCCTTTATTGAATGTAATTACTTTCCTGGCTATTACCCGCCCTTGATGCTCTGTTTCCAGGGTCATCGGGCCCTTGGTTTTGCCAGTCAGTCAGTGATTGACCTAATGCTTGCGAGGTCGAAAAGTATACTCGAAATAGTTCGGTCATGGTATCCTTTCCGGTCCTCGTATAATGTCCGGTGTATTTTACCAGATTACTTATTGAGCACTGAGTTTCCTTAGGGAGTATTTTGTAGATCCTGGCACATTCTGGAGTCGTTTCTATTTCCTCGCAGTGCCTTTTGCATGACGCTCTTTCAGCTCTTCTCAGTGCTTTGTCGTACTCAGTTAGGGATGTTTTATATTCATCCCAGTTACCTGATGCCTTTACCCTATTACATAAGTTTTCTAGTGTATATCCAAATTTCCGTGAGTTATTGAGTCCACCAGGGGACTTTCCTGTTGGAAACCCTCACGGTTGGGGGTAGTTTTCCTTATATGTAGAGATAATCGTGTCTGTTAGTTGCTCCACGGTTATCTTTATATCTGTATTATTATTTATCGAAAACGAAGTCCCGCCAGTTTACGTCTTAATTTTCTCCTTATAGGACTCCCTATAAGGATCCCTATAATTGCTTTTGTTAAGATTTGTAAACGTTCTATTGATATAAGTTTGAAACAAATAAAGTTGGGTATGACTCATTCTTAAAATTACACGATCTAAGATTTATCGGCAGATGTCTCCACATAAAATGTCAAGGAAAGTTGAAAATTATTGAATGTTTTTTATATTTTAAATTAGAAAAATTATTCATTATATCCACTTATTTTGTTGATAGAGTCTAAAATATTTTGCTGCGACAGTGAATTCTTATAATTTAGGACACGGTTTGATTATAATTACATACCATCATAATATATAACCTATATATTTGTAAGTAAACATACTTTTTTTGTTTATTATAAATTAAATCATTTCTGATGGAAAAATTGATAAAAGTTGCAATTAGTTTGTTATTCTCAAGATTTATAACGACCCTTCTAGAAGCATAATTATTGCTTTGTAATCAACATAATTCTTGTAGATACCAGGATATCAACAATGATTGACCGAAACTAACTGCTTTTTACAGAATTATTATCAAAAGTTTATTCCAAGTTTCTGTTGAAGTTAGGCACAAATGTTTATTTCAACTTCGATTGACATTTCATAAACGTACATTGATTTTTGCTTTTAAAATAATTGTTTTCAAAACTCATTAATAAATTAACCAGGACTTTCAAGGTAAGTTAATTCGTGTATTGTAAGCCTTTTATGCATTATAAAAAATATGATTGACTTGTATGTTTAAGCAATAAAATAAAAAGGATCGTAAAAACCAAAACATTAAATAAGTAAAGTTAGATTAACAACATTGTGCATATTTCAATATAAGCAATTATTACAGGTCTTATGGTCCGTTCCCTAAAGCAGTCAAACGTCAATTAACTTTCATCCTTACAAAATAACGGTTGTGCAGGAATTACTACCTTTAGATTTTCAAAAGCGTTTAGAATATTGCCAATGGTTCAACAACAACTTGAGAGATGACGAAATACTGAACTTTACGAATGAAGCATGCATTTATCTGGTTATGTGATTTTATTTTTCTATTTTTAACTGTAATAATAAACAATAACCTACTGCATTATGTACGTAAATAAATTAAATAAAGCTAAATTAAAAAAAATTAAATGTTAATTCAAAATAAAAGTAAATTACAATTGTTGTACGCCTATATAACAGGCAAAGTTTTCGTCATTTATGCTAGTATTTATTTTAAAATCTGCATTTACGCCACTGAACATAGCACAATTTTCATTTTAAGGATGCGGAACAGTAGTACTGTTCTAGGAGCGGCACGGGCATACAATAATGATCGCACTGTACTTTACTATAACATAAATATCCATAAATAAAAATGTGATTATTTCATTCTTATAGAAGAAAGTGTGTACAGTGTAACGTAGTTCGAGGTTCAACGTAATTATAGATGTTTAATATTTTAATTCAGCATATAGTTTAAATAGATTTCATATTTCTCCAAATTAAATGACAAACAATTTACATAAATCAGAGCATGTATTTAGTCCACCTATTGCGGAGTTACCAATATAGTATTTTTGTTTTTATAAAAGTTAATTTAAATTAAAAAAAATTATTCACTGTCAGTGTCACTCTCAGAAGTGGAATCGTTAACAGGCATAAATAACGGTTGCATAACCTTAATTTCTCACCACTCTAGCATATACACTTCGGCATGTTTAATGCATTTCTGCCAATATGTCCCATCAATTCGTTGCAAGGATTCCATCCATATTTCTTTTACACGGTTATCGTTAAATTTGGAATTATATCTTTCTATATTTTTGTTGTAGTGTTCTCTTCAGTTTGACCACACCAGTTCAATTGGATTAAGTTCACCGTGATATGGTGGTAACCGTAATACTCTGTGTCCACACTTTTGTGCTATTTCATCGACTTCTTACAGTTTTGGTATCGCATTATCTGCAACTAATTGCAGTGATTATTTTTTAAACATGCTCGGTTCATAAGCTAGGTTGTGCTTTAATAGAAAGTTACCTGCTTTTTCCTTCTCAGATGAATTATTTAGAATTTTTCTAGAAGTTTGGAATGATAACCTAGCATTGTCTATTACAATTAAAGATGGTTCTTTTAAGTTTGCATACATATCTCCATGATAGCCTGCACTTTGTGACTTTGTATAAAACAAAAGTGAAGCGTGGGAAATAAATTCATCTTCATTACTTGCATGAACAACTATAAATCTAAAAAATACAGCTATTTTATTAGGAATTATAATGTATTAACTAAATTAGAACAAACCCTTTTCCTTCACCCATTGGCTGCTTCACGCTTTCCTTAGATTTATCATGTCAGCTTCTTTTGTGAGATCCTCGACTAAAAATGAAAGTTCCATCTAAGAGTACAGGATTCTATAATTTTTTTTCTTTATTTTCGTAATATTGTCTTAAGAATCTTACACGATTGGCAGCAATATGTGATTGTTCCAGTAAAGAGGCGGCTTAAACTTCATCTACTGAAATGGAAAACTTGACTATTGCTTAATTCTTTTTGTAATGATGCCAGCGTAACATGTACACCTATAAAACAGGTATAGTACTAGACATGCCTTGCATGTTTGTATTTACATTTTGAATGCACTTCATAAATTTTTCTCTTTGCAGCATCGTTCACATAGTCATCAACTTCGGTGGACTTAGATTTCGTACGTTCTCGCCTGTCTGCTGACTATGGAGGATTATTTTCCTTTGGGCTTCTGTAATTTATGCACTAACTGTATTTATACTAACCCCATATGCTTCGGATGTGCGCTAGAAGTAGTCCTTCCAAGTATCATATTTTACACAATAATATACTACATACTTGTATAACAAATTCAAATGGAATGAGTGCCCCTTCATAACTACGAGCTGCGCTTGAGATTTAAGGCGCTTATTATGTAGTATATCCAATTTTGCAAATTTTACATAAATTATGTAAAAATGTTACTAAATTACCGATAATTCACTGTACAAGTTATGGATAGTTTTGAAAAAAAACTGTTTTTTTTATCAAAACTAAAGTAAAAACGCGTAAACAATAATTTCAAAAAATTACAGGACCGACAGATGCTATTTCTTAATCACGACACACGTTTTAGTGCGCTAATATAAATTGTAAAGCAGATATTTCTTGTTTTTATGGTCATCCTTCGCTAACTGGTGTAGTTGAGAGAGAGAGAGATAGTTTTATTATAGAGTTTTACATCGATGAGTCATACCCAGCTTTACTTGAATCAAGGTTGATCTGTTTATCAATTCTTTCTAAAGATTGAAATACTGTAAAATGTTTTAGTCTCTGTATGTTTATGATCAATTTAAATTGCGTTTTAAAGATTTTTGTTAGTGGTTTAAAAACTGTGCCAAAAAGAAAAGTTTTGAAGTACTAATAGAATAAAGTTTTTATCTGTTACTAACATTTATCTTACCAGGATTAAGGCTTTATAATGCAGAAGGATTTAAGTTTAATTTGCCACACAAATAAGCTTTATATGCCTTGCATTACCGGCGCGTTTATGAAAAATGGAATATAAAGGGAACAACAAAGATTTATATAATCTATGTATAACCCTTACAAAGCCATCTAGACTTTGTGATTATAAAGTAGTCGCAAAATATTATAACTTTATTTACGAAACTAATGGAGTAATACATTAAATTTAGTTACTTCCAACTTGTCCGGAAAACAAGTTGTAGATATGAGACTATGACAAACGAGTGTCCACGTTATCTTGTGTGTACGATAAAGTATAGTCCTATTTCCACCCTCTCTCTTATATTTCATTCCTACATTATTACAACTTTTTACATTCAGAAAATGTAACTTTTTCATTTTTTTTTGTATTTTAACAACTCATCTGATACATTACCTAAAAAATGTTGCAATAATAAAACCGATAAAATTTTTAACTGGCTGAAAATTTCACATTTTGCGATTCTCCTAGGAATGCTTTTTACTGTTTTTTCACGTGGCAGTAAAAATCTGAGAAGTATAACTTCAAATAAATGCTTAATTTACTACTGCTGTAAATAAATCCGTAGAGATATTAGTGACTAACTCTGAACAATATATTTCAATTTTAGTGTCCACATACTAAGAAATTGATAACATTGCAACGATAGAATAAGTTTTAGTTTACGTAACATGCTAACATTGTAACATAATGCGATAAAGCCGTATTAGTAATTCTTTCTCTAAATATTAATACCATTTAAAACAAAAAAAAAAAACATAAAACACGTATTGGGTGATTTCATATCTAAATATTTAATATCTCTAGAAATGTGTGATGCTGCATTATTATTTAATTTTTCCTCTGTTGGTAAAAGTTACAGCCATTATGTGACGAATATGAATATAATTTATAGCATGTCATAAATTATCTTTCGCGTGTTATAAGAACCATATTTGCAGAACAAAATTTGGGGTATCTGATATACTCTGCTACTTAATATTTCTTTCAGTTGTACCAGTGCACATTTTGGATAATTAAAACACTTCGCTTTTTGGTTTTTAAATGGTGTATTTTTATGTTTATATTTATAAAATCCATAAAACTAAAATCCCTGTAAGGCCTATTGTTAGTGCAGTTGATTCTCCTAAATACAATCTTGCAACACATCTTACATTTTCATTACAACCTCACATTGGTAAAACACCACATTATATTAAAAATACTTCATAGAAAAAACATGTAATTTCAAAACTGCCAGTGCCGAATTTAGGTCTTTTCCGCTTTACACATCAAATTATACACGCCTTTTAATTAGAGTATTTATGATTATAACCTAGTACCTACTATACGTCAACGTCATACCGAGGAATCTCATTTTTACGGTAAACGCAAGGGTATAAATTGTAGCGCAAGATAATTAATTATTTATAATACCCATTTTTAAATAATAAAACTTAGAATTTCACAATTGCTTTCGATGTGAGTTTTTTGCAGCAAAGTCTGTAATGAGTTTATCATATTTTAAACTTTTAGTTAAATCACTTTCTATATTCAAAATCGTCAATGAATTAACCGATTTGCTTCCAAACTTGACCGTAAATAAGTTTTAAGTCGCTTTAAAGTGGAAAATAACCGTTCAGCTCAACATACAGTCACTGCCATTGCCACAAAAATTCGTAACACAATTTTTGTATTGGAAAACACAGTTTGTAGGTTTTGGGATCGAATTAAATATAATAAGTCGGATATTTCTTTTTTCTGAAGTCTCTTCTTGCAAAAATTCCGTCCAAAAGGAATTATCCAAATCATCATTGTGCATTTCTGAATTAACGTTTGTTGTGAACATTCGTTCAAAGAGAAGTGAAATGAAAATTTCCCAAAAACATTTTCATATGCTGCAGCTCTTTTCTCTAGTTCCATTACAACTCGATCCAAAATAGCATAAAATATCTCAGTTCTTAAATTTCCCTTTCCATCTCGGCTTTCAGCTGAAAAGAGTTTTCGGTTTCGACTGCGTTGCTGCTCATTTTCATATGATTCTTCTGCAAGCTTTTTGCGTTGTTAATAAAAGTTGTAAACATGTCTTCAGATGTTAAGTACTTTACAAACCGAATTAAAGAGGAAAAAAGCTGCGTTATATTGCCGGTATCGATGGCAACGGATTGAAGACTTTTATTGGTTTTATGAAAACGTTCTAATAACACTTCCCAAAATACACTCATAAATACGCATTCGAAACGGTGCAATTGTCGTTTTATTCCAGTTATTTCTATACGTGTGGTTAGCTTTTCAGATAAATTTTCCATGATTTCTGTTAAAGTTTGCAAATATTCATTCCAATTTTCACACAAACTAATTACGTCATCACGTCGGGAAGACCAACGTGTCCCATCAACTCGTTTTGGAGCTTTAGCATTATTTTTTTAGTTTGATGGTAAAGTTTCCCATCGACGCGGACGACTAGAAGCTGAGAAAAAAGTATATAAATGTTGCAAAGCATCGAAAAATGCAACAGCTTCTTTAACATATTCCGCTGCATACAACCCTACCAAATTCAAAGAATGTGCTGCGCAAGGAAGACAGTAAGCAGGTGGATAACCTTTCATAATGCGAGCTTGCAAGCCGGTGAAAAGCCCTGACATGTTACTAGCGTTGTCATAAGATTGACCACGACAATTTGTTAATTCTATGTTGAGATCATCCAATTTTGATAATAACGCATTTTCTATTTGTTTTGATTTATGACCGACGTTCGCCAAAAATCCATTGAACCGCTCCAGAGGTTTTACATTTACCTGAACGTATCGTATAATGATGGAAAATTGGTCAATGTGGGCAATGTCAGGTGTAGAATCTACAATAATGCGGTAATATTTTGAATGATGAATTTCTCGAATTATGTAAATTTACAACTTCTCGTGACATCAATTCAATAAATTCATTACAGGTTGTTGACGATAAATAAGACGTTTTGGCACTGCCAGGGCGTTTAATTCTGATATGTGTTTGCTAAAAAGGGGCCGAACCCTGAGATAAGTTCTAAACACATCATGTAATTTCCATTTTTCAGAGCCCCAAACTTTTCTACGCTTCCCCTAAAAGCTAAACCTCTAGATGACAACTCTTTTACTAAAGCAACTAGCCTTTGCAACACATTATTCCAATACTCAGTTTGACTTTTAATTGGTTCACAAAGTACTTATTTTACTCTGTCCGTACCAGCACTAGTTTTTCTATGTAATAATAAAATTTGACATTTGGAGTGTTCGCGACATACTTCGAGAAGATTTAATATTCTATTTATATTGCTCCAGTCATTGATACCTTCTGCTGCAAAAGACGGCATAGGATACAAAATAATTTTTGTTTCGAAACACACTTTTATTCAAGAAACGTTGAATTATACCTTTATCTAACATGTGCTGATTGATTCCTTGGGATAATAAATAGTCAATGCTTTGACTATTTAACTAAACCCATTCAGCGGGTTCGTTACTTAAGTGCACTTGCTTACTGCTTACTGCATCTTTTAAAGAACCTGGCTGAGGATCAATATAATCTGTTCCTAACCCACAATTACTACCACTACCACTAGCAGCACTGACGCTTTCAGTTGAAACATGCACATTTAAAACAGCGTCAGTATCATCGTTGTCTAAGATAGGTCAAATGCTATTAGTAACATAGGGGTTTCCGGGCATATACAAAGACTGTTCAGCTTGAGGTTTTGCAGGCACTTGTAAACTGAAATCGTGTTCTAGTCTTTTAGTTTTATTCAAAACATTTTCTTATTTGCGTTT
Organism: Vesta saturnalis; assembly: GCA_036346205.1. Lineage (NCBI taxonomy): Eukaryota > Metazoa > Arthropoda > Insecta > Coleoptera > Lampyridae > Vesta > Vesta saturnalis. The sequence goes on along the minus strand of JARFJB010001138.1, from coordinate 1,304,138 downwards.
TTCATCAACAAGTTTCTTATATTGCGCACCACTTAATTTTTCCGAAGTTCACTCATTAATGAATTTAAAAATTAAAAACTAAAATAGTGACGTTTTTAATAACAATGGAAATTTTACGTAATTTATTTAATACAAACACAAAAGTTAACACGGAAATCTTATGCACTACGAATAACGATTAAATACAAAACTATAAATAATTAACACTTAAGCTCAGTACAATTCTAATTTATAGTCAATGCTGCATGACGACGATATTCGCAATGAATCGTATCTGGATCGTTCCTTTTCATATATAAACACACACATTTGGAATAATCTAGAAGCAATATTCTAGATGCTGAGTGATTCATCGCTAGACGACTGAATAAACGATAACGGCACGCTATAATGTTTACCACGTTGGTCAGGTGCAGGTGCGTTACAATAGTGATACAAATTGTACGCGTACAAAACAACGAACGGCACAACGTACAACTGAAATCAGAATCCGGAATATAATATACCTACTGAATCAAAATAAAAAAGAAATCTTTCCTGCAGAAACTTAATGTGTTCGGATTAATAAAATAAGAATATTAAGTAACTTCAACACATCGTCGACACTGTATCGTCTCAATGCAAACTTGCGGCAGTTTCCAGTCGGTTGTTTGGTCGGACGCTTTTCACGTCTGAAACCAAACCCAAGAAAAACACAGCTCAAACGTTTTAGTTGGTAATGAATACATTCATAACACAATCAAGGTAAGTTAAAACATGAGTACAGTATATGCCGCCGTGTTTTAAACATAAACAAAATGTGTTTCAATTCAATAAAATTGTTAGATTGTTTTGGGAAGGTTGATACATGTGTGTATCCTACAGTATGTTTAAAATGTTACTATGAAGATAAAACATTAGCAAGATTTTGATTTAAAGTTTTATTTACAATAATTAATTTTAGGTGGTTTAAATTTCTTTGTCATCTATAAATTTTGGCGCCCCCTAAAACTTGACGCTATAAGCACGTGCATAATTTGCGTAATGATAAATACGACACTAAATGTTGCTTTACAATGAATAATAAATTGTTTGAACAGATTGATGGTCTAGCAATGGGTACCCCCTTAGTTCTATTGTTGTTGCTAATTATTACATGGAAAAATTTAAAACATCAGCTTAAAAAATGCACCTAAAAAGCTTTAGTTTGATGTAAATATGTAAATGACACGTTTGTTATTTGGGGACATCAGCACTACCTGAATTTTGATTTTTATAAATGCTATTCATCCAAGCATTCAGTTCACCATGGAGAAGGAAACCATTGGAAGTTAGCATTTCTTGACATACTAATATCTAAAACTAATAATGCACTATCTTTTAAGGTTTACCGAAAGCCCACACATACTGATAGATACCTTCATAAATTATAAAACCACTATCCACGTCAAAAAATTGAATCGAGCAAAACGAATCTATGATACTGAATTTTGAAAGTTGAAATTAAATATTTAACAAAATCACTACAAGCTAATGGATATTCGCGTAAAGATATTAATAATGTCATTGCACCTACTAGACACAACCATAAAGAAAAACTAGTTCTTAATGTTGGTACCGCTTTTCTTCCTTTTATAACTAATGTTGCAGACAGAATTGAAAAACCTAGTTAAAATTAAAGAACGCAACAAGTTATCTTGTACCTGTGGAAAAGTATACATTGAAACTACAAAACGTAGCTTTTATATAAGACGTAAAGTGCATATGAGATTTCGTTGATTAGGTCAACTTGAGAAATGTGTGGTAGCTGAGCATCCTTTAAATAATTTAGATCATGAAATTCAATTTAATAATATGGAAATATTAGTTTACAACTTGAAACTATTGTGATATATAAACATCCTTATAACTTTAATAGACAGGGACAAAATTCCGTTTAAACAGGTTTTAGCATCTTATAACTGAAAAAAAGCGCTGTGGCACGTCTTAATTTTAATTTCAGCTTTTGGAATGTTTTACCAATTATACGTTAAGTTACCACACTTCTATAATAATTTAACATATGTAGTTGAAATTCAAATTAAAATTAGAAATTATTATTAAACATATATATTGTCTTTTCACTGTAAAGTAGCAATTACAATTAACAAAAAACTAATTCTTTGTTACATTTGACTAGATCTTTAATTGGTGTGTCAAGTTTCTATTTTTTAATTCTTTTATCAATTTCAAATTAAAGTTGTTCACAACTTTACACTTACATCGTAATTTGATTAAATATTGTTCAATTTCCTCTATCATTATGATATATCTCACCGTAAGCTTTAAACCATTAGAGGTGAGTAGCTATTTTCAAGCAGATTAATAATATATAATTTTTTAAGGAGGTGGACATCCTTTACTAAAATTAGTTGCCTTTATACATTTTTCAAACTGTTATATTAATAGCAGGCTTAGTCTAACACCTTAAACAATTTTGAACAATATTATCACCTAATGAGGACGACAACTGTCATCGTATAGATTTATACAAAATATAAATACAACAATACACCATTTAAAACCCTAAAAGTTAAGAATTTAAATTATATGTGATAATGGTGAAATTCTACAGTTTCATATACCGAATTTTGTATAAGTACTTTACAATATCGTGGTGAATTGCAAAATACTTTCTTCTTGCGTGATTATGATGATTAAAAAACAATACAGCAGGGGTTTAATGATTACTCATAGGTATGAAACACGCACACGCACACGCTCACGCACACGCACACGCACACGCACACGCACACGCACACACACAGGCACACGCACACGCACACGAACACGCACACGCACACGCACTCACACGCACACGCACACGCACATGCACACGCACACGCACGCGCACACGCACACGCACACGCACACGCACACGCACACGCACACGCACACGCACACGCACACGCACACGCACACGCACACGCACACGCACACGCAAGGTCAGACTGTCTGTTTTGGTGCGTGAATGACCCAAAACTTATGTTACTATTGGTAACATTAAATAAGCAAAATTTAAAATCCTATATTAAATTAAAAAAAAATTAACGGGTGCCACAGTTAGCCCACTTCACCCTACATGATATTCAAACCATGAACATCCGTTTTTTAATTAATGGTTGAATCATCTACATAAATTTCGACCATTTAAAAATGCTGCTTAATAATTTCTCACTCCTTACAATTTTGGGATTTTTAAAATCGAAAATATGACTATAATTTGAAAAATGCTCTGCTAATCTACAAGAAATTTTATTAAGTCTGCAATCACCTTTGTGAGAATTTATTCTTAAGTTCAAATTACGTGGTTTGCCCTATATAGCAAAAACTACAATCTTGACAGCTAATTTTGTAAACTATATTAGATTTCTAGATTTCTTTATTTTGAAAACATTTTTTGTAATATGTTAACAGGTATTTTCAAAGTGTGATTTTCAACATACATGATGTGAAATTTCTATGACGTTTGAAGAAAAAATATATTTTACTATAATAACTACCGTTAGAATGACTAAAATTAATTCAACACGCCGCGACTTACAGTGTGATAATCAAATAACACAATAAGTCAGGGTGTTCAGAAAAATACATTATGTTTGAAGTAAAAATATTAGTTAATAATGCAATAAAGAATAATTTAATTACAATTACTTACTATATATCTTTATAGGAGGAAAACACTTATATTGAAATACCATTAAGCCTTTAATGGTAGAGTCTACGTGGTACAATATATATTAAATTCGCAAAGCTGGCTGTCTTTAAAGCCTTACAATAAACATCTAAAGGAAATATACATTACCCGTCTATTTCGTTGAACAGTTTCAATTGCTCAACTCAAATTTAAATTACGTTTAGTACATCATAAAAGTAAGAACGGTATTAATTATGAAGGCCTCTTATTTTACGTTGACGAAGCATTTAACTACTAACTTCATTAACAATGACATATACAAAGGAGTTATTTAGTTAATAATTAAGGAGAACTCCTGTAGGTTGAATATAACTGACAATAACCTTCCAAAACAGTGAAAGTATACTTATTTAACTGATATAATAATCACGCAGACTATCTTACAATTACGCAGGTGTTTTCACTCCGCTCATGGCAATACCGCGTAATAATAACAGACAATATAGCGAAAGCTCTGACCCTTGATATATTCTTGTAGGATAAGGGTGCATTTCAGATTTCATATAGTGGCGTTTGTTAAAGTAGGAGTAAAGTGTTTATTTTAAAGAAATATATGTGTCACATTTGAATTTATTAATACATTCAAATATTTCATAAAAAATCATTTTTATGAGTAATTTAAAATCCTTTAGAACGATATCAGCTTACTTTTTGATCATACGTATCTTATACCAATAATTAGGTATTGACTCCATTGTTACAATTACGAACTCCATTCTCTAGTTATGGCAGGGACGACTATAAAAGCAAGTGATTTTTAAGAGTAAATTCGCCATATGCAACGTGCCCAAGATAAGGATCTTGAAAACGGTAAGAGATACGAAGGTTTATTAATTAGAGGAAAGTTGTATAATTTAGGACATGTTCACATGTAGTTTACAAAAGCTCATTGTTGTTTATCGTTCCCGAGATTTAAAACAAAATGCGATTTTTGGGTCTTTCTTTTTTCGTAATTCCTTCTTTTATTTGAAAAGATTTGCAAAAACCAAAGGTACTTCTTCATTGTCACTTTTTGAATTCTATTAGATGGCGTTTTCAACTTTTTTATTCGACGTTTCGTCTCCGACAAACCATCAACTTTATTTTTTTATATCGCCGCAACCAACGAAACGCCCGCCATTCGGTAGTATTTTTTACTGCGAATTTAACCATGTATTACACATTATAACACTTGTTTAACAATTTGTAGAAAACTGTTTAACTTAGTTTTATTGCGTTTCTATTACCATTACTTCGTGGGTTATTTTTTTGGTTTTGTTTAGTTAATTGATGATTATAATTAATCAATAAGTGTATCCATAAAAAGGCGAAATTTTACAAACGAAGAAAAGTTTGATATCTTGACATGCTACATCTTGTCCCAGAGAAGTTGTGTAGTGACTGAGCTGATGTATTTGGATAAATATCCTGAACGAAGGCAACCTGGTAAATCCATTTTTAGACGTTTGGAATCTAATTTAAAAGAATTTGATTCATTTACAAAACCTGTTCTATCCCGTAAAAAACAATCTGGTGACGAAAAAGCTAATATCGTTTGCAAGCCGTTGTTGAAAACCCTAAAATATCGACAAGATAAATTGAACAGTGTACTGGTATAGCTAATTCTACAGCATAATTCATTTTAAATAAGAATAAGTTTCATCCATATAAATTTCGAGTTTGTCAGGGTCTTAGATCAACTAATCAGGACCCGCGAGTAGGTATACAAAAAAGTGTAACGGTAATATAAATTTTCCTTTTAAAATAATTTGGTATCATGAAAGCATAATAACCAACAACGGAATTTTTAACCGACGTAAAAAATATTATTGAGCAAAAGAAAATCCTTATTTAAAAAAAGAATCAAGGCAGCAACATAGATTTGGATTTGATATATGGATGGGCCGTTTGAGACGAAAAATAATACGACCTTTTAGTTCCTACATTAACTTAAATACCGAACGATATCTCAAATTGCTTAGGACTGATTTGGAAAATGCCTTGGATGAATTACCTCCAGCACTTGTTAACAACTGTTGTTTTCAACAAGATGGTGCCACAGCACATAACTCAAGAAATGTACAGGACTATTTGCCATTGCGGTTACAGGAAAATGGATTCGAACTTACAGTGCAGTAGCTTGGCCAGCCCGATCACCCGATTTAAGTCCGTTGAATTTTTTTCTATGGGGTTACCTGAAAAACCAAGTGTAGAATGGGAGTTTTTAAAATGAAGAGCAGTTGTTAGTATCGGATATGGCAGCAGTTAATATAATTTCGCCAGAAATGCTAGACCGTGTTTTAAATTCTTCAGTAAAGAGAGCTTACCTGTGTCTAAATAATAAATAAGTGGAATTGTTAAATTTGTACATAAAAAAATATCATCAAACACTAATATTAATCGGAATTTTTCTTAAAAATTAGCTTCAAAACTATAATGTGTAATACAGGGTTAAATTCGTAATAAGAAATACTATCGAATACAGAGTGTTCCGTTAGTTACGGCGATATAAAAAATAAAGTTAATGATGATTTCTCGGAGACAAAACGTCGAATAAAAAATTTGAAAACGCCATCCAATAGAATTCAAAAAGTGACATTGTAGGAGTATCTTTGGTTTTTAAAAATCTTTTAAAAAAATGAAAGTGTTACGAAAAAAGAAAAATCAAAAAATCGCATTTTGTTTTAAATCTCGGAAACGATAAACAATAATGAACTTTTGCAAAATACATGTGAACATGCCCTAAATTATACAACTTACTTTCCTCCAATTTAACCGCCTTTGTATCTCTTACCGTTTTCATGAGCCACATGCTGTTCATCCTTATCTTAGGCACGTTGTATAGTTTACCTGCTTTGTTTTAAAATTCATTTGCTGTTTATTAATTCATGTTACTTTGGACGGCAGGTAGTACGTTAATGAATGGTTAATAAGAAATGCGAAAAACTTAAGTACCTTACTAACTCCATTAGATCATTTAGAAGCTATTAAATCTGAGAAAAGTTTAAACAGCTTAAGTTTAAAGCGGAAGTTAGAAGAAAAAAAAGACTTTTAATCATCAAAAGGCTTACGGACCAATAAATGTTGACTCTTATATGAGTGCTATATTTTTCGATTGATCGTATATTTAATCTTGCAAAATTTGTGCTTTAGAAGTTTCTGTGGAAGAAAATTAAGAGTGGTGTTCGTGCTATACTTATGGTTTGCTTAGAAGAAAAGATAGGGGTTTTTGTCATCGTGATATACGCCTGAATCTATAATCGGTACGTATTTTAGGATATGTTGAGAAAGGTTGGAGTTTTACAAACCTTTACGATTAAAATTCAGATACTTATTAACAATCTAAGAATTGTGTTTACACTTTGTTGCTTAATAATTGCTACTTACTTCCTTATGGTGCCAATGTTGGGAAAATTTAGAGGATTATACAATCTTTTTGATTCAAACATTTATTTCTTTGGGTGGAGTTAAAATCGGTTTCTCTAAATCAATCATTGAATGGGAAAGTGTTATGAAAGTGCTTGTTTCTCGAACGTCATAAAAATCGGATTTGCTACTTTTGGTTTATTTTTAAACCTATACGTTTTGCCTACCTATGCAAACTAAAGCATCACTGGTATTCACAAAACAAAACAGCCAAAACCTAGGTGAACTACAATACAGTTCCATACAGCGACGTTCTTCTCACCACTTACTTTTCTAACACTTCTATCTTCGATGTTTGCAAAATCAGGTCAGTATATTTTACCGTTTTTATTATCATTTGCAGCATGCGGGATCAAATTAGATTCACAATCATCATCAAGTTCGCAGTTAACTCCCTGGTGCTGTATGTAACTTAATGTACTCGTAGAATGATAATAATTACCTAAATGCCCTTTTAGGGGAACTCTAGGAATCTGAGAAGTTCATTGAGACAAGACTTCTGTGTCAAACTTTGCTTGCATTGAATCATCAACCCTGGGCTGCGATATGTCTAGGCTGCATTGAGATTTATCATAAACTGCCTTTGGTATTTAGTAAGTTAAAATAATATTTCGAATGGTACATTGTTATACTTTTTTAACTATTAAATGGCACCGTACATATATTTGAATTTGTTCTTAATTTTACGCATGTTTGCTTCACAAGTTTGCATCACCATTAAATTACGAAGTACTTAAACAGTGGCAGATTATTTTTCCAATGGGATTATTTCTGAAATGGGAAAGTTAAGGCAAACTTGGATTCGATTTCCGTTCCGCTTGAGGTAGAAAATGATGTTCTAGTGAACGAAAGAATAAAGCTTTGAATTTTCCTAGTTTTCTAACTGCATCGCTTAATGCGGATTTTGCAAGAGCTTAATTAATGAGTACATGTTGTATTATCTTTATAGGTTTTAATTTATTAATGCGTTTCGACGGATATGTAGCGTTACATCAGATAGGGCATGTTGTTGCCTCTAAACCTATCTAATTCTGTTCATTTTTAGCTACCCAGAAAATTTATACCTTAATGACGAAGTCATTACAATTGGTAAAGCGATTTCCAAAACCAAGGTCTTCGTCACTTTATACTCGGCTAAAGTTAACCAACAATTCGTATTCCTACATGCTTATGTTAACACTGAGAAGCAATTTATTCTTATTTCCTTTCTCTACAACGTGATCAGTCAGGGTATATTATAGAAGATAACGGGGTTAAATCGTTTACTTTCAATAATCTATTTTAGACCTTCATGGGTATCGAAAAACAATATTTTCGTATTTCTCTTCATGCGAATGTTAACCAAAAATTCGTACTTCTACATCCTTTTATAAGATTATTAATACACACTTTATGGTATATTGATTTTATTTAACCTGATTTAAAATCAGAGTAAGTTAAAAGAAAACTTTAACATAATTACATTAAATAATTTTTTTAGACCTTCGTGGGGGTGTATTCCACTCACATGTTACCTTTGTGGGGGTGTATTCCACCCACATATTACCTTCGTCAGTATTTCAACTACGTATGTTTAACCACCTGTTGCTCGACTGCCAGCTTTCTCTTTTGATGCGGTAATAATATTAATTTGTTACCTGCTGTAAAAACCTTTAAACCGTGTACAAATCATAAAGGTTTTATACCCATGGCTACAAATTTTAGCTACTTAACAGTTTGGGTAATAATAAGAAGGTTTGGCGCCTTTTGCTCAGTCGTAGATTAAGGTGAGCCAAGTTCATAAAATTATCGATTTGCCTAATTAACCCCAAAAATATTTGCATGTACCTAGATACGCTTTAAAAACGAGGTTGCTGCTTCCTGAAAATAATGATGAAATCCTCGGCCGTCAACTTGTTTTTAAATATGGAATAAACAAGTAAACCATTATACAAAAAATTTAAAAGAAAATTTTTACAACAAGTTTAATTAACACAACCTCTACCTAATTATAGACAGAAATACTTAAAGCTAGGGTTAGTGACGTTAAAAACTATGAATAATTATTAATGTTGTGAGTAATTAATGGAGTCAGAATACCTTATTGTTTGACATACTGTAGATAACGAAATGGATACATATGCTGAGTCAGTGTTTTGGAAAATTGATGCGTAATATTATTTCAGGTTGAAACAAATCTGTGTGCGTTTTAATACCGTAAATTAGATTAACAGTAAAAAATTAATTGCATAGATGTATATAACGTGTGAAAAGTATCAGTAAAGGTGAAATTAAAGTAAATATTAAAAAATAAAAAGTACCTAAAAAAGCAAACGTCTCAAAGTTTAATATAATAGTTTTTTTACAACTTACCATAGAATTATGTGGGACTTTTTTTTAAATTTAACAAGAAATAATGGACGCTAACTCAATCAAAACGACGCTAAGGTCTTTGCGCATGAACATGCCTGAAACTAGATCGATATTCGTACCAGTTTTAATTAAAACAATTAAATGCATGTTTTATGCAACTAGATATGCAACACACGCGTGCAAGAAATGCACGTTAATTGCCTACATATACGTAAATTTTATTACAAACGTAAAAAGTTTGTGACACTGTGTGATCCTGCAGTGAGGCCAAAGTTCTCCGTATATGTTCATCGTACCTGCGGAGCTATTTCAAGCAAAGTGCTAAAATTTCATTATTTAAGTATTATTAAGAGAATTGTAAAGAGTTCAAGTCTTAAATCGTAAAATACCTTATTACTAGATTCATATTAACATTTGATGCTTTTGCTTATTGTGTTTACTTATATGTGCTTCCTTACAGCTTTATTTCCCCTTTTCGTAGTTTAGGTACTGTCTTTTATTAAATTACACGGCGCGGCGCCTCACGTATTTTTACTATTCGGTCACACCAACCACGCACCCAGTGCCTACCGCTTTAGTGGTCCAAAAATCAGCTGAGCTAGACGCATCTCTCTCATATTCTATCTGTAGCGTATTTATGGCTAAGTTTAACAATCATTTTGAACATGTTACAGCATATATTACTTAAAATTTGTAACTGGAACAATTCTCACAAGGGCACAGCCCCATCTATAAATTTTAGTGTCCACCTAAGACACTAGTGCAAATCATTCGTTCAAAAATAAAATCTCTACCTAACTTATTCATTTATAAAAGAACTTCACATCCAGTGCTCTAGGTTTCACCTCACTTACCTTAATTTTTAATCAACCTGAAAGTTTAGTTCAAAATCATTGCCAATGTATCGTCGCCAAAAACCTAACTGCGCAAAATAATGACTTCCAAACTTGTAACTACAGTTAAAAAAAACTTAAACGTTACTGAGAAGATCTATATTACGTATGTGGTTGGGCATTGTCACTTGATATAACCTGTATATTTATTATGACATGTCCACAAACTGAGTGGAAACTGGTTGGTACTAAATAAACTGGTGATTGGAGTATGGCATTATTTCATGCTTGGGAAAAGAGCCCTTATAGGCACTGGAACTCAATATGCGGAAATATCTCCTCTTGCAGAGAATTCAGCTTTGCTTCATAGCGAACTAATAATATTTTGTGAAAATAACCATGACATAGTTTTTATTTAATTTAATATGGTCCCTGGACAGTGTTGCGTTTTGTACACCACGGAGTGTAGAAAACTGTTTGTAAACATCTCATTATTTTCCGGCCTGCTTAATTTATTACGAAAATCGGTAAAACATTAATCTGGGGCACATTAGGTACAACTGGTGACTCACACCATGTTTTCAATTGTCAATGTAGACAAATTTTGGTAGCAGAATTAGTTATCGGAGTCCACACTAACTTTAATCCCCTATCTGAAACTGAAATCTTATTTTTTAAGAAATATGTTGGAAGCTCTACTACAGTATGCATACATACAATATGCATTGTTTGATGTCGTATGAGTTCGGATTAAAACGTCAAACGGCAGTGATGTAAGTGGCATTACCTTAGAAGGGTGTACACAGATAAACTTTTGTAGAGGACGCAAAACGGATTTGGATGTTAAGCCTTATTCTGGTGGAACGGACTATGTAACGTAACTTGGAAGGAAATATATGAAGGCATCACAGTCTTGGTTCGATAAACATAATTTAAAAACACCATTTTCTCATGAACTTTAATTTTAGTGTGATATTGTGGATGAACCAAAACTAGAATGAACTTTACTCCCAATTTCATGGGCTGATCTCCATCTGTTGCATAAGTACGGTTTCTGTCAAATTTTAATGAAATGAGATTCTTAGTTTTTAAGTTATCGCGACCGGAAGATTACAAACACAGTCATAACTCTGAAAATAAAAACTTTCACCATTATTACACATATTTAAAATACTTAGCATTTTTGGATATTTAATGGTGTATGTTTGTATTAATGTTTATACATGTTTGCATTTCAATTTTCATATTTCACAAATTTTTTCAAGATCTTAAACATTTCTAAAAGATTTTTTACTACTGAAGAAGATAACTCTAGGTGTTATTGAAACGTTTAGATTTGTAGAAATATCAAAAAATCTAAGTAGTTTAAATCAGTCGTATTTGGTTTGAGAATAAAGAGGGACATCAAAATTGATTTTCGTTGATCAGTTCAACTTCGAATATTTTACCGATTCCTATAAACTGTTGAAAAAGATAAAAACTGCACTTGAAATAATTTTCACAATTAAGTAATTTTATGATTGTGTGATTAGCACGAAAATACTGATAAACCAAGATATTAACTACAAAACGGTTAAGTAGCATAAGCTACGCAACGACTGAAATAAATACTCGAGAGGAGGAAACATTATAACAAATTTAATAAAAATTTTAGACCTCTTATTTCTCTATGAACGTTGTGTTCTTACACATCCAATTCTCTAAGCGTACAGTATGGTTTCCAATGTACGAAAGAACATAAGTTTTAGATAGTATACATTTTGATAGATGTAAAGTAAAAACAGATAGTGTGGAACACCACACGATCCTCCAACCTACAAAGTGAAAATTAAAAGAAATGAAACAACCTTAATAACATTTTTACCTTCCAGCCTACATATACATATGTAGGTATAGAAGGTTACGCAATCGACTTTTTTGTCACTATCGCTAAATCCATTTATTAGCTCATTTCACAACTTTTGGGCAAGTTTCGCCAAGGTCGGTCATGATGTCTGGATGTGTGTCTGTGAGCGGGTGTGGATCTATGTTAGTATCTACGATAACTCCAGAACGAAAACACCTACGAACTTAGAACTTTGTACTTAAACTTGTTTTCATTTCGCTTGGAGCTGATTAGATTTTGCAAGAAATCCAGCAGCGGCGAGGGAGGTTTATTAGGGGCAGTTTTTGGTTTTTATCAAATATTTCTAAAACAGCTGTACATATTTCAAAGATATATACGTCGATATAGACCCTGGGCATGTCGAGTAATTATGTTCTGTGCAATTTTCTTGATACGACACGTAACTTAGCAGCAAAAAATCCTAAGGTAGAATTAAATATCTGAATAACGATTAATTTTATAAGAAAAAATGTAGACATTTTTTAAATAAAATTTAATTTTATTTAACTTTTCTTTATAAACTTTCTTAATATAAGGTAAGGTAAGTATAAAAGTTAATTAAAAATGAATTAAAATGGTTAAACTACATTATTGACATCTTATGCTGGTCAGCGGATTAGGAATTTTTCTTAAAGTTGACATGTATCTATGTCGATTAATCTCTATCTGCATGAAGTATTAAACGTCATTCTGACATAAATTTCGTTTTTGTTTATACAATGTTGCCTGTTCCTGTTTTGATCGCATAAAAATGAGGTTGTTATCCTAAAAAATCCCACATATTCGAATAATATGGTCGTATAGTTCTCGCAGATTGCGAGACAACCGCTTGGCGGATTTCGATGATTTTTCTTTATTTTGGAGGCAATTTTGCGTAGAAAGAAATAACGGCGCCAGAAATTCCATTTAAAGTTTTAATTCTTCTGACGGAGAGGGAGGCGGTACCGGAGACGGAGACGGAGACGGAGACGGAGACGGAGACGGAGACGGAGACGGAGACGGAGACGGAGACGGAGACGGAGACGGAGACGGAGGCGGAGGCGGAGGCGGAGCGGAGCGGGGCGGGGACGGGGACGGGGACGGGGACGGGGACGGGACGGGGACGGGACGGAACGGGGACGGGGACGGGGACGGGGACGGGGACGGGACGGGGACGGGGACGGGGACGGGGACGGGGACGGTGAGGGGACGGGGACGGGGACGGGACGGGGACGGGGACGGAGACGGAGACGGAGACGGAGACGGAGACGGAGACGGAGACGGAGACGGAGACGGAGACGGAGACGGAGACGGAGACGGAGACGGAGACGGAGACGTAGACGGAGACGTAGACGGAGACGGAGACGGAGACGGAGACGGAGACGGAGACGGAGACGGGACGGAACGGGACGGTACGGGTACGGGTACGGGGACGGGGACGGGACGGGACGGGACTGGGACGGGACGGGGACGGGGACGGAGACGGAGAACGGAGACGGAGACGGAGACGGAGACGGAGACGGAGACGGAGAACAGGAGACGAGAGACGGAGACGGAGACGGAGACGGAGACGGAGACGGAGACGGAGACGGAGAGACGGAGACGGAGACGGAGACGGAGACGAGACGGAGACGGAGACGGAGACGGAGACGGAGGCGGAGCAGGCGGAGGCGGAGGCGGAGGCGAGGCAGGCGGAGCGCAGAGACGCAGACGCAGACGCAGACGCAGACGCAGACGCAGACGCAGACGCAGACGCAGATGCTGGCGCAAACGCAGGCGCAGAATCACAGGCAGTCGCGGACGGAGATGATGTTGCAGAGGCAGACACGCGCACAACGATACACACCCACCCACACGAACACACACACACACACACACACACACACACACACACACACACACACACACACACACACACACACACACACACACACACACACACACACACACACACACACACACACACACACACACACACACACACACACTTACATACATAGACACACACGTATAATGTCTTATCTTGGTGAAACTTGGCCAAACGTTGTAAATGTGCTAATAAGTCGATTAATCTCAGTAAATATCTTGCGACGTCTATTTTTTGTTTTTGTTCGTGGTGTATTGAGAAAAGCTAAGCGTTAAACTTATACATTTGTAGGAATGACAAACCATATATGTTTCGTTTAACTAAAATGCACGTAATTTTGAACAATTAACAGTTTATTAGCAACAATAATTAATAAACAAAGCTTCTATAATAGGACTGCACATTTCACTTTCCTCTTCTTTACGTTGTTTTCCTTTTACATTGTAGACAAGATAATCATTTGTCATCATCTTAGTAAAGAAAATAAAAAGAAATAATTTTAAGTGTCGTTGAGTGATGGTCCCTTTCTACAATAAAAACTTATTAAGGTAAGGCTGCAATCATTTAGATTTATACATAATCACTTTGTTCCCAAAAAGCAAATTCTACGTGATGTTGTGTATTTTAATAGCACAGACCGTTTTAGTAAGAAAATGATGTGTAGTTATTAAACAGTCTCTTTTGTAAGACATGTTGCAAAAGAGCACTTCTACACATTAGCTGCATATGTTTACAACATGCAAACTGCCTTAAAGTACTGTTTGGTCAAGTCAACCATTCAGTTAAGAATTTCAAGCATAGAAAATATCTCCTTTATTGAGTAAGGAAAGAAAATAAAGTAAATTAAGTAAAAGTAAAAGCAAGAACTACTTTGAAACGGTTAAATACAATTAAATAAAACAATATATCTCAAAAACAATTTCACGCCTTTATATACAACACACCATTATCTACATTGTAAGCATAATATTCCACTTATTTCAAAAAGAGTTAATTCGCAATAGAATAGAATGGCCTTTTAGGTTGTATCATTATTCCATTGCAGATGAATCAATTATGATTTGTTCCTGATACAATGGCAAGTACAGGCTGTTACTGACGCTAGAATGCAGTTTTAACTATGAATATCTCAAGGATATTTTTCTTGTTCTTTTTTCTATTTTCAAATTGAATCCGTAATGTTATTGATCCTAAGGTTAATAATAATACGTATCAAATATATGGTGACAAGACTTTCCAAACTACAAAGCGCAAATTAAAAGAAAGCAAATGGTTTTAATATTAATCATTCCTTTACGATTATCATCCAAACTCTTTTATAATACGTTCATAACAAAAATAGGCAACACGCATTCACGTACGCAAGCACACACTTACACATGTGGAGCCACACACGCACACACCCATATCCGCACACACGCACGTACGCATGCACGCGATCACACACATGTGCACTTGCGCAAACTTGCACAAGCGCACACGTCCACGCGCGCTCAAGCGTTCCCGCGTACACGCTCACACGCGCACATACAAAAGTACTCACACTCGCACCGGCACCTGCAGACTCACACGTACACATATATATATATATATATATATATATATATATATATATATATATATATATATATATATATATATATATATATATATATATATATATATATATATATATATATATATATATATATATATATATATATATATAATTAGAACACAACGCTTAAATTTAGAAGAAGAAACCGAAATTATATCACTGCAAAATAGTATACCGTTGCAGACGCTCTTTCTATAATAGACGTAATTGTAACAGAATAAAAATAAAAATAAAAATTCTTGTCGTACGTGTTCCACTTTTGATCACCAGTCATCAATCTCTGCAAAAACGATTCAGTTTCATTACGTCTCCATAAAAATTTTTTTCCTTTTCTGTAATAAAATTATAAAATGTATCGAATTTCTTCAGTAGATTCACTTATTTTGATAAAAAGAAAAACAAATTAAAAATAGCTGTAAACAACAGTTTCTTGTTTCGTGTTTCTTTTTTTTAAATGTATCCTTTTTAATATCATTAAAACCAGCCAGATACAAATAATACAACCAAAGAAATTTTATTACAAGTTTATACATACTGTATGCGAAAATACTTTTTCCCCGACCTATTAATATCGATGATCATCCAGAAATACCGAACGAATGCGAATTCATAGAAACCCTACATGGATTAATGTTAAAATACCAAGGTTCAGATATCACTCTGCACAAGACAATCCTATATTTACTATGCCTATTTGAAAATCCAGTAAACTGCTCTACGAATAGGATTATTTTAAAATCAGGAGCCCAGTTTAATATTAATCATGAAATACCTTTTTCGAAAAATAATTGGCGTAACAATTAGACTAGGATCGGAAATAGAACGTAAACGTTTAAACAAATCATTAATCCTTATACGTTATACGGAATTTATTTTAAAAATAAAAAATCAGATCCGAAATGTTTAACTATGACCCATCAACTATTTAATAATAACGTAAAATTTGTTAAAAGTAACATTTTAGATAAAGGCGTAGAAAATTCAGGTACACAAAACAAAATTATAGAAGAATACCACAATTCAAATAATAACGGAAACGTATAACCACCTTAAGTTGTATTACCACTTCCCTGGCAGGAAAATTAAAATTAATAAAATAATTAATGATTGCAAAAATTGGTTAGTTAATTAACCCTAGAACGCCAACACTCGTAAAATGTACGTATGCTTTTTACATTTTAAACGATTACACCCGTGATATTTGTTTCCGCGGGACGAGCGTCCGACAGTGCTTTCCCCACTCCTTAGGTACTAAAGCGCCGCCGAATCCGGCATCGCATCAGTCGGTAGTAGGTGTAAGAACCCACACGTAAATTTTACGTATCGTTGGCGTTTACTTATAAATCACTACACGTATTTTTGACGTATAGTTGGCGGAAACGTGAGTATAATTTTTGGAGTGGTATTTATTTTCTCTATAAATGTGCGTTTTTTTCTAGCCAAGATGAGTGCGAAAGATATTTTAAGTTCCAAAAAAATATTTAGTGATAAGAATTTAGAAGATATTCTTGCAGCAAGCGATTTTAGTGATATAAGCGAACCGGAAGACAAGGATCCAGAAGAAATAGATGCTGATTATGACAGCGACGATAGCATTGCCGATAAAGACTATGTTCCAGATCCATTAGATGAGGATTCATACACTGAGGAGCTACAGGCCATATGGAGACGTAGCCAGAAAAGAAAACAAGATACTGCTTCCAAAGGATCGCCGCCAAAAAAAGCAAAATTACCCAATGATGGTGGTATTCCATCCACCTCACACTCAGTCTGCTCAGGCTCAGGAGGTACACCTTTGAGTGAGGAAAACCAAGAGGAAAACACTCTTCCTAATAATTTATTTGGAAAGGATGGTTATAAGTGGAGTGATGCATCACCAACATCTGAAACGAGGAAAACTCCAGAAAGAAATGTGGTTTACATCAAACCTGGTCCAGTTGGCTCAGCGAAAAACCTTACCGAGCCTCTAGATACGTTTTCCTTATTCTTTAACGATGACATACTGTCGGACATACTAATTTATACAAATCAAAGAATACTTGTCCTGCAAGAAAAGTATAAAACACAAAACGCACCAACTTCTGTAACATCAATAAGTGAACTGAAGGCTATATTTGCACTTTTAATTTTAGCTGCCGCCTTGAAATACAACCACCTCTCAGCTGAACTCCTATTCGACGATTCATTCTCGGGATCCAGGTATCGAGCCAATATGAGTAGAACAAGGTTTCTCTTCTTACAATATGCACTAAGATTTGATGACCAATCGACAAGAATTGAACGAAGAGCAGTATCTAATTTCGCTCCTGTATCGGATTTATGGCATAAATTCATAAATAATTGCACAGAAAACTACAAACTCAGTGCATATTTGTGTATTGATGAGCAGCTAGTGGGTTTTCGTGGGAGGTGTCCATTTAGAATCTACGAACCGAATAAACCAAATAAATATGGTATGAAGATCGTTATGGTCTGTGATGTTGCAATCTAATACGTTCTCAATACAAGCCCTTATCTTGGAAAACAACTAACACTAATGGAGCTCCTTTGGCTAATTATTTTGTCGAGTTATTGACTAAGCCAGTTTGGGGCACCAATCGGAACATCACGATGGATAATTAGTTTACGAATAAGCAATAAACTAATTAAATCTCCTTTTAAATTGACTGTCGTCGGCACACTCAGAAAAAAACAAACCACGGATACCGCCACAACTACTAGATATAAAATCTAGACCGTGTAGAACTTCCATGGCTGCCTTCACTAAAAATTCTACTCTAATCTCCTATTATAAGCCGAAAGAAAATAAAAACGTCCTTTTGTTATCGACGATGCATACTTCAAACGTCCTGAATCCCGAAACTTTAAAGCCAGAAATAATTCATGTTTATAACTACATGAAGGGAGCGGTGGATACATTCGATCAAATGACACAGAACATGTGTTGTAATAGAAAGACTCGACGCTGGCCTCTCTGTTTCTTTTATAATATGCTGAACATTGCCGCAGTCAACTCCTACATCATCTATAATTACAATTTGATAACTATAAAAAAAAACGGCATCTAGAGTCAAATATATGCTAACACTTCATGAACAATTAGCCATGCCTTGGCAGGAAAGAATGTATATCAAACGTGATAGGGGAGAAATCTTTAAAAACTACCAAAGTGGAACAAAAGAGAAAACGTTCATACTGCAGCATCTGTCCGTCTGCTAAGAAAAGGATAACGACAACTCACTGCCACATCTGTCCACGAGCACTCTGTGGAGAACATCAGATTGAAATATGCTACGAATACGTCTAAAATGTCAATAAATAATGTAACTCTATGCTATATATTACTTTTTTATGCCATATCAAACTTTTTTGTTTTACCTTCTGCGGAATATTTTTCATTTTTGTATTCAAATTATGTATAAATAAAATATTTTGAAAACAAAATTGTTTAATTACCTGTTCAGAGAAATAAACGCCACAATGTCTATTCAGTGTTTTACACACGTAAAATTTACGTATGGTTGGCGTTACCGTAGGATTTTAGAACGTTGGCGTTCTAGGGTTAATGTCCTTATAGTGTGGTATTTTCCAATAATAACGTGTTTTTAATGCTGTAAGAAGGAACCCATCACAACTCCAACATCAAATTCGGGTAAACATTGCTAAAAAGGCGCCACCGGTTAAATACATTTATAGCGGGAAAAACGTTATGAACAGATCTTAGATTGGCCTAACAGGAAACCAAAACTTTAACTCAAAAATAAACTACTACTAAAACTTCTATTCCAAAAATCTTGACACCAAGTTCACCTAAACTTCAATAAAATTCTAAGCTTCATGTAAAAGCCGCAAAATTGCGAAAATAAAACCGAAACTCACTAAATATTTCGCTTTCCTTAGCGCCAAAATCATTGGCTCAAATATCCAAAAATAACTGATCAAAACAGCAGTTAATTGTATAATTTCAAACAAAGAAATACGTCCCAACAGAGCTAAACAACTCTGTCAAATATGTATAAGACCCTAAAATTTATTAAACGTCGATATCGGGATGTAATCGCTAAATTCGAGAGAAACACAGATCATTCTCAAACAAATAACAAACTGCTTACCTTTTGAGCAAATCAGACCAATGAGTGATATCTACAATGGGTAGGTCGCAAAACCCTCGTACACAAAAGAAATAAACAGCTGTTCGGTCAACGACGTTACTTTATAACTTAAAATTTCTTTTAAATGTCTTATTACCAAAATAAAAAAAAAAAACAATCGCTTAATTCGAGAAATTCTTGTTAACCATTACATTAAAGCTTACTGATACTTCAAAATATTACTTTAAAAAAAAACTTGTAGGTATAACTTTAATAAAATTTGATCACATCCTAAATGAACGATAAATGGAGGTTGTCGCTGTATAACTATTTATCTCGATATTTCTCATAAAATAATTCAATCACTACAAATCCTCAAAATATCTAACCTTTCAAGTGACTTCGTCGGCAAAATTGTAGGCTCAGAGGATGAAGTCAATAAATTCAAATCTCTTAATAAAACAGTTATAAACATTAACAATGGTCATATATTAGGCCATTTACATATTAAATTTTAGTACAGTTACATAGAAAAAAAACACATTAAATTTGGCAACTCAAAACAAGAAACAAAATAAATAATGATCAGATTCGGTCAGCGCTTGCAAGACCATTTTACCAATTTATCTTTTAATCAATGTAACGGAAATCATAAAGGTATCGTTAACATAAATTTTGATACAATTGCATGAAATAAACTTTCAATGCAAATACACACATAAAAAAATTAGCAAATCGTGTGAATGAATACGCTTGTTTCTAAATCGCCTGAAGGGCTTTCCTACAGAAATTTACACGAAATTAGGAGAAATTGATCCTCCACATAAACACAAAAAGGAAAATAAAATTTTACCTTGCGTAGCACCAACAGCAACAGAATATTCTGCTTCCTCTGTACTTCAATATAATAGGTTGTACAACGGTTCCACCAGGTACTGACTTCTATAGCTGAATTTCTACGGTAACGCTCTCCAAATCATATTGCACCACAACTTCGTATTCATATTTACACGTACTAAATTTCCGACAGTTACTTCAACCAAATGCACACAAATGACTAATTTTTTTCTACTGATTTATCGTTAACGCACAAATATTTATCCATACTTGCAACCATTGCATTATTTGCAAAGCGTTTCTTTACGTTAATTAATTTGCTTTACACTAAATTAAAGCGGCACTGTTTACAGCAAGTTTGTCTTCCATTTGTTTGAACTGCGCCATATAGGTGAAACTACCTCTTCAACAGGAACTCATTAAATTATTCCGCACCAACAATATGCGTGATGGTAGGTCCACAAACAGAGGCCGAGCACTTAAAAAAGCACGAAAACCCCTTCTATGTCCAAAACTTGTCGTTATAGACAAACAGTCACAACATAAAATAACTCGGGGATGTGGTAAACCTACATATTAACCCATATAATGGAAACGGAGATCACTTACTCCACCGTAATTCGAAACACCCCCAGTATAGAATAACTTATTTCAACCCACTAACTATACCTTACGCATATATTGCGATCAGTGCAAACAAAAACGTGAACCATCGCCTTACATCGTGGCTAGACTGACAAGTATCGTTCAGATCTCTCCATTCTGTCCCTTTCCATCTTGCTTAAATCCTCAATAGTTAATAACAAAAAAGGACTACTTAAAATTTTAAATCGCGCCAAAACGAATTAAAGTGAAAGCCGAACTGAAAAAATTGCATGATACATCGAAACCGCGTTTCCTAAAAGGTGCCTCTGTAATATAATATGCCCAAGATGACGAACTTCAACTATAATGAACCTTAAAATAACGTATACAGAATCCAAACTCTTTGTTTAAAACTAAATACCCCCTATCAAAAAGAAGGCGACAGGCTGGATGCTTACAACTTAAACTCACAAAAGATATGCTATACAAACTTAATAAATTTTATACTCAATTTAATTGTAAAACATAACTCCTTTTCATTTACCAAAATACACCCATATTAATAATAATGAGAACACTTGTGTACGCAAAAACTAAGCAACATCTCTTTCACACAATTATCTATTGATACCAAAATCTAAACCAAATTTTTAATTTTAAACTCCAATAAACCAAGCTAAATAAACCAAAAACTTTATTTCATTTTCAAAATGGGGATTCTGAGTGCGAGTACTGTTAAAAACAAATTTCACATATTCTTCAAATACGAAAAAACAAACTAAAGCGTTACAAAAAAAAAACGTTTCAAACATTCATGCATTATTACTTTCACTGGTGCGAGTTTATACTGCATTAAAGATGTACGGTACTAACGAATAATTTATTAGTTCGAAAATTATCGGTAAACGCAGTAAAAGAAAAATTTACAGAGTACCCTAGTTGGCCAGATCCCGGACCATCGAACTCAAACAATTCCAAGTAATGGCTGTTTTAACGAAGGGTTTGGCTTAGTGCGAATTTTAAATCATTAACATAGATTTTATTTTTATTTTAATATTAGTGAAGTAGGTACGAATTATTACAAAATATTACACAATGTAATAATCATAGAATCAAAGAAAGATTTAAACCCGTTAATACAAAGTCAAATTAGTATGTTGGAAGAAAATTGTGGACTGATAGATGGTAAATTGAAGAAATTTAAACATCGTAACTTTTCTTTTTAATAAATATTTTTGTACAGATATTGGATACATAACAGGTAACCCTGAGAATAATGATCTATAGAAATGAATAAAAATTTTGACAACTTATTTAAAAATCAAGACAAAGTTGTTAAAAAATTAATCAATATATATACTTTATTTGCTAACCATATAAATAAACGACATTCCGACAATCAGAAAATACTCTAATGTAATATTAACGCTTCAATAACAGCAATGAAAAACTAGAGCAACATTTTGAAGTTTAAATGTATGTGTACAACATAATAACCTTTTATGCACAAATGTTTTAAGTATCCTGCAGAAGATAGAGAGAACATTACCATTAGCGATTGTTTCAGAAATAACAAATCTAGAAATAACCTACACCTAAACTACAGCATGTTATGTTACCAATATAATCTAAGAAATATAACGAAGAACTATGGACCGATGACAAATGTCAACCCATGGGGCAAACATATGTCTTCAGAAACTTCAAATTAGAGAGAGCATCCAAAATGACACAAATCATTGTGTATACGATATAGCGAGTAATAATTAGAAATTTTTTCACAATTAACCAATAGAAATATTCTAATGTCATGTAAAAGTAATATTCGAGTTGCAGAAGTGTGTTATGGGTTGAGTAATTAACAATGTTCTATTATCTACAGACGATGAATCTAAATCAATAATCGAAAAACAAGCCTTGATAGCGCTTTATTTTAGAAACGAATGCAAATGCACTATATTTAAATTGTAATTGCGACAAACCTTATGTAACCTTACCTCTGATTTAGATTCGTTAATAATGGACCAGTGTATTTCGAGGATTTGTGCGGAAAGCATGATTCGACAGCAAAGGCCTGTCATCTCGATCGTTTAGGTGCAGGCAGCTATGTCACAACTGTTTATCTGTTAATGAGAAACAAAGTACCCACCAGGGCATAAGCGCTTCAAGTTACTCCAGTACTTATCGGCAGCGGGGCAGATGCATTAGTTTCATTTGAGCTCATTTTAGGTATCTGTTAATTAATTAATAAGCCACTATGTAGTTTAGGATACAAGCGCGTTCCTGTCTCCGATATGGCTCTGTAAAGACAATGGACCATATCTTTTATTGCCCTGCTTGAACATCTAGGCCGAGTTCAACCCCTAAATGGTTTGTTAGCAATAATACCTTAGTTTGGTATTACGTCGACCCCTTGGATTAGCCATACGATAGCGCGTTTCAACGGATCGCAGTCGTTATCCACTACCGTGATGTGAACCCATGATAATTAAGCGTTGACTGGTGCAATAACGGTTCAGGAATATATCCGGATATCTACCAGAGCTTTTATCAAAATGCAACAGAAGGTCATAACAAATACAACAATAAATAGGTAGTTATCAAACAATACAAAACATATTCACTTCAGTAATCAATTTCAACTTAAATAAAGACCTTAAGCACTTTAGACCGACCTACCACAAAACTGCCGTTATCCTATACCGCCCTAGCTATGACGATGAATTGCCAGTTGACTATATTCTAAGCTTTGGTAAACAAAGATGTCGATCATAATGATCTTTGATACTTAGTATTTACAATTCAAAATATTTATCTTACAAAACCTTTGTTAATGCCTACAGTGGTTTTAGTGTCAAACTCAATATCGAAATTAATAATTATTAAAGGGATAAAATTCTAAACATTTGGATAATCTAAGCATCATTAGAAAATAATATTAAATTAAAGCATATGTAGATCATATGCCACCAACCTGTATTAGATCTATAATTTTTTATAACTGTCAAACGACAATCAATTCTAATCCCAGTAGAAGGCTTACTAAAAAATATTTAACGAACGAGGCCGTTCTTCTTAAGGGGGAAGAATTATGTCAATACAAAATTGTTGATTATTAACTATTAATAGAATTAGTTATTTTCCATCGTTATTATTGTAAATGTTGAATCAGCCTCTTTCAAAGAACTGTGTAATTTCAAAATAGATTAGCTTTTTCGTATAAAACTATTTTTAAACATTAAACATTGAAACAAGCTGATAATTACTAGTATATAAGAGTAACCTTTTACCTTCCCACCTACATATACAGCGCTCCTAAGCAAACATGAAATAGGGATGTGGACATAATGGCGACTACATTCTGGTACATTCAATGTTAAAAATATTTAGGCGGTAAATCTAAATCCCTGTGGGCTGCATTAATAATAATAATAATAATAATATAACAATAAATTCAGATCCTAATTTTTTAAAACAGAACAGTTTCTTTTTACTAACAAAATAAATAAGTAAGAATTTAACTAAGGTATCAGTAATCATTAAAGTCGAGTTACCATGACAAGAAATTGAATTTACATTTCAGCTAGTAATTTTGAACGAGAATAATAAAACTATTAATGTAAAAACAATCACTACTTGTTTATGATAAAGCAATTCACTGTACTCATCAATATTCTACTACACTTTTTACAATATTTCTTGCTTCTGAATGTATAGTTTTTTTCGACATGTTACCAAAAATTAAATCTAAAAACATATAAAATGTAAATGACACGATTTTGATGTTAAGTTTGAACAAAATATTTTAAAAGATTACATACCGTTTTTATCAAACGAAACTAACAATCCCAGTCTTAAACAACACGATTTTTTGTAAAGACAATTCAAATGCAGGTGAAAACGAACGAAATCAAACTATACGAGACGGCAACAGTGACAATAAAGAAGTAATGTCACAGAATGTACATACTAAACGTCATTGCGTCCACGATGTTTTAAAGTTATTTCGCATATATCCCGTTTTCATATTTGCTTAAGAGCGCTGTACATTATTATGTAGGTGTGGAAGGTTATGCAATCGACTTTTTATTTCACTATCGCTAAATCGACTTATTACCTAATTTTACAACTTTTGGCCAAGTTTGGCCAGGATCGGCCATAACGTCTGGATGTGTCCGTGTTTCTGTGTGTGTGTGTGTGTGTGTGTGTGTGTGTGTGTGTGTGTGTGTGTGTGTGTGTGTGTGTGTGTGTGTGTGCGAGTGGATGTATATTAGTAGCCACAACAACCCCAGAACGAAAATACCTACGTGCTAAACATTTTGTATTTAAGCTTGTTCTCATTGGGAGAAATCCATCGACGGAGAGGGAGGTTTATTAAGGTCACTTTTTGGTTTTTATCAAAATTTTAAAACAGCTGCATATTTTAAGGGTATAAAAATACCTAGACATAGAGATTAAACATATCGATTAATTATGTTCTACGCAATTGTTTGATACGACGCGTAGTTTAGCAACAAAAAGTTCCTAAGGTAGAATCTAAGTGGTAGTTAGAATTTCTTCAATACCTGAATAACGATTTTATAAGAAAAAGTGTAGACATATTTTTTAAAGAAAATTTTATTTTACATAACCTTTCTTTATAAAATACTTATCTTTTTTGGGGTTTTTTAATGGTGTGCTTTAACACTTACAGTTATCTTCATCAGTAGTAATAGTTGCTAAAAATTATTAAAGATGTAGTAAACAATTTTGTCAAATTAAAACATAATGTTTTAATTTTTCAAACTTGACAAAATTGTTTACTACATCTTTAACAATTTTTAACAAACATTACTACTGACGAAGATAACTGTAAGTGTTATCGAAACGTTTAGATTGTATAATTTAAAGTACACCATTAAAAAACCACAAAAAGATAAGTATTTTATTATGAGTGTTAATGATGAAAGTTTACATTTTCATATTTTTCTTTATAAAGTTTCTTAATACAACACAAGCTCTAAAAATTAATGAAATATGAATGAAAATGGTTAAACTGTACTATCGAAATCTTACATGAAGTTTTAAATGTCATTCTAACATAGATTATTGTTTTAGTATTACAATATTGCTATTTTCATTATGAACGTATCAAAACGAGGTTGCAGAGTTATCCTAAATAAATTAAAATTAATAGCTATTTACCTAACTAGTTCGGAAAGTTAATTTTCCCGCATGAGCTCTTTGTTTGCAGCACGACCGAAAGGAGTGCTGCATTTAGTGCGAATTCGGAAAATTATAACATGTTTGTATTTTAACTTACCTTGGCAACACTGAAAAGTAACGTAAACAGTTTAATGTGAGCAATATTTACGTATGTAAATCTATGATATTAAACTGAAGGTTGTTGTTTTCCTAGCCTAGGCCTGACACAATAGAGTTTTTGGGCGATTTTGAGCATTGGAATGTTGTTCTTGCTGGACCAAAGCAAAAATATAATTTGAAAGTTTATTTAGTTTTGTACGATACATTTTCGTGTAGAAAACCTTTATTGTAAGTGCTTTAAAATTAATAATTTTCCCCATTTTTTAACTTACTTTCTTTTGATACATTACGGTTTATATGAAGTAGCTATTTAAGGCTTATTTTATATTCTACGGAAAAGTTTCAGTAAAATAACTTATCTGAAGTTGAATTATCCTTAAAGTAAGATTACTAAAATTTAATGATAATTACTTCTGTTGTACTAAGTACAGATAGAAGTAGTAAAGCTAGGGGGATACTAAATAAAGTATACGAATTTCCATGTTGAAGGTCAAGTCAGTTAATCTTCCGTGCACGTACCCGCTTCTCGCTTCAAGGTCCAATCAGAAAATAGCTAGGTTGATACTAAATCAAATTTTGTTCAAGCACTTGGAATTTGTCAAGGTCACGTGTTAATGCCTAGAAGTTATTGCAATTCTTAGAAATCAATTTTCAAGCTCACCTGCAGGGGTATCATATTACAGTTCAGACAAATAGTTAAATGGTTCTTGTATTGGCTAAATGCTTCTCAATGTCCAATTCTTGGAAATAGCAAAATAAGCATTCCTAATCAATGACTTTTGTATAGTCCTAGAAGCTATTACAATTCCTACAAATCAATTTTAAGGTCACCTACAAAGGGATACCTATCTTATCCGAACTTATTCAATCTCGGTCGATCTCATCCGATCCTATCCGAAATTATCCGACATTACCCGATCTTCTTCGATCCTACTCTTTAAGGTCACCTTGTGCAAGAAATTCTTACAATCAAAGTTCTGGATGAATTGAATCAAGGTCATGCAGGGGTATTCCGATCTTATCCGATCTTAACCGATCTTATCCGGCACTATCTGATCTTATTCCGTCATAAAAGTAAGTGTTTTGTGTGTGCATGCGTGTTTGTGTGTGTGTGTGTGTGTGTGTGTGTGCGTGCGTGCGTGCGTGCGTGCGTGCGTGAGTGCGTGCGCGCGTGCGTGCGTGCGTGTGTCTGCGTGTCTGCGTGTGTCTGCGTGTGTCTGCGTGTGTCTGCGTGTGTCTGCGTGTGTCTGCGTGTGTCTGCGTGTGTCTGCGTGTGTCTGCGTGTGTCTGCGTGTGTCTGCGTGTGTCTGCGTGTGTCTGCGTGTGTGTGCGTGTGCGTGCGTGTGCGTGCGTGTGCGTGCGTGTGCGAGCGTGTGCGTGCGTGTGCGTGCGTGTGCGTGCGTGTGCGTGCGTGTGCGTGCGTGTGCGTGCGTGTGCGTGCGTGTGCGTGCGGTGCGTGTGCGTGCGTGTCGTGCTGTGCGTGGTGCGTGCGTGTGCGTGCGTGTGCGTGCTGTGCGTGCGTGCGTGCGTGTGCGTGCGTGTGCGTGCGTGTGCGTCGTGTGCGTGCGTGTCGTGCGTGTGCGTGCGTGTGTGCGTGTGCTGTGCTGTGGCGTGTGCGTGTGCGGTGCGTGTGCGTGTGCGCGTGTGCGTGTGCGCGTGTCGCGTGCGTGTGCGCGTGTGCGTGTGTCGCGTGTGCGCGTGTGCGCGTGTGGTGTGCGTGTGTCGCGTGTGCGCGTGTGGTGTGTGCGTGTCGTGGTGTGTGCGTGTCGTGTGTGTGTGTGCGTGTGTGCGTTGTGTGTGCGTGTGCGTGGTGCGTGCGTGCGTGCGTCGTGCGTGGTGGATGGAGAGGAGGAGAGAGAGAGAGAGAGAGAGAGAGAGAGAGAGAGAGAGAGAGAGAGATAGAGAGAGCGCCAGTGAGGGAGAGAATGTGTGTGAGTGACAGAAAGAGTGTATCAAGACCACCCACCATTCAAGGTCACTGTTCACGTACGCGCTCTACGCTTCAAGGTCGAGGTTAAAATTTTGTGATAGGTACTCAAGGTATATAAACCGCAGGAAGCTGTGTGTTCAGATCAATCACATCAGCAAACATAGAATTAGCAGGGTTAAACGAAAGCACCTTTGAAAATGTGTGTGACCTCGAGCTGTCGAAAAAGTATATAGTAATTAATGTGATAGTAGTTAATACTAAATACGGTTAACGTATAGTGATGGAAACGGATGATTTTAAATGCTTATTACCTCAGTGCTTTTATGAGTATTTCAAACAAGAAACTATTTATTTATTCATAAGTAGTTTGGGTGCAGATATAATGAGCTATAGATTGGAAGTTCTTGAATCTTACAATCTGGCATATTTTTATGAAAAGTTCATACAAGTTTTTGACTACTGTCGTTTTCGTGCGCAGGAATTCCATGGTAGTGATGATGATATTTATAAGGATATTGAAGATGTTATAAATCCTAAGTATAATATTAATTCACATAACACTGTATACCTAATTAAGATATTGTATTATCGTCCTGATTATTATTATTATTATTATTATTATTATTATTATTAATACTAATAAAGTAATAATATACGGTATTAATATAAACAATAATAATATACCGCAAAGGTAAACGTGAACCAAACTAATATTGTGGTGTTCAATCGGGGAGGTGAAAAGGTGTATTTACCCTGCAAGATAAAATTGTGGAATAAGTGGACGAGTTAGTATTCTGGGTAGAATGTTCACTGCAGATGGTACAATGGGTTGCGAGATTGGACGAAGAGTCAATGTTGGAGGGAAAGTGATTGGAGGTATGTGGATGGTAATGAGAAACGAAAGCATGAGTCTAGCTGCGAAAGTAACGATCTATAATGGCGTGTTTGGCCCGTCAGTACTCTGTGAAAGTGAGACATGGGTATGTCAAAAAAAGCACGAAATAAATATAAATGCCGTGGGTATGCGATTCCTGAGAAGCGCATGTGGTAAAACGAGAAGGGATAAGACAAAGAATGAATGTATAATGAAGGAGTGTGGCGAGGAAAGGACGGTGATAGACAGACAGGTATAAAAGTAGTACACTATGTTGGTTTGGCCACATTGAGGGAATGAGCAACGTAAGATTAACGAAGCAAACTTATGTAGGTGAGGTTAGAGGTAAGATCGGGTCTGGTAGGCCGCGTAATGCAGTAGAAGTATGATAAAAGAAAGAAAGATAAGGAGCTTTAAAACAAAGGGCATGTCAGAGACAATGTAGGAATCTGGCGGAAGCTAGGGAGGTATGCGGAGATAGGAAAGCATACAGAACGATTGTGAATGACAAACAAACAAGAGGCAGGCCTACTCCGCAAGGGAATGGTCTGAGGGTCATGTTATGTTATTTTTACTAGTAAGATATTTTCCTAACTTCTCCTAATTCCTAAATCCTAATCATACCTTCAACACGAAACAAAATACGTTGCGTGCTGTTTTGCATGCAAATCCCACCAACCAGAATGAAGACAACTCTACATTTCATTATTTTCACAATTTTTCTACTACTTAAATTATCTAATAGTACAATTTTGGAGTTGTTTACTTACGTAAAACTTTCGAAACCGTACAAATGTAACCTTGTTAACCAAGAAAGTATAGAAACTGAAATAGCTTAACTAGGGCGATAAGAGACAGACCACTGTGTTATAATAAGTCTCCATGCACTGTTTCATGAAGTAAAAGTTATGTTTGATAAATTGTATTTACATTTATTAATTTACAAATTAATTATACACACCTGTACAATTATAACTGAACTCTAATTTCAGTGGAAAACAGTTGTATATTTACATCAAATACACTTATATTATTTGTTACGTTAAACTTAAATGTTTGCTTAAGCGATACGTACTAAAAACTCCTTCACTTAAGGCACAGAGAAATGGTAAATAACTGGTACAAATACTACCTCTCATAACTTCTTAAATCGGATTAACAAAATTTTAACATTACACGTTGCAACTCTAGATGGTAAAAACTTATTTTTAACTGATAGTTTATATTTTATTTATTTACGGTATCGTAACGCTTCGAGAATGTTCTGTAACCTACCTAACTAGCCATGGAGTTTAAGGGTGAAAAGGAAACATAAACTGCTTTTTTCGAACTGCCTCCGTTGATTTTGTTACTCTCCGTAAACTGTATATTGGAAGGTGAATTTCAACTGTAGTTAAAGTTTTTTTATTATCATTTTACGGTTGTTACAGTTTGTTAAGATTAGCTTTGTATAATTGAAAATAAGTTTACTCAGAAATTCGTTTGTTTGAACTTTGTCCTTAACGTTTACATAGTTCTACTTCGTATGATATATTTATAACGACCGTATTTCCTCTAAAATTAAAGTAAATATACTTACACAGTATATATCATTTTGATAAGTTCGCAATAAATCTGATATATAATCTTAATTAAAATCGTAGAAAAAGAAAATTGAATAACAAGTCTAAGAGCTCATTTTTTATGTGTTATGTGTTTAGTTTTAATTATAGATTTTTTTGCCAATAATTAGTTCAATGTGTCTTTGCGAAGTTAAGCAATAATACCGAAGCTATTGTGATCTTTGCACTAAATGGGGAAAGATTTGATTCTTTAGAAGACTAATCCAGATATGCTTCTGTTCATTTACGAAAATGCATGGCTTACTTGATATTTGTAACAAGTAACATTCTCAAAATCGTTTCAGCGCTTCCATTCGTTTATTTCTAAAGATAGATAAAAATTGCTTAAATGCAATTTGTAGATACTTTTGTGCCAATAACGTCACCGTACTAGTTTTTTTAGTTTGCTTAGAATTTTGAAGTTATGAGGCAAAGTTGAATGTTTTTAATGGAAACCCTAGTTGGCAATGATATATTTTAATAGTGCATTTTTTTCTGACTATAATGATGTAAGGGTTGTATCACTTATTTCAATAAATAACATCGTAATTCACGTTTTTCTATTATTAGGTTTAACAAAAATCATACCTTGCCATGGAAAACAAGTGTAAGGCAACTGAAGCGTTGTTTATCTTCATCTTTGACAGTTCGTACGTTAGTGTAATTCTTATCTGGTTTGTCAGTGTGGAGTTGCTTTAGAAAATTAATTATGCTGTCCGCAAATTTCGAGAAACTTGATATGATTTTTTATTATATTTTGATCGCCGTGAACCATGTTTACACATCTTTACGAATTTATACAACAATTTAAAAGAGTTTGGAAGTTTTGTGAAGCTCAGAAATAGGGTAATATTGATGAAAATGTGTAGATAAATGTTCTTGCTGTTGTTAATCAAAATCCATCTACATCAACACGGCAAATTGCACAAGACGTTGCAATCTCACGACGCACAGTAGTGCGAAATTTTGGAAAACATAAATACCATCCATATAAATATTCAGTTGGACAAACTTTGCACCCTGGTGATGATGAAGATGAAAATTTTTGTAATTGGTTCACAAATATGTGCCATGAAAATATCAACTTTCAGATGGAGATAATATGGACCGACGAAAAACATTTTACAAACTGTGGTATATTCAGTCGCCATAATGAACACCTCTGGGTACAAGCAAGTCCTCACCGTTTACAACAAAGACGACCTCAGATTAAGATTGGCTTCAATTTATGGTGCGGTGTTATTAGTTCGCAGCTTGTTAGGCCATTCATGTTTAATGGCATTTTAACTGGAAATCGATATTTGCAATTTCATAGGCAAGATTTTAACAATATCCTAGATGAATTACATTTACAAACCCGTGCAAACATACAGTGGCATCACGACGGTGCCCCAACCCACTATCAGGCGCAAGTTAAAAGATATTTATATGAAATTTTTCCAAACTCGTGGATAGACAGAAATGGTCCCGTTTTATGGGCTGCACGTTACCCTGATCTTTCATCATTAGACTTTTTTCTATTTGGAGTACTAAAAATGTCTTATATGTGCGCTCATATGCAACCCAGCAGGAGGTACAGGAAGCTGTTATTTATGCGTTTAACAGATTAGATGGGCGTAAAATTAAGAAAACCGTTAACTCCGTGTTGAAAAGGTGTCGAATGTGTGTCGATAATAATGGTGCACATTTAGAACACTTACTGTACATTTCTTTTGTTTTCCATGGCGAGATATGGCTCTTGTTAAACCTATTCATAGAAAAACGTCTATCGTGCTTTTATTTACTACAATAGGTGATACAATATTACAAACAGAATAAAAATCACTATTAAAATGACATATCCAGCTACGGTTTCCATTTAAGAAAATTCACCTTTGCTTCTTAACTTCAAATGCTAAGCAAAATTAAAAAACTAGTACGGTAACGTTATTCGGCACAAACACGAGCGCGTACGCGAACGCGAACGCGAATACGAACGCGAACGCCACGCAGACGCAGACGCAGACGCAGACGCAGACGCACAGGCACAGGCACAGGCACAGGCACAGGTACAGGGACAGGCACAGGGACAGGCACAGGCACAGGCACAGGCACAGGCACAGGCACAGGCACAGGCACAGGCACAGACACAGGCACAGACAGGCACAGGCACAGACACAGGCACAGGCACAGACACAGGCACAGGCATAGGCACAGTCACATGCACAGGCACAAGCACAGACACAGACACAGGCACAGGCAAAGACTCAGGCACAGACACAGATACAGGCACAGGCACAGACACAGACACAGGCACAGGCACAGACTCAGGCACAGACACAGACACAGACACAGACACAGACACACACAGACACAGACACAGACACAGACACAGACACAGACACAGACACAGACACAGGCACAGGCAAAGACTCAGGCACAGACACAGATACAGGCACAGGCACAGACACAGACACAGGCACAGGCAAAGACTCAGGCACAGACACAGACACAGACACAGACACAGACACAGACACAGACACAGACACAGACACAGACACAGACACAGACACAGACACAGACACAGACACAGACACAGACACAGACACAGACACAGACACAGACACAGATACAGACACAGACACAGACGTGTATTTAACATGTTACAAAAGCTTTAATTGAATCACGATGCCTCGATTGCGAAGACGCCAAACTTTTCGACAGTTAAGTGAGTTTGATAGGTGTCGAATTTTGTGGTTTGCAGAATATGGAAGGGAGATTGGGATGCGAGCTGTTGATCGCCGGATAAGAACCTTTGGACTCTTTTCATACCGTCCCCGTTTTGTTCTACTACTGACTCCTGGGCACCGACGTGATAGTCTAGCGTGTTGTTGAGAAGGGGCAAATTGGGACCAAGAATGTAATTCAATTGTATTCAGTGAGGAGTCCACATTTTGTTTGGGCATGCATAACGGTCGTGCAAGGGTGAGAAGACGGCGTGGCGAAAGACAAGATCCCCAATTTTCTGTGGAAAGGCATGTGCACCACACAGTTGGAGTTATGGTATGGGGGGGCAATTGCTATTGGAAGTAGGTCACCTTTGGTTTTCATTAGAGGCAACATGACCGTTGCGCTCTACATCCAGGAAATCGTAGAACCCCACGCTGTACCTTATGTTTAGGCCATCCCCAACAGCACATTTCGACAAGACAACGCACGACCTCGTGTTACTAGGACTTTTTTGGCTATTTTTGAGGCCAATCAAGTTACTTTGTTGCCTTGGCCACCGATATTTCCCGATCTTTCACCCATCGAGCGCGTCTGGGATATTGTGAGAAGAAGGATAATCAATTTACCCCACCCCCCACAAACTCTATTGGCTCTGCAGCATGAGTTACAGATAGCATGGGATGAGATATCTCAGGAGGATTAGAAGTATGCCCAGACGTGTTAATTAACAAAAAATAAGGCATTTGGAGGCGCAACACATTATTAAGTTTTTTCTAATGAGTTAACAGTTTAATTTTTATCAAATTTTGATCGTTTACTAGTCTAACTCGAATACACTTGTGTACCAAAAATTGTTCAAATAAATTGATTATTACTAGGTGTTCTCCTTTCTTTGTCGACAGGCAAATTTCTCTTCTAGCGGCACACCATAAAAACTAGCTGCTTTCAATTACAATGAAATTTATGATTTCTTGTACCGCTTTGAAGCGAATCCGACAGTAATAAACTCTCAATAAAGTAAATATAATTCGTAAATTTTTTTCTAATTTTTTCGGTACCTATCGGCATTTACAAATGTGCAGCTGAAGTTGAGATACACAAGTATGAGACAAGTTATCCTTTATTAGAAATACCATATCTCAGGAAAGAGGGACAAAGTAGAACAGAAACTGAGGCACACAGTTGTACATAAATTGTGCGATCCCTACTACAGAACCAATAGAAATATTACAGTAGATAACTATTTTATGAGCGTTGAACATTCAAATTCATTATTTTAGAATGGATTGACAATTGTTGGTACAATGAAAAAAAAAATAAACGTATACCTCAACATTTCCAACCAAATAGAGCAAGAAATATTGAAACTAATATTTTTGGATAAAAATACAACTTTGGTTTCCTATATGCCTAGAAAAAATCGGGCCGTTATTTTTTTGTCAACTAGGCATAATGTAGATAATGGAAACAGAAATAAATCGGATATAAATTTATATTATACTGCGATACAGAAACGTGGAAGAAAGGGATTGACCAAGTACGATACTGAAGCGATTAACGAAGTTGCAGGAACAAGTAAGCAACGATGAGTTTTATCAGTAGATGAACCGCCTCTAAAAATAAGAAACTGGTGTCCAAGCATAATTTCCCGAAACACTAAACAATGTTGCGATAAATATAATTTCAATGCGTGTTCTGAATATTCTAACAAAAAAAGTAATATGTGTAAATCACTCTCTTTATAAATAATAATCTTATATAACAATAACAACTAATTTGTGATACTTTTTTTACTATACCTAATTAGTAATTACCGTATTAAAAATTTTCTGTGGCGTGTCTGACAGACGCTACAGGTCCGTTACGTTACAAAACTATACTGGGTAGTTAAGGGTTAAATACAACACTCTGTATATGATGCGGTATTCAAATAGAGAATTAAGACGCATATATATGTGACAAGAAGGTTGGCAGAAACTGATTTCAAATCAACATCTTAGACTTGCACGTTGTTTTTGTTTTTAACTTAAATCGAATAAGGTTGGCAGAAGCTGATTTCAAATCAACTTCCTTGACTTTCATCTTGTTTTTGTTTTTTTGTATTGAATCGAATAAGGTTGGGAGAAGCTGATTTCAAATCAACATCCTCGACTTGCATCTTGTTTTTGTGTTTTGTATTAAATCGAGTAAGATTGGTAAAAGCTAATTTCAAATCAATATCCGAGACTTGCAAATTGTTTTTTTTTGTCTTAAATCGAATGAGGCTGGCAGAATCTGATTTCGTATCAACATCTTAGACTTGTACATTGTTTTTATTTTTGTATTAATTCGAATAAGGTTGGTAGAAGCTGATTTCAAATCAACATCTTAGACTTGCACGTTGTTTTTGTTTTTAACTTAAATCGAATAAGGTTGACAGAAGCTGATTTCAAATCAACTTCCTTGACTTTCATCTTGTTTTCGTTTTTTTGTATTGAATCGAATAAGGTTGGGAGAAGCTGATTTCAAATCAACATTCTCGACTTGCCTCTTGTTTTTGTCTTTTGTATTAAACCGAATAACATCGGGAGAAGCTGATTTCAAATCAACATCCTAGACTTGCATCTTGTTTTTGTGTTAAATTGAATAAGGTTGGCAGCAACAACTATCAAAATTGGAGTGAAAGTCGTTTATGTAATTAGCGGGTTATTTCCTAACACGCTATTTGATTAGTGAAAGAATGTTATTGTTCGTTACATAACTGGGAAATCCTCACGCCGCACAGCAAACGATCGTGAACATTTTAATTGTATTTTCAAGGTCTTTTCGCCTTTCAAGTATGTCAGAGATGTTTAAATAGTGAAATGATATTATTGCGGTTACATAACTGGAGAAATCCAGAAAATAATTACTTTATATGAATGATTGGGGAAAACTGTTAAGTACTTTATCTTGAATTTATGTCTATATTACTTCAGGACCTAAAGCTTAGTTTTAATCAAAGATCTGTTCTCACGATTAATCAGATAGTCCTCCAGAGCTGGACTACCAAAAAAAGCTCTTAATAATGCCAAAAGGGCCCTAGTTACGGGGTTAGTACCATAAATACGTCATCAAGGCGATTAGTATGGCGCCTGAAAAGAAGCCGGCAATTAAGATGCATTAAACGTGTCTGCTGTTGACTCACGTCTAGGGCTGGAATGAAAATCTATACCGGGCGCATTGAGCCGACTTTTCAGCGGGTACACGTGTAGCTAACTTCAGGGTCAACTCGGCTTTTGAATGGCTCCTCATTTTACGTGCATGAGGCATGTTTTGACGCAAATTGAGTAGCAAAGCTTTAAAAACTCTGGTTAAAGTTTTTTTTTTATAAAAAACGGAAGTAACTAACACCATCTAGTCGATTAAGCTCGATAAAAATTGATAGTGATGGGTTTATCAGTGAGTGGGAGACC
The DNA here is from genome assembly GCA_036346205.1 of Vesta saturnalis. Taxonomy (NCBI): domain Eukaryota; kingdom Metazoa; phylum Arthropoda; class Insecta; order Coleoptera; family Lampyridae; genus Vesta; species Vesta saturnalis. The sequence continues at coordinate 1,267,140 of JARFJB010001138.1, read as the reverse complement.
AAAGCCTTGCACATTAAGGTAGCGAAAGTTTTATTAGTTGAGCTAGTCGGCCACTTTCCACAGTTTTTGCTTTTATACCCAGACGTTTCGGAAGCAGACTCTGCTTCCCTCATCAAGCTTAGTCCTGAGAAGGACAGTTTTCGCACTTGAGTCGAATTCATATGTTACGATTTTATATCCCAAGCACTTGATTACTCTCAGATTCGAACATTGGTATTACGAGATGCACAAATTATCACACAACATAATTTATCAATACAGTTACTTATTTTGTAATCAAACTTTCAATAATTTATCGTAGTTTAACAATATAAGAATAACTATTATCATAACTAAGAACAAAATTTTGCTTTATACAAAAACTCCATCATGGTATTGTAACTTTATCGTATTCAAACGGTTTAGTAAACAAAACGACAGTATTGCAAAAACGTTTCTTATGGTAATAAAGGGTAAATCCAATTTTCAGTACATTTTTTTTTATTAGGCCACCACTATCCAGATTAACTCCAGAGCTTTGTGTAAAAAGCTATTTATTGCATTTGTGTATCATTAAAACGTATTTCGCGGAGTATTAATTACAGAAATCGGTACATTAATTAACGGTATGTGGAAGCTAGATAAATGTTAATACTTTTTACATTTTCACATTTTAAAATATAACGGTCCTTATTGCAATTTATTTTATAAAAGCAATTTCTTTGGTCCGCTACCCTTGTGTTCAGATAACGAGAATACTAAAGTAGTTATAGAAACAATTTTCTAGACAGATAACTTTTCTAGAAAGACGCATTAACAATCTTCAAATTGGATTTTACATCTTATACAATGAAAACCAGCTTGTGGTTGAACTTTTATAAATACAATAAATAAACATATTTAGTAGGTGAGTAATTCTAGTGTTGCGTTCGGGGAGCTTAAATAAATTTTTTTTTTACAAAGTTTATAAGGTAAAATGTTTTCCAATTTCCAAAACAAGTCTGATAAAATAAGTATTTGCGCTTTAAATGGACAAGATACGAATTTTATTTTATCCATAATTCAGTAGCAGTTTGAACCTGTCAAATGGTGAAGGTTTCAATTCTTACATGTATGATAACGCTTGTTGAAAATTTTGTTCCTAATATCATATTAATTGAAGAAAAGTGGTAAGAATGAATCATAGGTAATTAACCAAAAACAGTTAAAGGTACCAAAGAAGCTCCTGAGCAAGACAATATAAGTATAATATCAGTATATATGAAAAATATTTTGGGGACTTCCATTTCGGAGGCAGCAAATAAATATATGTCCAGATATTATTATTATTTTTTAGGCATCAACTTCTAAGGTTATTTGCCTATAATTTCTTCTTTTATTGTTGTCCTTTTTATTTGTAGTGTGCTTTTAAATGAACCACTCGTGTCACAGATTTCGCACTGTATTTGCAATGTAACTACAATCAGTGAAGAGATGCTTCATTGTTAATTGTACATTACACGTTTCGCACTTTATTCGAGATGAATCTGTCGGTATGTGTTCACGGGTAAATCTTGTATGACCAATATGATGGCTTGTGATAACTATACTGTCTATAACGCCATAGGTCTCAGGAAGAAATTTTCTCTCAATATTAGATACTCAAAGTAGTGCAATGTATTTAGTGAATTAGTATTTTCTAACGTACTTTTAAAACTTAGAAACTTGAGCTTAACATCAAAAAGAACAATATTTGTGTAATTTGTTTATAAACACATATACGAAAGAGAAATACATGATCAATTCAGGTGCGTTTACATTAGACAAGTGACTTGATGGACTTACCTGAATTCATGTGGCATGAAAACATTTATATTTTACACAATTTACAACTGAGTTGCAATTATTTAGTTGATTCAAGATGGCAAAAGTGACGGTACATAAAGCAATTCTTCAAAAGTGGAAATTTTGTGTGTCGAATTAATGAAGGTTAACGAAAATAAAAAGAAACGGAAACAACGAGTTTGGGTAAGAAAATCGTTCAATCGTAGGTGCTTTTAATAATTTGGTTAAAATTTGCAGTTAGAAGATTCATGTAGTTACCGAAATTGATTACGATTGGATGAACATCAATTTAATAACTTGTTGACACAAGTGGCAGCTAAAATTACAAAGCAGGACACACATATGAGGAGAGCCATCTCGTCTCCATTAAAACTTGAAATAACTCTTCGTTACTTAGGATGAGGTGACTCTTTTAAAAGCCTGGAATATACGTATCGAGTACCAACGTGTACAATTTCATGTTTTTTAGGAAAGACGTGTTAAGCGATATATGAGGTGTTACAGGACTATACTAAGGTAAGTAATATAAAACATTATTGGTATAATCTGTAGTTTTTAGTTGAACGCAACCAAATATACAAACGTATACCGGGTGTAAATCAATTAGGGGCCACCTCTTTACGTTAAAAAAAACAATATGGCCGACTTCCAATTTTACCGGAAATGGCAAAAAATCTGAAAATTTAAATGAAACACCCTGTATATTTTTACATATTTGTATTCTAGGGCTTCAAATACATACAGTCAATCTGTCAAATGCCAACTCAGGCGCCATTTTAATTTTATTTGTTTAAATACTTTTTTAATTTTAGATCATTATGACGTCATCTAAATTATAGATAATTGACGTACAATTACCCCCACAATAGTATTTTTCCCAATAATTAATTTTGGTGAAGTTTGTTAACGATAAAATTTAAAAATTACGGTTTTTTAACTAAAACTCCTGTATATTAAATAGCTCTGTCAAGTACAAGTAAAACGATATGCATAGTAATTTCCTTAGTTCCTAAATAAAGCAGTAATCTTTAACTTTCTAATTTTTATTAACACAACATGTTCCTGAAGCTGACTCTGTCAAAGTAAAATGGCGTTTGGGTTGACATTTGGCAGATAAACTGTACGTAGCCGTAGATTCCAAACATGTAAAAATATACAGGTTGTTCCATTTAAATTTTCAGCTTTTGTGTCATTTTTCAGTAAAACCGGACGTTGGTCATATTGTTTTTTTTTGTAAAAAACCCCAACTGGCTCTAATATAACCCATCAAAACTTGAACAAAGTTTTAGGACCCGTTCAAAAGTTACATTTGATTTACACCCGGTACCTATATAATTATCCATCGAATTACGTAATAGACTGAATATCTGTACGAAGAATGTGTCTCGTCTGCTCCTCAGTATCTGTCTGAGATACTATGGGCTGACTCTCTGATTGTGAATTAGTCTCTTCAAGAAGATGGTCTGTCGTATGTTCCTCATACGTGACTGAATCAGTTAAGACGGAGTGCGGTGTATTTGGCCAATATAAAGAATTTTAATCTTCTATGCCAGATGACAGAAGGTTAGTAATTTGTGTTTGAACCTCCAGAGCTTTTATAATGTTAAGGTTTCTTAACTGAGTGGCTACGTAACTACCAAAACGTCGAACTCATCACCTCTCATAGGTGCAGTTGTGATTTCACACATTTTTTGTAACCTGTTTATAGCACTAGTAGTAATACCATCGGAACGACGAAGCCGTTTCTTGCCGCATGGAGTGCTGCTGGTAGTTTCAAGCCTTTCACTTGATTGTGATGTTGTTGGTTCTACTATACCGGTGTTGTTACGGGCTTCTGTAGCTTCTTCTGTCATCTAACTAGTGTCGGATTGTTGATTATCTACTTCAAATGTATTAAGTTGTATGGGGAGAGCCTTAAAAACAAATAGATCGTTAATATATACATTCATAACTTACAATAATAGTTAAATGTAGTAATAATATTTTAATATTTATTCATTCATGTTTTAAAATACTATACTATAAACTATGTGTTCTAGTATCTTTAATTATTAATAATTACATTAATGGCAAATAATTATATTGTAGGTTCCTAACGCCGAAATAGAATGAAAGCGCATAGCAGAAGGATTTCATACAAAATGAAATTTTCCAAATTGTATTGGTGCTTTGGACGGAAAACATATTGTTATTCGAAATCCAGCTAATGTGGGTTCCGACTATTTCAACAAGAGCACATATAGTATCATTTTACTTGCTTTAGTTGACGCCGATTATTGTTTTACGTGCGTTGACATTGGTGCACAGGGGAGAGCTTCCGATGGGGAATTATTCAAGAAAGTTCATTATTTAACTGTTTAGAGGAGTTACGTTTAAATATACCTCGACAACAATTTGGAGATGATGCTTTTCCGCTAAAACAATACTTAATGAAACCATATTCTTTAGAAGAAAAAATATTTAATTACAGACTGAGTAGTGCACGCAGAGTTTCGGAGAATGCTTTTGGACAAGCAAATTTTAAAATTTTCCAGAGACCTATTCCACTTACTCCTGGAAAAGTTACTTCACTTGTTAAAACATCATAGCTTTACATAATTGGTTAAGACAAACTTCGGCTCTTACTTATGTAGGATGGGAATATCTTGATAGAGACTGGACGGTTCTATAGGGGTTCGTGGAAAGATTTACCAGTAAGATTACAACCATTAGAACACCAGTGTAGTAATAATTATTCTCGAAATGCTGCGACTATCCGACATAATTACACTATATGTTCACCACAACTGGGTCGGTACCGTCGCAATTAAGTGGAATTAAATAGAACATCAATAAAATATCTTACAGACATTAGATATTTTATTTACTTACCACATTTTTAAAAACGGAAGGAAGAGCAATAACATTTCTCAAAAAACGATCGGCATCTTTAAACCATGAACAGCAGGGTACGTACACATTACTAGTTCCTGCACCCGATTTTTGAGACTTCTGTACTTTGCGTATTTCAGCCATATACGTTGTTCGTATAGTTTTAATTCGGGTCTTAACTTCATTTTCTCCCATTTTTACATCTAATTCTTGCATATCACTAATTAATTTCTTAATAGTAGATGCCCGTGTCTCTCTGTTTTTATATTCGCTACATTGCGAATTTCACACACTCGTATTTTTCGTACATGCTCACAAATTTGATTGAATTTTGCTCCGACCTGCTTGTGGTCATTTTGAAGCGTTCACATGAATAGAAAAAGTTAAACCTGTTCAACTGATTCCGTTCAGTTGAACATCTGACATGAATTATCGTGTTTAAACGTTCAGCTACTGAGCATATCACATGAATTCAAGTGAGGTGATCATGCCATTTGACTAATATACTCGTAAACGCACCTTTCAAGTTGCTATCTTATTCTACATTTTGTGCAAATGTATGTTTTTCAAGCATGTTTTGTGCATATTGACTTGGAGCGCTCGCTCAAGTATGTTGTGCATATTTATTTTTCTTAGATGGGCATTACGTACATTTCATTTTGCACTGAATGTTGTTGCTTTAGCAGATGAATTACCTTTTAGTTGTAGTATTCCTGCATTTTTTGTCGTAGACACAAGGAATCGCAGCTCTTCTTTCTAAATGAAACTTTGTCAATTGTTTTGCTAAATCCGTAATATAGATTCTTCTTGGCACTAAATTGTTTGTATTACCTTTGCTACAATTTAACTGTTTATTGTGGCGATGTTGATCAGGCTGGACCATAAAGTAAGTAGTCATCTATTGCTGAGTCTTGTAACGCTACACTCTGATTTCATTCTGTGTACAACATCTACCCCAACCTCGGTCATATTATAGAACGTAACGATCTGAGGTTTATTCTTCCGAGATTGATATCGATGGCATTATAATCGTGCATCGTAGATATTGTTAGAACATTCTTCTGTTTCCTTGGAACGTAGGACTACTATCAACTGGTGGACGTTTTACATTGACAAGCTCTTGTGGCAGCTCTCTCCTATTCTTAAGTAAGGTACCCACAATTGTTGTGATTCACAAATAAATCGTTTGCTCAGGGAACAGAGGTAAAATAATTGTCCATGGTCATATTTCGTCCGCGTTGGTCAATTGCCCTTATTAACGATTTAAGACTGCGTACATCATTTTTGAATTGGTACGGACCTTTGGGCTGTCTACCTGCATATACTTCCATAGTTTGAATGTAGAAAGTTGTGGAATCTACCATTGCGTAAATCTTGATCCCACACTTGACAGGTGTGTTGGCTATATATTGTCTGAAACGACGTCTTCCACGAAACCCGACTAACATGCCATTTATCGTGACGTATAATCCTATGGTGTAAAGAACACCTTTTTTCAAAATTACCGAACAAATACCGAATGGGGGCTAAATTATTGTACTTGATCCTTTGATCGAAGAGTATGCAATCGTCGTTCCCCCATAGTTGCTGATAAATAAACTGGAGCTACTCCATCATTATCCCACAACTCATAGGTATATAGGTGTGTTTCTTTAGTTCCTGCTACATACAAGAGACCAATAAACGCGCGTATTTCATGAAAGTCTGTGGGTGCACAATAGTTCGCATTCTTGTAGCCTTTTTGCAAATTCGACAGCTTGTCATTTGTAAATCGTACAATATTTTCTATCACATCGTCAGAGAAAAACAATATGGGTAACAATATGAAAATGTAAGCTTTCACCATTAACACCCATAATAAAATACTTATCTTTTTTGGGGTTTTTTAATGGTGTACTTTAAATTATACAATCTAAACGTTTCGATAACACTTACAGTTATCTTCGTCAGTAGTAATGTTCGTTAAAAATTGTTAAAGATGTTAAAGATGTAAACAGTTTCGTCAAATTTGAAAAATTGTTTATAACATCTTTAACAATTTTTAACAAACATTACTACTGACGAAGATAACTGTAAGTTATCGAAACGTTTAGATTGCATAATTTAAAGTACACCATTAAAAACCCCCAAAAAAGATAAGTATTTTATTTTGGGTAACAATATTTTGTTTTCTTGTCTTTGTTGTTGTAGACAATTGTTTACGTTTTAACCAACGTGTTTGATCATTACCTATAAATTGAGTAATCTTTGGAGGTCGTAACGTAAAAAATGAAGCCAGTGTCTCTTGTGCGTCATCCGGAAATTCATCATTAGATTGGTCCGTGTCCGATGGATATTCGCTGTGTTCTGAAGGTGCATCGGAATCTGATATATGTTCCTCTCCCGATGGCTGAACGGATGCATCATCATGCCACATTAGCAGTGGTCGTCTGGTTTTTTATCATAAAATAAAAAATAAAATGATTTGTTATATACCGATACACCAATACTTTACCGTGACTTACATAATAAATAATATTCGTAATTTCAAAACCGTGGAATAATCTTCCATAAAAAAATAAATTTCACAAATATAATACGTCGCGTATACAGAAAAATTATCAACGTCTTTATTGTGTAAACATCGTGCTCTAAATCAAAAGTTACAGTTTACGGATAACCTAACACAACATATCCTTGAGACAAACCGGTTCTTAAACGGATAGATATTTTCAGAAACCGCAAATCCCAAATAAAATTATTCTCGAAAATATTACTTAAAATTTGAAATAGTGAGATCTTATCTCACCATGAGAGGAGTTAAGGGCGCTATTTATTGATTTTAAGTATTTTGGCATAATTCTAGTACTTTAATTCTAATGTACCCCTTGTTAGCCAATTTTTGTGATGTGGTCTGTAGCGTGATACTTTGGTTCGTTAATTGTACATATATTGTTGTACTTTATCTTCTGCACATCCATTTTTACTGATCAGCTCAAGATTAAAATATGTAGGCTTTGTGCTAATTTTACTAGCACATTTCTGTAGCAACCACTTGCGATTAAATTTTAAAGGTAGAACACCCATATTTGTACATAAGTTATGTGATGGGCTTGTAAGGAAGGCTCCCATACAGTACCTTAGTGCGAAGTTTTTATATAGTGTCCAGTTTCTGTACAAGAAGTATGCAACCCACTCCATATGCGTTGCTTGCGTAATCTACCCTGGATAGAATTAAAGATTTATAAATTCTTAAGATAATTGCCCGGTTTACATTCCAAGCAAATTTTATACCATTTAGGATTTTGTGTTTACATGTTCTATGTCGTTCTTCAATGAAAGGGTTGGGCCAAGCATCATACCAACAAATTTTATTTGAGATACGTCGTTCAGTGTTCTTTAAGGTACAGGTTTGGCTTGCAATGTGGCGTTCTTATTTTGCAGAAATGCACATATATATATATATATATATATATATATATATATATATATATATATATATATATATATATATATATATATATATACTCATTTTGATTGGTAAAACCGGAATCCCAGTTTTAACCTGTCCACTATTGTTTTTGCGTGTTGTAGCTCGTTGTTAACCGAAACGCATTTTTGGCGAAATATAAATTGCGATATCGTCTATCTATATAGATCGATGTTTTGCTGGTTTAAGAGTTCTCGTGATATGACTATAGCAAATAGAGTAACACTGAGTGGAGAACCCTGAGGTATTTCCTTTCGTTTTGTTTTTAAATGATACCTTATCTTTTAAAAATGATTTTAATTTTTATAATGGTTTTCCCTTTACCCCTCATTGACCTATTTTTTCTAACACATCATACTTCCAAACTGTGTCATAAGCCTTTTCTATGTAAAAGTACAGTTGTTGGACGTTCCTTCTTTTAAAACTTTCACAAATGGTAGTTAACAGCTGTAACAAGTTATCGTTAGTGGAGTGGATTCTTCGAAATCCCGACTAATAGTGATTTGCCCTGTTATTTTCTTCTACTAAATTGACCAAACTTTTGTTAGTAATATTTTTAAAAATTTTCCTACACATCAATATAGCGTTTTAACGAATTTTTGCTAATTTTATAGATTGACACTGCTATCGCAGTTTTACACAATCATGGATATTTGCCCTCACTCTACATGTTGTTGTATTCGTAAAAAAATCCTGCAAACATGAGTGTGATACATTTTCTAGCATTTCGTTAGGGATATCATTGATCCCCACCGAGCCCTCTTTTGCTTCGTGAGGAGCGATACAAAATTTTTCGATGGTAATTGGCTCGGTTATATTCTTGGTGGATTATTTCGGTAAAATTGAATGGTGTTTGTCGTAAATCTCTGATTTAAAACCTTTACGATTGTAATTTGAACTGCATGCTTGTTGGTAATGAATAGCTTGTTGATACGCTACTACAGATGGTTAGGTGATAGAGTACCGTTAATTTGTAATTTTGAAAGGTCTTATTGTGACATTTCCCGGAGATGGCACGTTATTTTCGTCCATAACTCTGTTGCTGGTGGCGTTGTTTGCTTACGTTCGCTTACGATCTCCACTACGGTGTTATAATAAGACAACAGTCCCAATAAATCATGTCTGACTTGACAGTAATCAAGAACCAAGCTTTGCTTTAAACATAGACGATGATGCGCTTTTATACGCTACACGGTTCAAGGCATTAACTATTGTACAAATAGGTCGACTTCTGCCAAAGCGTAAATCACGTGTTCTAAACTTCCTAGATTAAGATTACATACGTGGACGTCGCCTGCAGATGGGGTTAATAACGAAATTATTAGAAATCAGATTGACTTCGTACTTATTAATAATACATATAGAAACTCGATAAAATCAGTTAAAACCTATCCGGGAGCCGATGTCGCATCGGAACACAATCCACTAGTAGCCAAAGTAAACATAACATTGAAAACACTCAAGACCAAGAATAATACCGAAAAACTGGTCATTAAAAAATTAAGAGATGAAGATAAACATCAAGAAACTAAAAAAACAGGTTAACCATAATTTAGAACAAATTAATAGAAATAACGAAAATATAGAAAACGTGAATGAAGCGTGGAACAATATTCAAGAGACCATATTATCTGCAGGCAGGGAAAATTTAAAACCAACCAAAAAAGCTAAATAGGTGTGAATGACAGATGAGATATAAACCCTTATGGAAACGAGAAGGGAGTTCAAGAATAGAAACAGCAATAAATATAGAGTTAAACAGAGAAATAAAAAATAAAATAATAGACGCAAAAATACCTGGGTACAAGAACAATGCGAGGAATTGGAAGCGCATCAGAGAAAATATGATAGCTTTATTGTACTTAGCGAGGTAAGAGAAGTAAGAGGAATACAGAGAAAACAACAAACAAGTATAATAAAAGGCGCTGGTGGAGAGCTGATCACTGAAACCTGACAAAAACTGGAAAGATGGGTAGAATATATTGGTGATCTGACGAAAGATCGGAAGATTTCCATAGAGGACCAGAAATACTACGGGCAGAAGTAAGACCCGCAATAAAACATTCTAAAGGACGTAACGCTGTAGGATCAGACGAACTACCTATAGAATCGTCAAAGCTAATGGATGAAGAGACAATAGATAGTCTAGTTCAACTATACATTTACTAAACATGAAAAATACCCCAACAATGGCTGATGTCGACGATCATACCAATACCGAAAAAGAACAATTCCAAAGAATGCTACGAACATCTAATAATTGCACTTATAGGTCACACGTTCTTTTTGAATGAACCAAGACATATATACATGCTTCATCGACTTCGAAAAGGCATTTGATAGAGTTCGACACGAAAAAGTGATCTTGAGCAATAAACATATCGATTCACGATATATATATATATATATATATATATATATATATATATATATATATATATATATATATACAGGGTGAACTGAATTTAATTTGCGTATGCAGAGATATCGGAAACCGTAATAGATAGAGTATCGGTTAAATGAGAAATAAGTTTCGTAATTTGTTGTACATGAGTATAAAGAAGTTTGGTTTTTCCGACTAGTTCCGGAGATATTCGACATAATCCGAAAATACTCATTTTCGTTTTGTAAGACTAGCGTTGTTATTATAACAGATATCAAAAAAATTACTCTAAACTTTTTTTTTAAATAAAATTTACTACAGCTTGGTATACCAAACATTTCAATACGACGTTTTGTCTTTTCAGGACCACCCTCAACAATATTTTTTAAAATACGGACCTAGATTTTTTACTACAATTTTTTGTAAGGTTCCTATAGCTTAATACAATGATATAAAATTCTTGACTATTCTACTACGTTTCGTCTGTGAAAAATCATCATCTTTATGGTTTCTTACTGAAATGAATTAAATTTTTTACTACATTTCTTTGTAGGTTTTGTATAATCTTAATACACTGCTATGGCATTCCTAACCATACACATTTCATCTATGATCATCATCTATAAGCCTTTTGTAATAGTCTTTAAATCAGTATTTATAAAAAAATAATGATAATCACAAAATTTAACAGTTTATTTTTACATCTAATGATAATGAACAAATCTGATATTTTAAGACTGACCTAACAGTAGCAAATAAAATTAGAGTATTTTTAAAAACCAGCTATGAAAGTTGCTCAAAATGAAATCCATTCTGTTGAATACAGACTGTACGGTACAGTCTGTACCCATTGTATTTCGTTCCGTCCATAAAAAATCATTATCTTTAGCTTTTTATGCGCCAGTTTCTTTTTTATTAAAATAATTTGAATAATTTTAAATCTTAGCAAATAAGTAAGAATGAAAAAATAATAATTAACTGCACATGTGTTTGTTTAAATATCTATTTCTGTAACTGCACATGTGTTTGTTTAAATACCTATTTCTGTAACTGCACATGTGTTTGTTTAAATATCTATTTCTGTAACAATCGTGTTGGCCGTGCATGTCATAAATAGTACTTTTGTCACACAGTCACAAATACCACGGTTATAAATTTCAAAGGTTCAAAAATTACACGCAGGAGACTCAGACCGTAGAATGGTGTTTTGTCGTTGGTACAGACGGAAATTGCGTAATGATCGTTACTTCAACAAAAAGATTATGGACTGATGAAAGTACCTTTACCAATAGTGGAATATTTAATCCCCGAAATAAGCATTTTTATGCTACACATAACCCTCATTTAATACGAGAAGTTAGGCCACAGGTACGTTTTTCACAAAATGTGTGGTGTGGTTTATTTAATAATCGGAGTATTGGACCAATATTCTTGGAAGGGAATTTAAACCAGGTGCGCTATTTAGAACTGTTGGAGGAAGTATTCGATGAGCTTCCCCTGGAAATAAGAATAAACCTTCAGTATTTCATGCATGATGGCTGTGGTGCGCACAATGCCAGAGTTGTTGTACAACATCTTAATCAACATTTTGGAGCCAATTGGATTGGTACCAATGGACCAACACGATGGCCTCCTCGATCCCCCTGTCTTAATCCCGTAGATTATTTTGTATGGGGTTTCGTAAAGAACGATATCTACGGCATAGATATGCCAAATAATGTCCAAGAACTTCGTCAACGAATACGAGATGCATTTCAAAAAATTACACCCGAAATGGTGGATGCAGCGACATCAAACATGTCAAGGAGGATTGAACTATGTATTCAACAGAATGGATTTCATTTTGAGCAACTTTCATAGCTGGTTTTTAAAAATACTCTAATTTTATTTGCTACTGTTAGGTCAGTCTTAAAATATCACATTTGTTCATTATCATTAGATGTAAAAATAAACTGTTAAATTTTGTGATTATCATTATTTTTTTATAAATACTGATTTAAAGACTATTACAAAAGGCTTATAGATGATGATCATAGATGAAATGTGTATGGTTAGGAATGCCATAGCAGTGTATTAAGATTATACAAAACCTACAAAGAAATGTAGTAAAAAATTTAATTCATTTCAGTAAGAAACCATAAAGATGATGATTTTTCACAGACGAAACGTAGTAGAATAGTCAAGAATTTTATATCATTGTATTAAGCTATAAGAGCCTTACAAAAAATTGTAGTAAAAAATCCAGGTCCGTATTTTAAAAAATATTGTTGAGGGTGGTCCTGAAAAGACAAAACGTCATATTGAAATGTTTGGTATGGCAAGCTGTAGTAAATTTTATTTAAAAAAAAAGTTTAGAGTAATTTTTTTGATATCTGCAAATTACGAAACTTATTTCTCATTTAACCGATACTCTATCTATTACGGCTTTCGATATCTCTGTATACGCAAATTAAATTCGGTTCACCCTGTATATATATATATATATATATATATATATATATATATATATATATATATATATATATATATATATATATATATATATATATATATATTTGAAATCATAATCAGTTTGCTGAAAATTAATTCATGCTAGTATAGTAATGATTTGTGTGATGGGATCTGTGGGACTCGTATATCCTATATATATTTATGTCCAAGTGATAGATTTCTCATTGTTGCTTGGGGAAATTGAATAAATCAAGATTGTTCTGAGAACTAGTGTTTATTACTTAAAATTTATTTTTTTGTACTTTTCCCTGGTATCAGCTTTACAGGGCCTCTCTCCGGAAATAATAATTTTCCGCTTTCTTTGCTTTTTCCTTCAGCTGGTGGCCCCCAAACCTTATTACTTACTCTCTTCATCGCTTTTACTACCAATATATCTTAGATTTTCTCTAGCTAACCTAATCATATATCTACGTTTAATCAACACTCCAAAACCACCCACGCCAACAAACTGTCTCTGCGGTCATTTGACCGTTAGACTGAGTCCATAGCCGCGCTCACCAAACTCCCCCTTTTTTTTATTACGTGGTAGGTAAGACACGTTGTAAATGCTATTAATAAATATTTAGAAAGCTAATTTTTATATTATTATAGCCTTACATTTATTTCGATTGTTATTATTACGCTACTTAATTTGACGCTAACTTCTGTTATTCTTTTTGCAGCCTGCTGCCAATAAATGGTATCACATTTATAATTTCATTATCCATATAGTCCATATCATCTACTAAAGGTCTAAAATCACGAATATCTGAATATAAAACAAATAACGTTACGACTATTAAATTGTACAAATTAAACGAGTTAATAATGTAAATTTTCATATTCAATAGGATTTAAATTATAATTTTATTTAAACGTTCTTAAGCACCACTCGTTTAGAAGTTTCTATTGACAATCCAAGGGTTACTCATTAAATTTAATATCTTCAACTTTAATCTCTCCTTTATATATAACACTTCTAAATATTTGTTCAAAACGGCAAATAACTTTTTATTAAATGAATCTTCATTATATTATAATTAAATTGTAATTCTTTAGAATTATAAATTTATTCTGAAAGTGCTGTCAGCTGCAGATGAGTTTTAAAGCACGTATAATACAAAAACCGTAATTATGTGTATGCTTGCTGAAGTTGTGTTATTGAATTATACATTTCTTTAAACATATTACGCATAACAAATTTTAGTTATTTTAATATAATTAATAATTTGTACTAGAAATTCCAGTAGAGCATGTATTGTGTAAAAAATGTAAGCATTTAATTACATTGCCTTAATTACTTATATTTCCTGTGAAATAAACGTCTAATGCGATATGCTTTTCTGGGTTCAAGCGTTGATAAATTGTTTGAAAATATAAACTTTTGTGTGTTTTAGCTATTTTTATGTTACGGATAACGCATTCAGTTTGTGACAGAACAGATAGAATCTAATTATTCAGGGAAAAGAAATGAGATGAACATAAGTTTGCACTTATTTAAGTTGCGAATACTAAAAGGCAGAAGTGAAAGTAATCGCGTTAGCGTATGTTCAATAAAACTGTAGGTTACCTACTTCATGAACATTTTGCACTCTTTTCGTTCCATCTCCTTTTTTGGGCTTACTGAAATAACTATCATTCTAACCCTTTAAACGAGTGTAACGCAGTTACTGTAAGTTTGACGAGGAAGTAATGTCGAGATGTTTATTCAAAACTGTTCCTGTTCAGATCGATAAATACTAGTATAAAATTTGTGATCTTAGCCTTGTTCACAAGTCCTTACTCGGGCTGCAAAGTAATGGACGGCGATTCGATGCTTCAAGGGAACGTGATTTATTTAAATGGAAAGGTATACATTGTGTTACATTGATAGATAGGAAATTTAATTACAATTTTTTTGATATAACATTGTTGGGATTTATTTTTTGCCGTTTTTTGATAATCCAGCTTTTTTACTGAATTTATCGATTTTGGAAGAAAATAATATTAAATTAAATGTTCAAATTGTCGACCACGCTGATTTAGACAATACTGAATTCTTTTAATAAAAGAAGCTTCAACCCGATCTAACATATTAGGAGTAATTGTAGCAAAAACATTTCTAATTCGCAATTTCATATTCTCAGCAGTTGTTGGTTCTTCCTCATTTACTTTATTCTTCACAAAGCCCCAAAGAAAAAAATCCAATGGAGTTATATCGGGAGATCTAGCTGGCCAAGGTATCGGTCCTTGTCTTCCTATCCAATTTTCGTGAAAGGTCGAATTTAACCACTGGGTTACAATTCTGGCATGATGAGGAGGTGCCCCGTCTTGTTGGAAAAACATACCTCTTCTTTGAGCCAAAGGTACATTCTCCAATAAATGATATAATTCGTTTTCTAGAAAATTATGATATTCTACCCCAGTGAGTGTGCCATTGAAAAAAAAAGAACCAACAATAGTTCCGCCGAATATACCTGCCCAAACATTCACTGACCATTTATTTTGAGAGACTAACCGAAATTGGTGTGGATTTTCATTTGAATAAAAATGAAAATTATGTCTGTTCACAAATCCATTTCGATGAAATGTACATTCGTCGGTGAATAATATCCCCGATATAAAATTTTCGTTAGCATTTAACTGTTGTTGAACCCACTGGCAAAAATTAATTCGATTTTGAAAATCTTGCTCTTTCAACTCTTGATGTAATTGGATATGATAGGGGTGAAATTTATTTTTCTTTAACATTTGTCTCACGGAAGTTTGACTGATTTCTAAATTGTCACTTAATTTCGGAATACTAACGTGGGGGTTTTCAACTGTAGCTACAAGTACACGAAATTCAATTTCTTCATTTGTAACAACTTTAGCTCTTTCGTTTTTAAGGTATCCAACACTTCCAGTACTTTCAAATCTTTCTAAAAGATTGCGAAACGATTCTTCTCTTGATTGTCTTCGATCAGGATAACGCTGCCCGTAGATTCGACGGGCCAATAAACAATTTTTGTTTGATTCTCCAAGCACAAATATCATGTCAACTAATTCATTTTGCAAAAAATTACTCATTATAATTCTTAAATAAACGTATTACGTATATGATGTTCGTAAAGTTAAGCGTCAAACATTCACACTGCAATAAAGTAATTAACTCAGTTACGTTTGAACATACACGCGAAATGACAAAACAGATACTATTGCTGAATTTTGTTTCTAATATTCTTTTGTTTTCATAGCTTGATGTGATTTAAACAAGTATACATACATATGTAAACCTACGAAAATCGACAAATTCAGTAAAAAAGCTGGATTATCAAAAAACGGCAAAAAATAAATACCAACAATGTTATATCAAAAAAATTGTAATTAACTTTCCTATCTATCAATGTAACACAATGTATACCTTTCCATTTAAATAAATCAAGTTATCTATGATTAAAACTCTTAAACTTTGCAAATTCAGTAAAAAAAGCTGGATTATCAAAAAACGGTAAAACATGAATACCAACAATGTTATATCAAAAAAAATCTAATTCAATTTCCTATCTAACAATGTAAAACAATGTATACCTTTCCATTTAAAAACATCAAGTTATATATGATTGAAAATCTTAAACTTTGCATTACGATATCTCGAAAATTAAAAAAGATAATATTACTATTTTTACGATTTTATGTAGCACAGTCTATGACTAATCAACCATTAAAATTTTAGTGTTACAGATTTCTCAATATGGTTGTTACAATTTTTCTTTTCAACCTCTAAATTTTCAAAAAATTGAATGTAGCGCCTAAACTGCGCGTTTAAGATACCTCATATAGTGAATAAAGTGCCCTTAAAATTAACCAGGGAATCCAAATTTATAATAATATACGGTATGTTCCATTTAAAAAAATATAACTTTGTGTTGTAATACCCTGTATACGAGTAGTAATTTTTGCGAAAATATTTTCTAATTGTAACCCGAAAGATCCCACACCATCCTGCAATAAATAATTTTGAAAACGATATTGTATAAACTCATAAAGCTTCGTCCACGCACTATTGGCGGACCCTGTATACCGGGTGGTCGTAAAGTAAGGAATAAATTCAATATCTGGTAAAGCACAATTTTTTTCAAAAATCGCTCGGACCCGTCGATTTTATATTTTTTCGGGGCATATTCTGCGAAAAAAAAAATTTTATACAGGGTGTCTCAAAAAAGATTTGCTAAAAAAAATATTTTTTTTTAAATGCAACCCAATTTTTTTATTGCATTTTTGGATTGCCTTTACAATTCTAAACATTTGTCATGTAGCATGTGCTATACCTAAGTCTAAGCGTTTTGGAGTTATTCGCATTCAAAATTTAAAAATTGAAAAAAGGTCATGAAGAAAACGAAAAATAAAATAATTTTTATAACGCTTTATTATATCGAAAACAAAGATTCGTAAACTTAAAAATAATTTTATTTCAGCAAATGTTCGAAATGTCCTCCGTTAGTCAACTGACAATAGCCTAATCGATCTACAAATTCCTGCTGCACATTTCGGGCGTTATTCGACGTATTTCTGGACGGATGCGTTGTTTTAAATCATCTAGATTTGCCGGTTGACTTTTAAATACCTTGCCTTTAAGGTATCCCCATAAAAAAAAGTCTAGAAGTGTTAGATCGGGTGATCTTGGTGGCCACCCAATAACACCGCTCCTTCCAATCCACCTGTTTGGGAAAGTGTCGTGCAAATAAGTTCGAACTACCACAGCAAAATGGGGGGGAGCACCATCTTGTTGGAACCAGATGTTATGGTGTGGCAAATCCGGACGTTCTGTCCCAGGAAAAAGGGTAGCCAGAGCTGGAACAAGTTCCTCTTCTAGAAAACTCAGGTATCTTTCACCTGTTAAATTTTCTTCAAAGAACAAAGGCCCGATAATAATGTCACCAACAACGCCAGCCTACACGTTTATTTTTCGATTGAATTGTGTATGTCCTTCCCTCTCCAGTGTGGACTTACATCGGACCA
Organism: Vesta saturnalis; assembly: GCA_036346205.1. Lineage (NCBI taxonomy): Eukaryota > Metazoa > Arthropoda > Insecta > Coleoptera > Lampyridae > Vesta > Vesta saturnalis. The sequence goes on along the minus strand of JARFJB010001138.1, from coordinate 1,249,144 downwards.
GTACCGATAATTCTGGGTATTTACGACACCATTCAAGCAGAAAGTGGCTTCATCGGAAAAAAGTATATTTTTCACTAAATTTGGAAAAGCTCACAAAATTCAATGCGCCTCTCAAAGTCTCCTTCCAAGAGTTCTTGATGAACTTGCATCTTATAAGGCTGGTATTTATTCGTTTGGAGTATTTTTATAATACTTGTTTTTCCAAAATCCATGTCCTTTGCTACCTGCCTAGATGCTACATGCTGATTATCTTGAACCGCCAATAAGACTTCTAACTGCTTATTTTCATCAACTTGAGGACGACCACATCTAGGAACATCTCTTACATGACCGAATTGACTAAACTTCTGCTTAATCTTGCTAACTGTCGATTGCGATATTGGCGGACAATTGGGGTATTTTTGATTAAATAACTCACAAACTTCCTGCTGCGTTCTAACTCGATTACCGTAGCCAATCATCATCAAGATTTCTATGCGCTGTGTCTCAGTAAGCCGCATATTAATGTAATTTAGTGTTAAAAAAACGAAAATATACTTTGAAAAATTAGTGAAACGTTACGAAAATACACACAGAACTGTCAAGGATAATAACTATTGACATTAATTATTCTTTTGTTTCCCACGTCATAAATCCAAAGCCTACTATTGAGCTAGAATTGTAAGGGCAATCCAAAAATACAATAAAAGGATTGGGTTGCAATTAAAAAAAAAAAATTTTTTTTTAGCAAAGCTTTTTGAGAAACTATAAAAATTTTTTTCGCAAAATATGCCCCGAAAAGAAATTAAATCCACGGGTCCGAGCGATTTTTGAATAAAATTGTGCTTTACGAGATATTGAATTTATTCCTTACTTTACGACCACCGGTATATATATATATATATATATATATATATATATATATATATATATATATATATATATATATATATATATACAGGATATGATTTAGCACACACTACAAAATCACTTTTATTATCAGTATTTCTAATTTACTTAGTGTGTATTACTAATAAAGTGACCAGACGTCCCGTTTTGAACGGAACTGTTCCGATTTCAACTATTCTGTGCCGGTGCCCCTAAGAACATTTTGGGGACGTAAAAATGTCACGTTTCCAGAAAATTGTAAACAGCGATAGTTGACCGGCGCAAAAAGCTATAAATTATCTACGCAGTTTGGCGTTAATCTCACGAGGAGAGAATGGAACGGGAGCGGAACGGGCCAGCGCGCGACAGGGACGATGGTGTGGGTGGGGCGAATGGATTATCGCATTGCCTCGCAAGATCACTCCCGCGCTGCTTTGTTTACTCTTTCAATTGACGATTACTTAAAAAAATAGTTAAAATATGCTATTATAGGTGTCGGATGCGGAACTCATATAATACACAACGCAGTGAAGTAAGCTGATGATTGTTTACCTGTAGACTTTGTGACCGTAAAATGTGGTTCTCGTGAATGAAAGAAGAAAGCTTTGGAAGTTTTCTAGTTTTCTAACTGCATCGCTTAATGTGTGATTTAGTCAAAGCTTAATATATTAATGGAGTTTGGTTTGCATTTATGGATTTTCTTCTATTAATACGTTTCGACGGATATTTATCTTGAATTCACTGGACTAGGTTTACCATACCTTTGATAACAAAACAATACTAATTCTTTCCATTTTTAGCTACCTTCAAGCATTATACCTAATGACGAATTTATTATAATTGGTAAAGTGATTTCGTAAACCAATATCTTCGTATTTCTCTGTACTAATGCGAATGTTAACCAACAATTTGCACTTCTACTTTCCCTGATTAGGATACTAGTATGCAATTTATACTATTTTCATTATCTACAACCTGATTAATTCAGGGTAGCTTTAGACGGCAACAGTGTTAATTTGATTACTTTCAATTGTTCTTTTAGACCTTCGTGGAGGCACCACACGTTTAATCTTCGTGGTAATATATTCTACCCACATATTTCAAAATTTCATAATTTCAAAATAAAGTGCTTCACAACTTTACACTTACATCATAATCTCATTAAATTTTTTAAAATTTGCCGTTGGATTATGACAATAGCCTTCGACTGTTAGAGGTAGTTCTGATTTGCCATTTGCAAGGCAGTTTAACAATATTTAAGTGATTAAGGATCTGGTCATTTTTACTAAAATTGTATTCCATAGTTGACTTTATATATTTATCAAACTTATATTAATAGCAGGCTTATGTTTCCGTTTTTAATTTACATATATCAAAAACTTGTTTCAACATTTCTAAAAGATTTTATTACTACTGAGGATAACTGTAAGTGATATCGAGACGTTTAGATTTGTATAAACATTAATACAAAAATACATTATTAAGAAACCCAAAAAGTTTATACTTTAAAAATGTTCAATTTCCAATAAGAAAACTAGAACTACTTCTAGTAGATGTCATTTTACCTTGTGAAATAAATGTATTTATTAAATTATGCCTTTTACTGCTTCAGCCCAAAATTAAGTTATGCCGATACACCGTTTTTGTGTTAAAAAAGGTCAGTTAACCATGAATGTTTCAGCGAAAAGGTATAATGCAAACGAATAGAATCAATTACCACAACCTGTGCAACGTAATATTTTTTCTTCTAGGGATATTTTACTACCGTCCTCCTTAAGTTGAAATTAGGATTTTTATGTTTATAAGAACTTGTCGCTTTAAAACTGTCACTGAAAAATTATCTTCTATACGTACAATAACATAACGTTATACATCAAGAAAAAGAAATGCGTAACTTTTCCCGCGGTTCAATTTGTACGCCTAGGGTGAATCCCACCGGATACAACGCACCAAGGGAAAAATGACACTTCGTTTCAGAGTGATACTATTCTTTACGCTCACACATACATTTCCCCAGAATTTAACAGATTTAAGAGTGTTGATCAATAAATTTAAATAATCATTTTAGTAGAGAATAAAACATGTATCATGATAACGAGTTTGGTACCTTAATTTGGGACCAAATTAAATGAGCAGTATAAAAAATAAATGTGCAGTATTTAGTTAGATTGATTGTGCGGTAGAAACAACTTTTACTCATTACAGATTCGACCAATTGTTAAATTATTTTGCCGGTTGAAAATATAACTAAGAAGTAGTGAAAATAGTCGACCATTGCAAAAAATATATTGCACATCATCATAACGTGTTCTACCATTAAATAAAATAAATGTGCAGAAACACGGTTGATTGTGCAGTAAAATTAATATTTGAGCAGTGATTCAAATATATTGAGCAGTAGAAATAATGAACCGTGCAGTAAATATGTTGCCTTGTGCAGCAGAATATACGGAAGTGTGCAGTAGCTGGCTGGCCCTGCAGCTAGCGTGTCGCCTAGACAGTAGTGGAGACTGCAGTGCAAGCGGTGCACGCTTACACCACGTCCTATTAGCGCATTAATGACGAGTTCCCTTTCGGATCCAATCAGAGCGCTTCAATTCGGATGAAGCGGGAGTGTGGCGGTAAAAGCAAGAATGTAAACAACGAGCGAAACAACGTCGCCTGCTCGCGATGTTGACGCCAATTGTATGGCATTTAGTACACTGTATCGCAAAGGGGTGTAAATGTAAATATATATGTTAAGATTTCTGTATAAATAATCATACAATAAACTGTATTGCCTCAATTGTCTGTATTTCAGTGAGTACGCTACATTTCCACCTTTTTCAAGTCAGAGGCCGGCAAGCTACACACATTGCACCTGACGCCAACCTCAACCTTCCGGAACTCGTTGCAGTCGGGGAACTTACCTTCACATTTACATGCACACACTTGTCGTTGAAGTAAGCATTTGCTGGTACTAGTATTTGGCATGAACAATAATGACTAATTTAGCTTAGGTTGGTACCGGTCATTCGCAAAAAATCTGCAAGGCTGTTGATTTTTGAGAGAAATGTCACTAAATGATTGAAAGGCCTCTAACCAGAAATCTGGGAGTTTTGTGCTAGTGTTCGGTTTAGGTTTTGCCCATTTTCTAGCTATTTTGAGAAAGGCCCTGGATGGTCCCTTCAATATAAGTCTATGAGAGCTAGCTGGAAAAATGGATTAGCGAAATTAACTCTGTTTCACATGAATTGAACAAACCATTGGATTATAATGAGGAGAATTTCAAGTTTACCATGTCGTCTAAAATTGTGCTACTAAATGGATTAGTACAAAACCCGATTATTCACGCTGATGAAACCTATAAATTAATTTGTCAGGGATTTCCAGTAGTTTGCACAAATGAAAAAATTTCCGGCTTCAAATTAATATTCGAACGCATTAAGGAAATATACGCGTAATTATATGATTCTGAACTAGTTATTAAAGTACTAGCTGCCGATAGATCCAAATCAATTTGGATGTAGTACAGTGAACTTTCACGCTATTATTTATATTATGAGGATAATTGTACTTTATAATTTGTACCTTTGCGAAATTTCTTTTGCGACTAAGAATATACGCGTTTTCTTAAAAAACATCATTTGATTCTTTAAGGGCAGATTATACAATCATTGAATAAGTTCCAGTAGAGCTTCATCTTTGACATTATTTTATATAGGACAAGATCAGATAAAGTGATAAAGAAACGAAAACACCCAATGATTGTAATATGCGCTTAAATGCCTTTCACCATCACAAAGAAAAGTCGTAGTATGTTATATTGAGCAGACTAGACCGCAAGTTCAATGAGTACACGCTCATTTAATACATATAATAATAATACTTATTAAGTGGCGATGAAACTTCCAATAAAGTGCTAAATACGAGTACACGATCTATTTATTATTTTTCAATAGAATAGAGTACAAAATTGTATTGTATTGTATATTCAAAACTCTGCACATTATATGCTTCGTTGGCCACAGTAGCCATAAATTGCAATAAAATACTGTACGGTTTCCGTTATTCTATTGCACAGGAAAGTCAATTCTACTACACAAGAAATTTGATTCGACTACACAAGAAATTAAATTCTACTGCACGAGAAATTATATTCTACTGGACAAGAAATTAAATTCTATTGCATAAAATAATTTAAAATAGTGCACAATAAATATTTTGTAATGCAAAAATTGCCAAAAAATACTGCACAATTAATTACTACCCTTTTGATTTACAGTAGATGTCTATAACTACGCAAGGAAGTTCTTATGATCACTATTTCCCTAGGGAATAAACGCTACCTCACTCCTTAATTTGTGTGCATAGAAACATTCTTTTATTCTCACGAGTGCAAAAAATTAAACACCCCTTAATTAATCTTTTATTTAAGAATTACATTTAAGAATATATAGCAATTTGTCGTAGTAGTAACACCGAAATATCTACGTCTATTTAAATGACTAGTAAAGGATATTATGCGCTCGTGAAAACATCTTACTCGCATTCGGCTTGAATAACAAACATTTCCGCAGAATAAATTAGATGACTAGCAGGCCCGCGCGGTCCATATGGGCAACTCGTGCGTTGCACGAGGGCGCCGTGGATTCAAAGGCGCCTGTCGATGGCTCTCAATTTATAAACTGTCAACAATACAAAAAAATAAAATTGTGTTCCCGTCATTGGAAAACGAAAATGGTTGTAATTATTTATTATTTTACAATAATTACAGTTTTCTGCGAGTTTTATTTTGTTCAAAGGAAATAATAATAAACATAGATAAATCCTTCTTTAGTCATAATAAGCGCTTAGTCATTTGTCGTGTTGCGTTTCAACTTGTATTTTTAGTATGCAATTATTCGTGTTGTAACTTGGATTCTGTGACTGGTATTTCGACCTCCTACATAAAAAGACTTTACTTGATAGATTTGTTTTATATTTATTATATCATACCGTTTGATATATAATTAAGAAGAAATAATTTTAATAGTGATATTTATTTACCTAGTAAGTTAAATCAGTTTTGTAATCAATTTGGTGGAAAAGTACTAAATATTTTTAATTGTTACCCATCTTGTTTTAAAGAAACTACTTTAAAGTTTTGCCGCAACCTCAGGATTATTTAAAAATTTAAACTGTGTTCTTTTTTATTAATTTTCACGATTGAGTTATTTTTGCAATTAGTAAAAAAATGAAGCGAAATAATTTGGGTTTATATATAGATGTATAAAGAGGAAGAAAGAAAAACTAAACTTTCCGAATTTGAAAACTTATTAAACAAACGAAAATGAGAAGAAAACCTAGAAAAAACTAATACAAAAATAACAACGGTTTTTTCAAAAACCGAACATTTTTCAAGAAAGCAAAGACCTTCTGTCTACATCAACGGCAGAATTAGAAACTGAACCAAGTAGCAGCCAAATCGTGCCCGATTTCTTGATTCCTTTAGTATTCTCAACTACTGATGAAGAACCGTTGGAGGAGGAATTTGAAGGCAGTGTCAATGTTCAGCTACAATCAACTTCTACCAAAGATGGTAAAGTTAATGACGGTGAATAGAAATTTTTTCCACTTTCTGAGGATACAGGGTTATGCCCAAAAGTTTTATTTCCCCATCATGTTCAATTGTTAGTAGATAATGGACCAGGTCATTATCAGATTAAAAATCAGATTTACCCTAAAGGCAAATCAGGAGGTAAGTTTTCTGACACGTATTTTACTAGAATTTTACATAATAATGAAAACGTTAAACGAGAATGGATGTTATATTCTAAAGAAAAAAAGTCTGTAGATTGTTTTTATTGCAAAATCTTTAATGTTAAAAATTCTGCGAAAATTAAGTAACGATAATGGGTCCAACGATTGGCACTATTTAAGTGAACATTTCAGTTACCACGAAAAAAGTAAGTTACATTTCCAGAATTTGAAGCAATGAACAGATCGAATAAAAAATATTAAAACCATAGATTCTGAAGCACAAAAGATATTCTATAAAGAAACAAAATATTAGCATGCTATTATTGAGCATATTTTTTATACGGTTCAATTTTTGGCTGAACAGAACTTAGCCTTTCGAGGTACCACTAATAAATTATATGAAAAAAAATAATGGCAAAATTCTATCCTATTACATGTGAACATATCAACTGGTCTCAAATGAAAGCGCACAAAAATATGCCTCATTATCTTGGAGGCAGAATCCAAAACGAATTTATAAGTTTATTAGGAAGTAACGTTAGATCTAAAATTTTAAACATGGAGAAAAAAGCTATATTTTTCTATCATCTTCGACTGTAGACCCGATGTCAGCCACCAAGAACAGATTTCAGTATGTATCAGATTCGTCAGTTTAAACGATTCGGGAATTGGTATTGAAGAACACTTCCTAACTTTTTGTTCTGTCACTGATGTTACCGGTAAAGGTTTAACAAATTTGTTGTTATCGACGTTAGCAAATTATGGATTATATAGTTTTAATTTACGTGGTCAAGGCTACAACAACGAGGCAAACATGAAGGGTAAACATAATTGTTCACAAAAAAAATTTAAGTATCAATCCAAGAGTATTCTTTGTACCCTGTTGTATCATAGTTTGAGATGGCGCAACGTCAAATATATTAATTGTAAATTTTTTTTCTATAGTTCAAGTACTTTATAACTTTTTCTCTGCTTCAGCCCATCGATGGGCGATTTTGAAAATATATATCAAATTTGACTTTAAAGCCGTAGTCCGATACCAAATGGTCGAGCCTTTAAGGTATCAACTACGCGAAATATACGATTCGCTTTTTGAAATTACTTCTGCGAAAAATTTTGATACCGCTGTAAAGAATGTATCTATTGGCACTTGATAAAAAGTTAAAAAACTTTGAATTTGTTTGCATGATGATTTTACAGTTTCATATACAAAGCAAAGTTAATATAGTGTCCAAAATTTTACAAACTCAAAATTTTAACATTGTGCAAGCGTGTGCAGGTTTAAGTAATTTAACTGATTTTTTAAAAAACTGTCGTTCAAATAAAAATTGCTATGATTTATTACAGGAAGCTAGGAAAGTCGCGATTTTATTAGATATCGAACCAAAATTTGAAGATCAAGGTGTTTTAAGACCTCTAAAGGTTACAAAACAATTTAGTTACGAAGGTGACGATGAACCAATACAAAATGAAGAATTAAAATTTAAAGTACATTGTTTTTTTAATTTGATAGGTGTTACTACAACATCTTGTAATAATAGATTCCAACTGTTATCTGCCCATACGGCAATTTTCAAATTTTATGGAATATTAAGGAATGTAACAGTCACTCTGAATCGGAACAGCTAGAGTTTTGTACAAAACTTGAGGGTATAGTGATAAAAATCAAAATGAATTTGATATAAATGGGATATAGAACTTACGCAAGAATTTTGAGAAAAGTGTGACTTATTCGCCAATTACTACCCTAAATTACATTGTAACCAATAATTTACATTATTCTTACCGAAACGTTCTTGTTGCATTACGTATTTTATTGACAATGCCAGTTTTCATCACCACAGCGGAAAAATCGTTTTCCGAATGAAAAATCATTAAAAAATATTTACGTTCTACTATGGTACAAGAACGATTGGAAAATCTTGCCATCATTTCAATAGTATAATTCAAGAGTTAGACATTGAAACGTTAATACAACAATTTTCAAAAAACAAAGCGCGTAAAGTCCAGTTCTGCTATTTATGCTAATTTTGAATAAAAATTTCAAAATTAAAAATTACTGCAAAATGTTATTTTAAAAATAATTTTATCCATTATCTAACATCCCATGTTAATTCATTTCTATTAATAGTTTTGATCATTTCAGTAAGTATTCGTATGATTTTAACTTGACAAATTCTAAGCTGAATGTGTGCAAGAGAGAAGTTAAAACAAAAAAAATTGTACTATTTTATAACAAGGTTTGTTAATTTTTTTATAACAATGTATAGAGGAACACTTTTTGTTTTTGCACGACGGCGCTCGACAAAGTTGGCGCTTCTAACTCGTGATAAAATATACTCTTCCACAAATAATTCTCTTTGAGGTTATTTAAGGGTCCATTTTATGTGTGTTTAAAAAAATACATTCACTAAAAAACTAAACGTTATTCTTTGTAAAATGCATTTCATTCACCTACCACATAATAAAATGTTTTATAGCACAAAACTGACATTTTAAGCTATTTGTACAAAATACATTATCACTAGTTATGGAGTAAATTAGTGAATGTAAAATTGTTATCAAACGCATCCTAATATAACAGATTGAACAATGCCCAAAAGCTAATATTGCCAACTTTCTAAATTAAAAAAGGCTAACATAATAATTCACGTCAAATATCTCTAACTAGATGCACAAATAGAAGGTGTTTATAAAAAATGCAATTACGTTTAAATCTATTTAGATTGCGACGACGGTAGCGTGAAGCACAATACTGCATTTTATCTCGTCTTAAATATGCATCCGATTCTATAAAGACGTATACATTCTTTTATATGTGAGTGTGTCATGCATTTATAAGTATGCAGAACAAGTGTTGTAGTAGTGGAGTATGACTTTCATTTGGCATTAGTAGAAATTCTTTAGGTTGAAAACTTACTTTTTAGCTTAAAATTTAACATCGCTCTGTGCAAGCCTCTTTTTCAAAATGATGAAGCTCTCAACGCGTTGATCCGATTATGTAGCACCTAGAGCGTAGAGTACCTCTTAATAATACTGTCTCTTTATAACGCTTGCTATTTAATACCGTCTACAAATTACAGTGAAAGTGCGCAGCACGGTCATGGTCTTTTCACAAATTTTTTTGTTTTATTTTTCTTAGCCACAATAATAATTATTTGAATTTGTTCTTTTAATGTTTTGTTTACTTCAAACGTTTGTAGATTTTTTGTTAATAATTTCAGGTTTATCATTTACCCTGAATTTCTTTGTAATTATATATTTACGAACATTTTAAGAGTATTTGAATTTTTTAGTGTTCTGTTCCGAAGCACTGATTTTCTTATGAATTGCTTCACTAATTTCTGTTATAACGTCGTCATTAGTATAATAATAAATAATGAATACTTCATTTGTGCTCTATGACACTTTGTATATCTAAGTAATTTAGTATTATAATGCTAGGCTGCATCTTATTTTACATTAGAGCAGGCCATGGAAATCTAAGGAGACTGTGGTAGCACTGACAAAAGAACAAAAAGTTACTACCGTGTCATGTGTATTTGAATGCCCTATATATGTATAAATTTTTTTTCCTCATTTCTCGCTTTTACGCTACAGAAATTTTTTTGGTTTTATGTGGTCATAAAGTTAGAATTAAGATCGACGTATTTTGTTGATTTCCTTAAGCTTTATGGTAGATTTGGGATTAAAATTTTCATATTGAATTTAAAATGGATTTCTTTGGTAGGAGTGGAATTGGCATTCAAATGTTCCATGACTTAGTTAATTGAAAATAAAGATTTTAAGGTTACGAATAAATTGTTTTCCTGTAAATTATTATAATAGGGTTTTAAAAGTAAAACGTATTCGTTGATAAGAAAAGTTCAAATCCTTATGAATTGACGCCGTGTTTCTGTCAAGGTACAATATTTCAATCCGTTTGGAGTTAAACAATTATCGTTACCGTTGATGCAATATTTTTCTGGACTAGAGTTTGTACTCAAATAAACGTGATAACGCGAGTGCGGGTGCAGTGCTAGCAGTTTTCGTGTGAAAATTGGAAGGGAGAGAAAAATAAACTGACGGTCGCACAGTGATTCAGAATTGAATTTTAGGATGACAGAAGTCTCATAACATTTCTAATAGGTGGCTTTTTTTATTGTTTAAACTATTTTGGTGAGATTTTGTTCATAACAAATACTTATAAATGGATTATTCTGGGTGTAACTAAAAGTGGCGCGCCTTTATAACTTTTTTGTTATTTAAAACAAATTCCAGAAAATTGAAAATTAGATATATGAACCCATTTCTACAATTTTCGACATACGGTATGCACAGTATTTCTATTACTTCCACTTAGACCGGAAGTGACGCTATATTTTATTTTTAATTGGAACACCCTGCATGATTATCGATGTTTTGATTCTAAATGACTATATTTGAATCTAACTAAGTGCCGTTTGTACTTTTTTGACAACTAGCATAACTGTTATTTATTATTCAAAAGTCAGAATTAGTCGCGTTAATTTTTATTAGACTTAAACGGATGTGTTATCCAGTTATTCAGAAAAATTTCTGCATGTTTTCTACATAGGGTACGTCACCATCGGTTCATGTGAAACAATTCAGTTTTAAGAAAAAATCTATTTATGCATATTTCGCCTAAAGATAAACCACTAATATACTACACTATATATATATATATATATATATATATATATATATATATATATATATACAATACTAATATAATAATAATAATTCTCAGGCTATCTACTCACGATTTTAATAATTATTCATGCACTAATTCGCATGTTGAAAATAAAATAAAAGTCAGGATAGGTGAAAAATTATAAACTATATAAATTAGTATTCAAGAAGTTATTTTCAGTCAAAAGATCGATAAACATAAAGGTTGTTCTATTTAGAAATTAAAAATTAGTGACATTTGCGATCGAACCGAAATTACTCGAAATGATCCGCATATGTCGGAAAATGAACAGATGGATGGTATACCTAACTTCCAATTTTCAAAAATTTCCTTTAAATGAAAAATATTACACCCATTATAGTGTGTGATTATTATTTGCGTGACGTATTTTTACCTTCCAACCTTCATATACACGTGTAGGTATAGAAGATTATTCAATCCATTGTTTTTTCACTATCGCTAAATCGATTTACTAGCTCATGTTACAAGTTTTGACCAGGTTGAGCCATCATTTCTGGATGTCTGTGTGAGTGTGGATGTGGATGTGGGTGTGGGTGTGTGGGTTTGGGTGTGCGTGTGCGTGTGCGTGTGCGTGTGTGTGGTGTGCTGTGCGTGTAGTGTGTGTGCGTGTGGTTCGTGGTGTCGTGTGTGTGCGTGTGTGTGTGTGCGGGTGTGTGGGTGTGGGTATGCGGATGTGCGGAGTGGTGGTGCGTGGGGTGTGGTGGGTGAGGTGGTGTGTGTGTGCGTGTAGGCGTGTGGGCGTGTAGGCGTGTAGATGTGTTGTGTGGTGTGTGTATGCGGGTACGTGTGTGCATGTGTGCGTGTGTGTGTGTGCGTGTGTGGTGTGTGCGTATGTGCGTATGTGCGTGTGGTGTGTGTGTGTGTGTGTGTGTGTATGTGCGTGTACGAATGTGTTGTGTGTGTGTGGTGCGTGTGTGTGTGTGTGTGTGTGTGCGTGTGTGCGTGTGTGGCGTATGTGTGTGTCGTGTGTCGTGTGTGTGTGCGTGTGTGTGTGTGTGTGTGTGTGTGTGTGTGGTGTGTGTGTCCGTGTGTGTGTATGTGTGTGTGTGCGTGTGTGCGTGTGTGCGTGTGTGCTGTGTGTGTGTGTGTGTGTGTGTGCGTATGTGCGTGTGTGTGGTGTGCGTGTATGTGTGTGCGTGTGCGTGTGTGCTGTGGTGTGGTAGTGCGTTGTGTCGTGTCGTGTGTGCGTGTGTGCGTGTGTCGTGTGTGTGTGCGTGTGTGCGTGTGTCGTGTGTGTGTGTGCGTGTGTGCGTGTGTGCGTATGTGCGTGTGTGCGTGTGTGCGTGTGTGCGTGTGTGCATGTGTGCGTATGTGCGTGCACGTGCGTGGGTGCGTGCGTTTACAAATTTTGTAAATTTTGTAACTCTTGTAAATTTTGTAAATTTTGTAAATTTTGTAAATTTTGTAAATTTTGTAAATTTTGTAAATTTTGTAAATTTTGTAAATTTTGTAAATTTTGTAAATTTTGTAAATTTTGTAATTTTGTAAATTTTGTGAATTTTGTAAATTTTGTAAATTTTGTAAGTTTTGTAAATTTTGTATAAATTATGTAAAACCGTCAACAGATTACCGATAATTCACTGTGCAAGTTGTAGATAATTTTGAAAAAAACTGTTTTTTATAAAGGGTAAAGCAAAAACGCGTAAACAATAATTTCAAAAAATGGTAGGAGTGACAGATGCTGCTTCTTTATCACGATATTACACGTTTTAGTGCGGTAATATAAATTGTGTAGCACATTTATCTTTTTATGGCGGTCCTTATCTAATTACATGTAGTTGTGTGTATGTGTGTGTGAGAGAGAGAGGGGGGGGGGGAGAAAGGAGAGAGAAATGGAGAGAGAGAAAAAGAGAGAAAGAGAGAGAGAGAAAGAGAGAGATAAAAATATGTAATTGTAATACATAGCTTTACATTCATCAGTCATACCCAACTTTATTTGAATCAAACTTTAGTATCGGATTTTGAATAGTAATTTTATATTCAAGAATGTTTTATTTATTTTTAAAAACTTAGTCTCTTCCATAAGTAGAATTTAATATTTCTCAAATTAAAGGAGAAATTACTGTGTAGTACTGATATAAGAATTCGTTATTTATAAAATGAATACTTTTGGTTAGATTCTTAGTAGGCGAAGGTCAAAAATAGTTTATAAATATAATAATTTGACTTTAACAAACAAAATCTACCCACTTACCACACAAAATTAAAAAACACCGGTGGAATATTCTCAGCACCAACCCCTCCCAAAAATCGCAAATCAAAGGTCCGAAGACATACTCGATATAACACCAGATGAGGTTAGAAGACAGATATCTGAAATGAAAAACAACAAATCTCCTGGCGAAGATGAAATAGTAATTGAAACAACCAAATTCTGTGAACGTAAGATTGTCCAAGCATTGGTTAGGCTCTTCAACGATTGCCTCAGGCAAAGGATAACCTTGACTCAATGGAATAATGTAGTAATTGTAATGCTGCATACAGAAGGCGATATTTCGGATCTATTCTTCTTATTTAACAATATGTAGAATACGACAAACCTTTGATATTAATATGTGTAGACTACGAAAAGGCTTTTGACACAATAGACCAACAAAAAATGCTAACAGCTCTAACTGAAAGTCGTATAAATCACGGATATAAAAATATAATCAAACATATCTACCAAAGACTCGAGTCTAGCTGCTCATTTTGAGCTTTTCGGGCAGCTCGACTGAATTTATGAGTATGTAGATTTTAAAGGTTACATTGCCCAACAGAATGTGCGTAACTTGATATCTTTATCATATAAATTATTATTATTATTATTATTATTATTATTATTATTATTATTATTATTATT
>JARFJB010001138.1:1192500-1232500 GCA_036346205.1 Vesta saturnalis | reverse complement strand
CTTTTAGACTCATATACCTATTAAACAAAACCTTACCTCGGTTTAATACATATATTTAAACAAAAGATTAATGGTTACAATAAATCAAAGTAAAAGAAAAAGTATTCTGATAAAATAAAATCAACTTCTTAACTAAACGCTACTGCAAGAAATAAACTAAAATTTATTTCTAATTGCGCCTGGTCTGTGGCAGCCCACTGTACACCAGCGTGCTCCGGCTTCCTTGACGCTGGAGGTGGTAAATCCCTCGGTTTGACACCTGCGGCACAGGGGTCGCCAGTGAGTCGATGTCGGTCTGTCAACTCTCTGTAAATCAACCGCGTTATATACAGTACTTAAAACAACTAAATAAATGGTGGATTTTGTTTATTTCTAAACAAATTATAAGGTGTTCGGGTGAAAAGAATACAACGGTGTGTGTACCATTTCAAGGAGGATTATTGTGTTTTTGCCAGGTAAGTTTATTCTCATTTAGTTTAATTAGTATTTGAGAAAATGTGGTTGAATTGAGGTTAAGCGTAATTCAAATTTATATCAGGGACTGGCCCTTTATTACTTATTTTGCTTAAGTAACGTTTTCAATTCTGAACAGGTTAAAGAAATAGCAGGACCAACACAGGTTTTGGTATGTCCACGATTTGTGTTAATACAATTTTGGGTCAGGCAACGGTTGGGTGTTATATATTTAATTTCTAAGGAAATTCTAATTAACTATAAATACTATATACAATCAAAATATCTACAAGGGTTATTCAACGGTTGCAAGTCGTAATTTACGATTTGAACGGTTTAGGTGATGCATGAATATTTTCAAACATGTGTGGTTGAAAATATTGATAAGGGTTCATTCAATTTATAAAATGGAACGTTGACCTTCGTTTGATTTAATACAAAATAGGATGATTCTTTACTATAATTGAATATGATTTCTTATTTGTGGAAATGGATATGTATTTTCCCTACGAATAATTATCTTCAGTATTAATTGTTAAAGCAGAATAAATTGCTTTATTTTAATTAATGTAATGGATTTCTTATTTTCAAATAGAAATTCTTTTACTTTTGAAGTAAAACGTAAAATTTACTTTTAGTTGTATAAATGTAATATTTTACTCAATTCAGGTTGGTTTTCGGTAACAAATTTGGATTTTGATATTCAGGTATATTTTGGTGATATACAGGGAAGTAATTATAAGTGTTGATAGCCAAGCAGGAGCTCGAGCTAAATCAACAATTCTAGGATTCTATTTATTCAAAGCTGTAACGGACGCTTCGAATATATAGAATTATATACAGGAGGTTCAGGATATATTGGTTGTTCGTTTATAATTTCGTTAATAGCCAAGCCAGCGGGCTCAATAGTCTAAATTAACGAATCTTAGAGATCCTATTTATTCAAAGTTATAACGGACACTGTGAATATATAGAACTTATACAGGTGTTTCAGGATAGCTCAATTTTACGTGTTGATAGCCAAGCAGGGAGCTCGAGCTAAATCAACAAATTCTAGGGATTCTATTTATTCAAAGTTATAACGGACACTATGAATATGTAGAACTTTATACAGGTGGTTCAGGATGGACGTGGTAATTGCCGTTTTTGGAGGTTATAGCGCTCGATTTGAACTTCCAGACGTTGCTTAAAGCCCCATTTGCTAGGAGAAGCCCTATAATAATCCAGGTGATCGCCGGTCTTAACCAGTCAATCTACCGAAGATCAGTATAATACGCAAAACCTCTTTGACGTCAATTACTTTCTTAAGGATGGTTGGTTAATAGGAATTTCTAGGTATTACAACTATTTTCATAAACATCGGTTATACTTCGGAGTATTTGAATTCTATTTAAATTTAATTGAAATTGCTTTAAGAGCTGTCAGGCGGTTATGTTCTCGAATAGAGAAATTTATGTGTAATAAATAAATTATTACAAACAGGCAGGCAGGAGAGTATATTTGCAGAGATGCGTTCTACAAAATAGAAGTTTCAGGTGTAATAATAAATTATTACGAAACAGGCAGGCAGGAGAATATCTGTAGAGAAGCGTTCCACAGATAGAAGTAAGTTTTAAAGTGCCAAAATTTCGCTTATAAACCTTGCGAATGAGTGGGGTTATGGTAGGAAATGTCGCAACGATTCTGCACATCGTGAAAGGGGGTACCGGTGCGCACGCAAAAGTGCTGATTATTTACCTTTATCTGGCACTGGAATAAAATGAATTATTCTTAAAACATTATCTTAATAATTTTATTAAAATAATAATTAATTTATCTTACTCAATTCTGGCTCGTTACATACCTCCCTCTCTTCGGGTGAATTATACTAGGTTTATTAACCCCAACTCGTTGGCCTGGCTGCGCTTGACCCGCAGGAAGGTTCCGTCGCCCAACGGCAGTCTTACCCGTCGCCGGTTCTTCTTATTTCGCCACGACAGGCGTTGCGTTATCGGAGTCGGTGGTTTCTTAAATGCGGGTTCCGGTATATGGACGGTTAGGGGCGTTATTCCCAGATCCTCCGTACTACATACGGTGTCCATTGATGGATGTAGTTCCAACTCGTCTAGCTTCCTCAGCATTTCCTTGAGATGTTTGGGAGTTCTAGGTGTTATAGGTAAGGCAGGCGGGGTGGCTGGTTCCGGGGAGAGTTCCCAGGTACGGGCAGGAGGGTTTTGTGTCGGAGTCGTCGGTGTGAAGTAACAGGGGGAGAATTGATTAGTAGTTGGTGCGGACGTAGCGATATCGGGAGTTTTGGGTAGAGGACAGGAACTAATGGAAATAGGTTTAGATTTTGTCAGGAAAATTGGTGGTAAATGTTCAGTACCTGGTCGTCTATACCGTTCGGGTAGCCATGGGCGGATTACCAATTTGTTTCTTCGGCGTCGAAGTTTTAATTGAACTGGTGCCATCTCGGAGACTGACCGTTGGTCGTCTTGTCCTCGCCTTTTCTATCCTTTGGGTCGTCCCCTCCATTTGGTTACCGGTGGGGAGAATTCCTCCTAAATGCTGGGTGAGAGGGGGTTTCATGTGCGCAGGTTTAACGTCCTTTACGTGTGCTTGTCCCACCATCTTCCGGTTGTCAGGATTCTGTAATTCTACAATCACTGGTGAAATAATTCTACTCACTTTTAACGGTCCTTCATATTTTGGGGCCAATTTTGCCGCAAAATCCCGGGCTTTGTTGGATAACGCGTGTGTTCGCCGAAATACGAGTTCTCCCTGGCGGGGACGATAAGGTCGTCGACGGAGATCGTAATATTTCTTCTGTTGGACAAATGATTGGGAGAGTGTTTCTCTAGCCAGCTGTCGGAGGACTTCCACTCTCTTCATGTGTCTTTGTTGTTCTTTCACAGTAAGATCGGCAGCATCGGGTGATGGAGTATCCTGGGCATGCCACGCGGCTGGTGTAGTTAATTCTCTACCTAGGTTGAGACTTGCGGGGGAGAAACCTGTAGCAGAGTGGTTAACTGAGTTAATTGCAAACCTGATTTCACTGATATTTAGGTCCCAATCTTTTTGATCCTTCCCGGTCAGCTGGGCTAGCAGGGTGCCTATTACTTTATTGGCCCGTTCGACTGGGTTGGCCTGGGGGGAGTAGGGGGGTGTGCGACGGTGTTGGATTCCGTGTTCCTCCAGGAAGGAACTGAAGGTGCGGCTTATGTATTGGGGTCCGTTGTCGGTCGTGAGCTGTACGGGATTTCCAAACCTAAAAATGACATAGTCCTTCATGGCCTGGATGATGAGTCCGCTGGTGGCATGGCGTAGGGGAATCAATTCCACCCATTTTGTGAGTTTGTCCTGGAAAACTAACAAAAATTTATTACCTTTTCTGGATCGAGGTAGTGGTCCTATTATATCGGAACTAATTGTTTGCCAGGGTTGTCCGGTTTTTGAAAAGTGTAGTTCGCCGGCCGGTTTATGAGTAGGGGTCTTGTATTGGTTACAGGTTATGCAGGATTTTATGTGGCGAATCACGTTCCCTTTTATTCCTGGCCAGTAATAATGTTGGTACACCCTGGAGATAGTTTTCGCGATACCGAAGTGTCCTGCGGCTGGTTTGTCGTGACATTCTGTTAAGATGTGTTTGCGGCGATGTGTCGGAACGCATATCTTCCACTTGTTATGCACTCCGGCTTCTATTTCCGGGGACGAATAAGGAAATTGTTTGTACAGCTGGCGACCTTGTAGTTTATATTGTTTATGCTGGTCAGGGTGTTTTCTTACTAGTTCAGCCGTTCGTCTGTACCAGGGGCACTCCAAGTCTTCGGTTATCTCTTCCATAGTATTTATTTCCGGTTTGGGTTCATGGATTCGAGATAATGCGTCGGCTACTATGTTGGTGGCTCCTGTGCGGTATTGCACTTCAAAATCGAATTGCTGAAGTTCTAATATCCAACGGGCCAGACGGGAGGTGGGCTTCTCGAGAGTTCGTAACCACTTCAAACTCCGGTGGTCTGTCATCACCGTAAAGTGATAGCCCTCTAGGTACCCTTTTAGTTTCTGTACCGCATAAACTACGGCTAAGCATTCCAACTCGATGGTGGAGTAATTTTCTCGGCCGGGAGGAGGGCACGGCTAATGTAAGCGATCACTCTCGTGCTGTCCTTCACCTTGCGTCAACACCGCTCCTAGTCCGGTGGTACTGGCGTCGGTCTGTAGGATGAAGGGCTTTGTAAAGTCGGGGCAGGCCAATACAGGGGGGGAGATGAGTGCTTCCTTGATTGCTAGAAAGGCTTCTTGTTGCTCCTTTTCCCATTCGCATTTTGCTCCTTTCTTTAGGAGGCGAGTTAGCGGTTGTGTTTGTAGCGCAAATTTTGATATGTACTTCCGGTACCAGGAGGCTAATCCTAGGAATCTCCGGAGTTGTCTTGTGTTATGAGGCGGCTCGAGATGGACGAGGGCCTCGACTTTTTCTGGATCAGGCAGGATTCCCTGGGCGGTGACGATGTGTCCTAAATACCGGAGATGTGTTCGACAAAATTGACATTTGTCCACTTGTAATTCTAATCCATGTGTGCGGAGACGTTGGAACACTTCCCTTAAATTTTGTAGGTGTTCCTCGAATGTTTTCCCTAGCACAATGATGTCGTCCAGGTAAACAAACGCTTTTCCTACCATTTCTGGTCCAATAACAATGTCTAATAACCTTTGAAATGTTGCAGGAGCTGAGTGCAGTCCAAATGGTAATACCTTGAATTGGAACAATCCTCGGCCAGGGACAGTGAATGCAGTGACTTGTTTGCTGTCGGCTGCCATTGAACTTGCCAATAACCCTGCTTAAGGTCCAATGTGCTGAGGTGCTGGGCTTCTCGCAGTTGGTCCAGGATACCCTGTATATAAGGTAAGGGATATGCGTCTCTAACTGTTACCTTATTTACCTTTCTGTAATCTATACAGAATCTGTACTTTCCTGACGGTTTCTTCACCAACACCACTGGAGAGCTCCACGGACTTTGAGCTGGCTCTATGATGTCTGCAGCAAGCATTTCGTCCACTTCCTGGTTTATAATTGCTTGTATGGCAGGATTTCGTGGATAGTAGCGCTGTTTGACTGGTTCAGCTCCTGGGAGCAATTTAATACGGTGAGTAACGCTACTCGTTCTTCCTGGGGATGGATTAAACTTTGCTAATTCTTCCTCTAGGAATTTGTTTAACTTTGACAGCTGGTGTTCTTCAGGACCATGAATTCCATTAAGACCAGGCTTACAATCGGATTGTAAGTGAATCACCTGGCCCTGGAGTTCCATACTTTTATTTCCTGGTTGTATGATGGCCTGGGTTATCTGGAGGAAATCCAATCCTATCACTAGGTCTGTGGATAAAGTGGGTAAGTAATGTGCTAAAATATTGTAGTTTCTGGTTCCTATTTCTACAGGAAATCGATATTGTCCCAATGATTCTGTAATGGATCCATCGGCTAGTCTTACAGCACCATTGGCCAGTGATTCGGGATATATTTGGTGACGTACGAGTAAATTCTTTACTTGTGGACCAAAGTAGGTCTTAGAAGCGCCTGTATCTATCAAGGCCTTCATTGATTTCTGGAAGATGTGAAGGAGGATGAAGAGTCGATCATCTGTGGACATGGGTTGAAGTGATGGTGCTGGTGCTTCCTTGAAAAATTGTTTTATCTGGTGTAACCAGTCATTCCAACCTTCGGGGGGAGTTGTAAGTTGACTGCAGTGTTCTTGGTTATTCGCCGGTGTTACCAAAGGTGCCTGCATCTCCTTTACCGGCGTGATCCGTTTCCCGACTTAGAGCAGGGGCAATTTTTGGATAACACTCCTTGCTTACCACATCTCGAGCAAAAAGCTTTGAAGGTCCCACGACAATTTCCTCTGAAGTGGCCTTTCTCTCCGCAGGTCCAACATACCTCTTCTCTCCGGTAAGTATTATTGGTGCTGGTTTCCGGATTAATCTCTAACCTTTCAGGTCTGGTTTTCGGTGCAGTAGTAGCTGATTGCATAGTCACGCTGCTGAAATGTACACGACTTGGACTACGAGTTACAGGAGGACTGTGAGTACGTTGAGGCAGCACTTCGTACTGATTCGTCATGGCCAGGAGTTCAGATAAGTTGTTAAAATCTTGTTGCCTAATGTAGAATTTATATTCTGTTCTTAGATTATCATAAATTCTTTCCATTTGGGCAGTATCGGACATCCTTCCATGCCTACGCATCAGGGTTGAGATGGCAGTTACGAAATCAAGTGCCTTCTCTTTAGGACGTTGCACGCGATTTCTAATTTCTTCTTCGAGACGGCTGTGATATCTAGGTGGTAGAAATTGTAGCTGAAATGAATATAGAAATTGATCCCAAGTTTGCCAGTGAACTCGGCCGCCTCGGCACCACAAGAGGGCACCCTCCCCAAACAGCCCAGGAAGGGCCAACAGCAACCCCCGTCCGGGCACCCGGCAGCATGTTTGTAACTCTTGGATTCTTTCCAAGAACGATAATGGATCTCCTACACCATCATACTTGAGGCCCCACCCGCGCACGCGATCGCAGGTCGCCGCACCCCCACTTATGGGTTCAACAGGTAACATCTCTGGTGGTGAATTTGACGGTAATGAAAATAAGGTTTCAGGAATTAATGGAGCGGCCGCCGGTTGCACCATGGCACCCTCTCCAGTACGTAAGAAGTGTGTTAGACGAGTTCTTAACTCTTCTACATTTCCCGAAGGGTCCAGGCGATACTTTCTTGCTTCCTCAATAAGTGCATCTTTTCTGAGTTCGTACACCCAGCTGACACGAATATCTTCTGTGCTTTTTGATGTACTCATTTTGTGAAGTGTTTTCTGGCAGGTTTACTGGTTTTACACAATTATTTAAATAACTGGAAAAGAAATATTATTTTATGTATAAACTATTAATTTTAATTTTCCTGTAACAAATGTAAATTTGATTTTAGTTTCTGAAACAAAACTGTATTAGTTTTAAGCTGGAATTAATGTTTAAATTACTTTTACAACAATAATTCAATCTCTGAAATAGATTAATAATTATTAATTATATTGGTTGCTATTTACGACCAATCTGGAATCTTGTCTGGAATACCTAATTTCTGTAAAATAAAATTAAGTTACTGGTGTTGTAATCTGTAAATTACATCAGGGATATCCTGGTACTGCCGGTTATTTATCTGTAATAAAAATTAATTTTTGCTGTTCTGGTCTCGTTCTTCTGGAAAACTGTAAAATAAAATTAGTTCGGTTTCATGTATTTTTACCTGGTTATATTTAATAGTTATATTTAAGTCTACAGGATAGGGATGACTATTTCTAGCCCCACGTTGGTCGCCATTTTGTAAGCCCCTTTTTTTGGGATGAGCACAGGTTCTCCTTTAAGGATAGCTTACTAATTATTTTGTGTTTACCTCGGCTAGGTCAGGGAGTAGGGGTGGATTGCTTTTAGACTCATATACCTATTAAACAAAACCTTACCTCGGTTTAATACATATATTTAAACAAAAGATTAATGGTTACAATAAATCAAAGTAAAAGAAAAAGTATTCTGATAAAATAAAATCAACTTCTTAACTAAACGCTACTGCAAGAAATAAATTAAAATTTATTTCTAATTGCGCCTGGTCTGTGGCAGCCCACTGTACACCAGCGTGCTCCGGCTTCCTTGACGCTGGAGGTGGTAAATCCCTCGGTTTGACACGTGCGGCACAGGGGTCGCCAGTGAGTCGATGTCGGTCTGTCAACTCTCTGTAAATCAACCGCGTTATATACAGTATTTAAAACAACTAAATAAATGGTGGATTTTGTTTATTTCTAAACAAATTATAAGGTGTTCGGGTGAAAAGAATACAACGGTGTGTGTACCATTTCAAGGAGGATTATTGTGTTTTTGCCAGGTAAGTTTATTCTCATTTAGTTTAATTAGTATTTGAGAAAATGTGGTTGAATTGAGGTTAAGCGTAATTCAAATTTATATCAGGGACTGGCCCTTTATTACTTATTTTGCTTAAGTAACGTTTTGCAATTCTGAACAGGTTAAAGAAATAGCAGGACCAACACAGGTTTTGGTATGTCCACGATTTGTGTTAATACAATTTTGGGTCAGGCAACGGTTGGGTGTTATATATTTAATTTCTAAGGGAAATTCTAATTAACTATAAATACTATATACAATCAAAATATCTACAAGGGTTATTCAACGGTTGCAAGTCGTAATTTACGATTTGAACGGTTTAGGTGATGCATGAATATTTTCAAACATGTGTGGTTGAAAATATTGATAAGGGTTCATTCAATTTATAAAATGGAACGTTGACCTTCGTTTGATTTAATACAAAATAGGATGATTCTTTACTATAATTGAATATGATTTCTTATTTGTGGAAATGGATATGTATTTTCCCTACGAATAATTATCTTCAGTATTAATTGTTAAAGCAGAATAAATTGCTTTATTTTAATTAATGTAATGGATTTCTTATTTTCAAATAGAAATTCTTTTACTTTTGAAGTAAAACGTAAAATTTACTTTTAGTTGTATAAATGTAATATTTTACTCAATTCAGGTTGGTTTTCGGTAACAAATTTGGATTTTGATATTCAGGTATATTTTGGTGATATACAGGGGAAGTAAATTATAAGTGTTGATAGCCAAGCAGGGAGCTCGAGCTAAATCAACAAATTCTAGGGATTCTATTTATTCAAAGCTGTAACGGACGCTTCGAATATATAGAATTATATACAGGAGGTTCAGGATATATTGGTTGTTCGTTTATAATTTCGTTAATAGCCAAGCCAGCGGGCTCAATAGTCTAAATTAACGAATCTTAGAGATCCTATTTATTCAAAGTTATAACGGACACTGTGAATATATAGAACTTATACAGGTGTTTCAGGATAGCTCAATTTTACGTGTTGATAGCCAAGCAGGGAGCTCGAGCTAAATCAACAAATTCTAGGGATTCTATTTATTCAAAGTTATAACGGACACTATGAATATGTAGAACTTTATACAGGTGGTTCAGGATGGACGTGGTAATTGCCGTTTTTGGAGGTTATAGCGCTCGATTTGAACTTCCAGACGTTGCTTAAAGCCCCATTTGCTAGGAGAAGCCCTATAATAATCCAGGTGATCGCCGGTCTTAACCAGTCAATCTACCGAAGATCAGTATAATACGCAAAACCTCTTTTGACGTCAATTACTTTCTTAAGGATGGTTGGTTAATAGGAATTTCTAGGTATTACAACTATTTTCATAAACATCGGTTATACTTCGGAGTATTTGAATTCTATTTAAATTTAATTGAAATTGCTTTAAGAGCTGTCAGGCGGTTATGTTCTCGAATAGAGAAATTTATGTGTAATAAATAAATTATTACAAACAGGCAGGCAGGAGAGTATATTTGCAGAGATGCGTTCTACAAAATGGAAGTTTCAGGTGTAATAATAAATTATTACAAAACAGGCAGGCAGGAGAATATCTGTAGAGAAGCGTTCCACAGATAGAAGTAAGTTTTAAAGTGCCAAAATTTCGCTTATAAACCTTGCGAATGAGTGGGGTTATGGTAGGAAATGTCGCAACGATTCTGCACATCGTAAAAGGGGGTACCGGTGCGCACGCAAAAGTGCTGATTATTTACCTTTATCTGGCACTGGAATAAAAATGAATTATTCTTAAAACATTATCTTAATAATTTTTATTAAAATAATAATTAATTTATCTTACTCAATTCTGGCTCGTTACAGTATGTCCTATTTATCCAAAAACATACTCAAAGTTTAAATTTCCAATTGAAATAGGG
The DNA here is from genome assembly GCA_036346205.1 of Vesta saturnalis. NCBI lineage: Eukaryota > Metazoa > Arthropoda > Insecta > Coleoptera > Lampyridae > Vesta > Vesta saturnalis. Next base: position 1,222,240 of record JARFJB010001138.1, on the reverse strand, counting down.
TTCCACACATTTTGCTGCTTTATGTCCTCACCTTAGATATAATTGCAGTTAAACATTTTTAGAAAATATACCTAGAACAATCTTTGTGCAAAATCGGGCCATAAAGTACATTTTATTTATCAATTTAGCTGACTTAAAATGTCACTGGCTCCAGCGAACTACTTTAGCGCCTGCGGGCATTAAAATAAATCTGTTTTCAGAATTCACATTCAGCGAGTAGTTAGATAAAGATGGCGATCACCTATTGTAGTCTTATTAGTTGCTATGGTTACGCAAACGTATGTGTACATATTATTGTTTTCTCATCTTACTAGTCACAACGAGAATTTTCCCTATAAAGAATATAAGTTATTTGGTAGCTTATCATACAGGACGGGTTTTCATAACATCGAAGCATAAAATTCATACAACTTAAGACAATATGTATAATAAACTGCTCGCATAAGATGAAACAAAAATAGAATGTATATTTATTAATAAATGACCAATGAAACTATATTGCGTAGGGTTTTGTATGTATTTCGGGCGCACACAGTGTTTATGAACCTTACGTGTTAATAACGGCTCGAGCTCTTACAGGTTATTATCCATAAACGCCTGTTTTACGCTCTTGATACTTGAGTAACTATTATAAGGAGGAAAGTCTCTTGCCATTTATTTTAATACAATATTAAACCTTGCCACAACAACACTATCTGTTAAGTCGAAAATTGCGTTTGTTTATGATGGTTCTACGTGGCGTGCCCGTAGAAATCTCCGAGAGCGACGTAAGCTCAGAGCTACTCCAACGTGGTATTTATCCTCTTTTCTGTTTTAGGATGAAGCAGCGAGGACCCCTGGTCACCCTTGAGCTGGTGCCATGTACAGTGTTGCCGCGTGGAATGCTGTATCAAGTGCGCTGGCGATCACCACACAAGTGTAAACACGAAACCCCGTACCGATCGGACAAACTACGTAAACTGTGACAGGGATCACCACATGAGTTGCATGGTATGTCCCAACTTATCCCCCCCAAACAAAAGATTAAGGAAGTTCCACTGTGACCGCCGCTGTCGATACTCCGTTTACCTAACTCCCCAGGGGATTCCACTCTATATTAGGCTTTTACGGATGTCTTGATATGTAGAAGACGCTGTCTGTCATCCGGGAGGTAGCAGGGTCGTTAGCGCAGGCTAAAACTGCCTTTGAGGAGTATTTCGTATGGATATTTTGAACTTTGTTCTATTAATACTACCGTTTTTGTCACAGCTTTTCAGGCTTAGGCCTACTTACATGACTACTGTACTGTTTGCTGTAGTACGGGTGTAACACATTTAACTAACATCTTTTAAATTCTTTTTCAGATGTACAGGAGCACATCGTCATTCAGCGTACGACTACAGAAGCTACATAACCGCCCCCGACAACAAACAAAATCACCCACAGCTACTTCAGACGAACTACCGCAACACAGTAAATTCAACGGAACAATACATGGCATTCCAATAACATGACCATCCAAAACCAACATCACACAGCGTCGACGAGAGTTGAAACATCCTGAGCAGCACATCACACATCACTTTACTATATAGCGGGTGATTTCAAATAGAGTAACACAAACTGTACCAGTGTATCGAGATGAAAAAATAAGGCGAATGAACTAAATACGCCTTAGACCAAAATTTCACCCCTGAGGAGTAATAAGGTCTTGAATGTTGTAGGGCCAACGCATATTTCCTTCAATTTATCTGGAACGATGTGGTGTAAACCATTCATATTTGGCACAGACATTTGTCTCATGCTCACACATACTTTTTATTAATATTGTTTAAATGTATCCTGTCTTGCATTTTTTCAATAAAAGGAAAATGCTTTTCTCGTAAAATAATTTTAATAAATGTATTTTGAAGGAACAGTATTCGTTATGTAACAAATAAAGTTTAGTATACTATAAAAATACACCATTAAAAAAACAAACAAAAAAGGTAAGTATTTTATTATGTGTAATAATGGTCAAACTTTACATTTTCATAATAAAGTTAGTCTAATTTAAGTAATAATATCTTAATTTAAAACTGCCTACTGTAATTTCTAACGTAATACTGTAGAACATAACGTTATTTTAATGTAAAAAGTCTCTAAAGAATATTTTCAAAGTAGTTCCCATATTCCTGTAAACACATTCTAACACGACGATTAAAATTATTATACGTTGTCTCACCGTTAAACAGATTCCGTCAACATCGCCGTCGTTTCAGGTACAGTAACATTAGTACGCAAAGTCACTAACTGTCGTAAGTATATAACATACAAAACAAACAGGAATTAGTTGGCTAACATGTACAGTATTTTGTATCCTATGTTAACTAATTGTTGGTCCTTGAAATATTTTTAATAATTTATTTGTAGCCCATTAGCGTACACGGTAAGTTTTGTAAAGGGATTACATGTATTAATAAATGTAATTTATATATACGTACTCTTGTAAAACAAATGCTAGAAAGAAAAAAGTGTTGCTCTTAGTTGTTACGTCTGAAAATGTGACAAGTAATGTATCTTCATACAGGGTAAACAAATTTTTTAAATATGTCGTATGTAGTCGACCGCAGCGCCTCTGGTGGATACATTTAAACAATATTAGCAAGAAGTATGTGTCTATACCAAATATGAATTCCTCGTTCTAGACATATTGAAGGAAATATGGGTTGGCTCTACAACATTCAAGATCCTGTTACTCCTCAGGTGTGCAACTCTGGTCTAAGGTATCTAGTTCATTCGCTTATTTTTTCATCTCCATGTACTGCTACCGTTTGTGTTACTCTATTTAATATATATATATATATATATATATATATATATATATATATATATATATATATATATATATATATATATATATAGTACAGGGTGACATAGAAAAAGTGCCATGCATAGTGCCATCCGATAGAGGACACTAAAATAAGAAAAAACCTCCTATGAACTTAGGTCCGAAACGCCTTCGTTTAAAAGATATAGGGTGTTGAACTTTAATAATTTTTTTGTTTTTTTTAATATCTTTTTACAATGATGTAATAAGCGGACCAAATTTTGTATACAGGGGCTTTTTATCACGCAGAATTCAAATACGACCTTAGTTCTTGTATTACTGATAGAGGGCGCCACATACATGTTTCCATCTTGTTTGAATCGGTCCTAACTTTTTTGCCTTACACTGTATGTCATTTTCGACTGGAAAAGTTTGTTTTCCATCTTTTCTGCTTCAGAAAGGTATACCTTATTGAAGTCGCTAGGACCAACGGTTTACGAGAAAAATGCATCCAATGCATGAAAATTATCTAAAAGCGCCAAATAACTTACTTATTTTGTGTTCCTAAAATGGTTCACTATACTTTTGAAGAATACAGGGACATGATTATGTGTTACGGAGAAGCTCGGTAAAATTTCTCCAAAGCTCAACGTATCTATAGAGAATGATATCCTTTAGGACAGGTTCCTAATGTTCGAACATTTATTGACGTGCATAGGCGTTTGGATGAAGATGGGTGGTGAAGTAAAAAAAAAGTTAATAGTAGGAGTTTCCAGAACTCGTCGCACTGCTGAAAAGGAATAACCTGAACACATTACTGGAAAATTTTTCATTCGACATTGTTGCAAAAGTGGACTTTATGCTTGATGGCAAGCTAGCTCACTTTTCTTGAGTAGAATGAAAATTTTTTGAAAGGAGGTTTGAAAATAGGTGGATTTGTCGCGGGGGGCTTGCAATATGATCACTGCTCTTCAGTAATAAAAGAACTAAGGTCATATTTGAATTCTTCGTGATAAAAAGCCCCTGTATACAAAATTTTGTCCACTTATTACAACATTGTATATATATATATATATATATATATATATATATATATATATATATATATATATATATATATATGTAGCAGGGCTTTAATAGTCGATAGAGCTTTCAAAATTAAGGCAAAAAGTTCATATAAACATAGGTTGCCAAACGCTTATTTTTTTTCAGTTCTTTTAATTTATCTTCAACACTATTTAAAATAATAAATACAAATTTAGTACACATATTACATTCCTTAAACTTAATATTAAGAGTAGTTTAACGTTTATCAATATCTACAGGGTAGTACATTTTCTGGGGTGGTACACACTTTATAGGCATAGTTTTTGAGATAAATTAGCTGTAATCCATGAACAGCTTCCAAATGGTAAGTAAAGAAAGTCTCAAAAAATAGTGTGTTTGTTGTATAGGAATCTAAATATAAGGAAATATACAGGGCGTCCCTTTTAAAAAATTATATGTTTGTGTTACCACGTAGTAGTATCACCCTGTAGAGATCGGCATATAACGAACATATCGTTGCCTAAAATTTGCGTAAATAACTTTTTTTGATGTACTCTATCATAACGGAGTAATCGACCAATTCCGCACTAAATACTCACCCTCTAGTATATAAATTAAACCTTATTAGGGATTATTGGCAATTTATTTAGTTTAAATAAACTTCTTACCTATATCCCCAATATTTTGCATTTATTCAATGCTTATTCAGTTAACTGTAATTTTTATTTTTAATGTAAGTACACCTTTCTCGCTGAAGAAGCACTGAATAAATTGGAGATATAGATAAGAAGTTCATTTGAACTAAAGAAATTGCCAATAACCCCTAATAAGCTTTAATTTATTTAATTGCATGTAAAACATATATATATATATATATATATATATATATATATATATATATATATATATATATATATATATATATATATATATATATATATATATATATATATATATATATATATATATGTTTATTAACACTATTTATTGTTAATTATAGTAAGTTTTGTTGAAATGATTATATCAAATGTAGTGGTCGTTAGTTCGGCACCGCTTGGAATTTTGCTGGGCTTCTCCAACATAGCCACCTGACCGATTAGTGGTGCAAACTGTGTTAATGTTATTGAGAGCATTTAGAACTCATTTTGTTACACGTCCAAACCGCACTAGGCGTCGTGCATGCTCACTAATGCAAGCGGGTTGCCAAGCCAGCTAACAGGGAGATGGGCGTGGTCGAAATAATAAGTAAAATGAATGATTAATATGCTCAAACACCTTACACCTACATTCAAACAGCTCAGTCCGGGAAAATATGTCTCTAGGCACCACCACAATCGAAACTTTGCTAATATAATTTTCTTAAGCTGGATGTTAATTAACCCTACTTGATTGTGGAAAGTAGGATTGTGCTTACTCAGTAAACTCTCACACGAGGGTTCTAAAACGAACACTCGTCCCAAACAATTCAACTCAAACTCAAATAAATTTAGTTCTACCCAGGTTATCAAAAACTTTTTGAATACACCTCGTATACCAAAACTTCCAAAATAAAATTTATCATTCAAATTCATTCAATGAACGGTAATTAATTTTTAAAATTCTTAACATGAACGATATCTTTTAAATTTAATTTACTTTCTATAACACTTCTGAATCGTATTGACATTCGTAAACATTTAAGGTTTCAAAACTCAAACTTTTATTATACTTAATGAAATTAACAGCTGATCCGTTAATTGTGCATTGCGCTAATGAAACTAACATGAAATTTTGCAATCAACCTGGCAAATATAAACTTTCAGGTTGTTCCTTAAATCTGAAAATTAAAATATGCAAAGCTTACTTTTAAAATTGTCAAAACAAGATCACCAATTAAGTAAATGTTACAACTGTGTTTCATACCTGGTTAAATAAACAACAGAATAACAATCAACGGTAAATACATATATTGTCCTGTACAAAATAAAACAAAAACACAAATATTTACATAAATTACATCAGCGTGGTTGAAGTTAAACCACCAAATATCACTTTGCATTCTTACTACTAAAAGAAACCATATAATAAGACTCAAGAACGATTATCTCTTTCTTTCAAAACTATTTAATAATTTAAACGACAATACGCAAATAAACTAACAAAAAAAAACTAACCAAAAAGATAATCGGGCTTAAATGAGTTCTTAACATGCTTAAATCTAATTTCTTACTTAAAAAATTGTCCATTAATCCTTGGATTTTCTTTTTTCTTTCTTCCGTAAATCAATTATTTGTAGTCCATTGGTACTCCTTAAAATTGCCTGAAGCACATTACAAAGGCTCAACAAAACTTATTCCTCTGTGCACTCGCGAATAGTTCACTATGCGAGGTTATTACTCCACAAACATGTAATGACGGTAAACCTTTGGTTGCCTCTTAAAAGAAAAATTCTAGCAACCTTTACACCAATCTAGTCCCTTATACAAATAAACTTTCAATGTCATATAACGTTACTTAACCATTGGCTTAATATACAACGAACACTTCGTTCACTTAACAGGTGGTCTCATAAATACTTTTAGCTGAATCTCGTTACAAGAACACGCGCTGCACTTAACACTTTAACATAACAGCTGTTATCTTTTATAAATCTGCTTACGCACTTATTATTTTCTTGAAGAAAAACACAAACTAATTTTATCTTCAATCTCAATTTAATTATCGTTTTATTTATGAATGTCTTTTACGATTCATCCCCGGTTCGGGTTACGCAGTTGTTTAAACAATTACTGCCTCATTAAAATTCACAAATACTCCAACATCATCCCATTCTATCCGACACTACCTCGCGTGCGCGTTTCTCACCAAAAGCCAAAAGCTAACCCTCACTAACTCTAACTAACTCGTCAATCTCTGACTTTCCTATTTATAACTTCAGTCATCCATCTTTAAACATGTCTTCCTTCCGCGTTATATTCTCCAATAGTATTCATCCAAACATTCTTCGTTCCAATAGATGCTACCCTCTATACAAGCACGCGTGTAATTACAATACATCGCCATATTTGTTCTTACTTACAAATTTTACAATTACTTCATGAAGAAATCACCCCTCGTCGCCACATTCATTCAGTAGCCACTCTGGACCATTACACAACTTTTAACACTTATCTCCAACTTGCGCTCAATCTCGTTCCGCAACATTTGCAAAAATAAGTACCGTCTAAGGTCTCAAATTCCATATACATACACATATTCTCAAAACAATTGCACAACATTACAAAAACTTTCTGAAATTAACACTTAAACATACCCAATCTTTCTCTACATATTTTCTAAAACGCTCTACACTTATTCTTCACATTTTCTGACCAAGATTACTCATCTTATCTTCAGACATTCCATTCTTTATCAGCAGCCAAACAGTAGCAATACATTATCGTCCCATTGACAAATTTCTTTTCACATTTACATTCATCAGAATCTATTTATTCCAACACTAAAGTCTCTATAATATTCAAATACACGTATCTACATACAGAATTATATTTCTCGTAAACTTCCAGTGGCGTATCATACACCCACATACATTATACATACACACAAAAATTTTTTTTTTTCGTTCAAACTCAATACACTCGTACTCAAAACACGTAATACACGTCATTATAGCATCCTACATACAGGGTGCGTCAACGCAACCTGACAATTTGCGTAAATAACATAAATACCCTGCAGATACTACCTAAAAGCTACCATATTACTAATTTTTTTTAATAGTATATTTAGGTTTTCATCCAAAAATGTAATTCTCTCGTACTTCCTGCTTACAGTGGATGTTGTGTGCCTGCGGAAGATATCGAGTGATCAGTATATATATATATATATATATATATATATATATATATATATATATATATATATATATATATATACACACACACAGAACATCCCCCCCCCCCTCTTCAATCAGAAGAATACAGTGATACAACGTTTTTAGGAATCGGTTGAGATTTGACTAGATTGTTGACTGTATTATCGATATTTTTATAAAAAAAGGGCGGCTTTGACATTTTATTTACGTTAACCTGTATTTCTGTCTAGGAATCTTTATATGACATAAAGTTTTAAACGTTATTCTAACACATTACTATTTTTGTTTTTACAGTATGGCCTGTTTTCGTTACGAACGTATAAAAAGGATGTTGTATAGCTATCCTAAAAAAATGTTATTAAAAGTAATTCATTTCTTTTAATTTCCATTTTTTCGGTTGGGAAGTCATGTGGTGTTCCATACCAGATACTTTTTAATGATGCGTCGATCAAAAGCTAAAGCAAAACACAGAAAAGTTTATACGAACTCAAACGTTATCTCTTTTTCAAATAACAAAACGTCACAGTCACAAAAAGGGCCAGGTTTTTTTATTGTGATACGGCACCGTTAGTTTTAGCCTGTTGTTGAAAGTGTAAAGGTGTTTTTGAAATGGTTTATTCTGTCGCGGAAGGACTAGAATCGAAGTTATGATTGCGCTAAAGCTACACCACGAATTTTCAATGCAAATCATCCAGGAAAAGACGTAAGCCACCAGTACGTTAAACAACTGATTCGTTCGGTCTTAAACAAGAAACGTAAAGTAATTGGCGCAGTTCGAAATGAAGCAGTTGAAATGGCAGTTTTGAGTCACGTACAGATGGACAATAAGCAGTCGATTAAATGTGTGTGTTAAGCTTCTGGCGTATCCCATTCAAGTGTTCATCGAATTTTTATTTTCATCCATTTAAGATAATGCTGGTTCAAGAGTTACATGAAGATGACTGACCGCCGTAACCAATTTTGCGAATACTTTAGTCAACAACTTCTATTGAACCAAAATATTCTCTACAAGACATGTTTCTCCGACGAATGCACTTTTATGTTGAATGGCGAAGTGTTTAGACACAATTATAGTTACTGGAGTGATACTAACCCTCATTTAATCAGACTCCTACAAAATTGAAATTATGGGCAGGAGCTTAGGGTGACCATATTGTTGGAAAGTGACGACAGTTTAATAGAAAATGAAATAACTTCCCAATGATGGAGCCCCAGCCCACCCCGCTGTGCGGCAATTTTTGGATGACCATTTCCCGGAGTATTGGATTAGCAGAATAGGTATCGTCGGATCTATCCCTTTTGGACTTTTTTCCTGTGGGGCCATTTAAAATCACGAGTGTACGCCACGCAGCTTGAAACACTAGAAATGCTACGTCAGAGAATTCTAGAAGAATGGCGATTAATAACAGCGTATGTCTTGAGTAATGTTCGAATTTGAAAACAGGCTGCATTATTGAATGCAAGTTAACGGTGGTTATTTTGAGCATACATTAAATAGATCTTGTTTATTATTTGCTGAAACTTTTTTATTTGTGACTTTTTTGTAAATTGACCGATACATCATTGATAAATAGGTGATGGGGTCATGTGTAGTATATAACAAACTTAAAAGAAACAGGACGTTTGTGTATAAATTACAACGCGTACGTTGGTTTGTGAACTTTTCGTTTTTCGCCAATAATTCTATTAAACCTCAACCGATTTCCAAAAACGATGCATCACTGTATTCGCAATGAAAGGAATTTAAAATGATGTGTCATAAGTAGAGTAGTTGCATTTGAAATTTTAGAGTTGGGGATGCTAGGGGGGATGGACATATCGAGTTGGCTTGGCTGTATAAAAGCTCTCCCGCCAAGAACAAAAATCGACGGGTCTCGGCGAATTTAGAAATATTTTTCGGTTTTCTGATTGTAGGAGGGGGCAATTCTTCGTTGGGAAACCCTGTATACACAGCTTTAATGTAAAGTAATTGGTGGAAATTTAGAATTTATCATTAAGTAATTTTTCTCATGTATTTGTTAGTACACTTAATAAAATGTTCAAAACGTAGACTTGAATAAATGATTTGATTTAAGAATATTTTTATATCTTCAAATTATTTGCAATTTGTTAGGGAGACCAATTTCAAACGAACTTTAACATTGCTACGTACTTCAAAACTGATGCAATATTTGAAGTCACACACATGACACTGTTTTGTTTTTATATTTCACTACTTTTGGTTTAGTTTAAATTCCTGTTAACAGCTATATTATCTACGTTTTGCTTGGTACAGTCAACTTTACCGTTCATACTGTAACGTTGCTTTTGAGGCTTGTTCTGCACGCGATGTGTTTTAGAATATTTTATACTTCAAGATATGTTTATATTTCAAGGAAAATGATTAAAAGAACATTACTTCAATAGCCAATAAGAGTTTGTCATTTGAAGCTGTAAAAAAGTGACCAACCAAGAAGTAAGATAAGATTTTCACTACATCTGGTTGATCACAGCTTACTATACTAGAAGGGGTAAACATTAAAAGATAATTAAGTCAATTTATTTATGATTAACCCATGCTTGTAATCCAATCCTCGTTAAAATTATTTCAGTCGTGAACACTTAAAGGTAGTTAAATGAGAATTAAACTTTTGGTAATTTTCGTTGCTCCATTTATTCTTATACAGTTAGTAGGATTGGTAAACGAAAACTCAATAAAAAAATTTTGAATTAATTAAACCTATAAAATTATTGGAAGGGTATTCATATAAAATAGTCTGAGTGAAACTTTGAAAACAATATGACTTTATTAATTACTTGAAGAATGTTAGGGTTTAAAATTATAAATTGTGTTAAAAACTTTTTGGTATAGAAAGTTAGAAAGTTGTATTAAACAGTTTCAGAATCAGATATAATTACCACAGTTTGAAAGATACCTTAATATGTAGTATAATTTCTCTCTAAGAAATATCTGTGTATATCATCGTAGCAAATGTTCATTAATAGTGTGGTGCAGAGTACTAAATGACCTACTTCAACCATTTCCTTCTACTTAGATGAAACTATTTTACTAATATTACACAACATTGAAAGGGAAAAGAACTAGTATGCCCCAAACACGTCAGACAGGAAAGACAAGTTTTAATGTGAATGTTTTGCGCAGTTTCTCTGTATTAAACTTCAACAAGCATAAATTTGTTTGATAGGCATACTGCTAACATTTTCATCAAAATCTAAATTTCACACGAGGTTAGTCGATGTTTAATATGGAAAACTACTGCGAACAAGTTCGGCAAGTTTGTATACTGGGATTATACGAAGAGCTCGTTTTAGGTAAAATATTTTCAGTTCCACGAAAATCTAAAACGGATTCTTCGGATAACCCCTGTATAAAAATTTTCAGAAACCTATACAAATCGACTCAGCTCGTTGTGAAAGACCTTGCATACGCTGCTGTATCGTAACTACTAAAGTTACTAGATAAATAAAGTACCGCAAACGTCAGCCATATTGGAGCAAAATTTCACGGGTATTTTAAAATTGAAAAGGTGAACACAATTAAACACGTGATTAAATACGTGATAAACTATTTATTTTGTGAACTAGCTATTGTTGGAACATTCCGACTGCTTTTCTTACCACCATTCATTTATTTTGAATGTATCTTTATACAAAATGTAACCTATTTCTTATTAAATTTAACAATTTTATTAACTATATTATGGCATGCAGGAATGTTATTTGGAGGTGGATATTTGTCTTTTACGGATATTACAAAATTTTCTAAAGTTATTGAATTCGTAATAATGGCATCCTGACAATCCCAAAAGACAATTCTAATTTATAGATGTAATTATACAGTCCAAGTGCCGGGTATATTAATACATTGCTACACGTCCAAACCGCACTAGGCGTCGTGCAGGCCTAGCGAAGTAAGCGGGTTGCCAAAATGATTGAAAGGTAGTTTCAAACACCTTACAATTACCATAAATTCACAACTAACAATGATCAACACGGGAAAAATTGTCTGTGGGCGCCATCCCAGTCTTAAATTTTCTAAAATAATTAGTCTTAGGAGGGGTGTTAGCTTAATTCTACCTGACTGGGAAAGATAGGATTGTAGCCTACTCAGTAAAATTATATACAACTCAAGTTCAATAACACTTGAAAAGAAACATCCAAAAGCTTCATAAAATTTTGAATTATACGGGTCATCGTAAACTTATTGATCACCCCTGTACATACGAGAACGTTATAAAACGTCATTTGGGTGCTTTCTAAGTAGCCCTCGTATACGTATAAAATTAATATTTCTAACTGGCCTAACATTCTAAACTAAATAAATATTACCCCATTTAGGAAAATAAATGTAAAAAGTTGGTTTAATAATTTTTAAATCACAACATTCGTTAGTTCCTGAAAAATTGAGAATATAACGATTAGTGTTTTCGTCACAAATAATATCGATATATTTTCTGAATACTTTCTCTTTAAAAAAATCGTATTTAAACATTCGTCAATAGGGGTGTCCGGTTATTTCCTCGCCGACTAAATCCCGCCGGAAAATTGTTCGCCTGGAAAAAACCCCGCGCGGTGAAATGTTCGCTGGTAAAATGCCCGCTGTAGGTAAAATGATTCCCCGATATTCCTCTATTTTCGTGATAAAGCTCGTTACGTATTTTATGTTTTAATTTCCTTATGCTTGTATATTTAAAAGATAGAGTTAATAGTTTCCAATTTCAATCGTTTTCACTTGTTTTTGCAAGTAAGGCACATTTATTATTTATAAGTATCTCGTGAATGTGACTTTCTAATTCTCATAGAAATCATTAAAAAATCTTTACATTAATTAGTTAACACTATGTGCAATAATTACCCGGGTAATTATTGCTAATGCGGTTCCTTGCGTACTATTAATGTGCAAAAAACTGGTTCACTAAAATAATTTAAATTTAAATGTATAATTTACAATGTTTCTAGGTATGAATACGTATTCGAACATAATAAAATTTATTATTATTAAAGCTCTTCCTTTCTATACGCGTATTGTGTTCATTTATTCACGACAAGGGTCGGCGGAAATTTATCGAAGGAATTTCGTCATGGCGGGATTTTACCAGCGAACATTTCATCGCGCGGGGTTTTTACCAGGCGAACAATTTTCCGGCGGGCAATTGACCGGCGGGATTTTGTCGGCGGGGAAATGACCGTGAACCGTCTAAAGTTATCAATTGTAATACTTTAGACCTTTAATTTGTACTTCACAAAAGTATTTTGTATTTATAATACACCCAAACCTGTCACAAAAGAAAACTGAAACAGCCGTAACACTCACAAGCGCAGCTGTCTGTCCATCACTCGCATCTTAACACATGGGCTATCTGCTTTAGTGTGTGTTTGCCCTTCAAATAAATGTTCGTCACAAAAAAGAATGTTTGCTTCTACTTGTATGATAAGATTCTTATTTGCTTTATACAATCGCCTTCATGTTATCAACGATTGTACAAATACGGCAATCAATGTCAATAATGACAACTACTAACTAGCTTAAACCACAAACTATAAATATTGTTACTTAAAGGTTTACTACCACTTTTTATTGACTCACGCTTACTTACTGAACACTGTTTTATTTTTAAATCTGCCTTAGCACTTTTCAAATTTCTTGAAAGAAAGCCACTATTATCTCCTTTCAAAACACGCTTAAACCGTTTATTTGCAAATATTTATATACCATTTATCCACGGTATGGGTTATTGCAGGCAATTTATATGTACTCCGTATTGTTTACAAACAAAAACCAGCACTGACCATTTTAAGGTCTCTTAAAATTTACGCGTACGCTGTCTCCATGATTCACGCTCTGACGCCGAGCAACTCTCTTACCCTTACTACGTTCTCGCTTTTATATACTCTGTTCACTATATTGCCAAAACGTCACAATGTTTCCGCAGCAAAACCACAATCCCCCTATCACGAACGAGAATTCACTGCGTTTCTTTGCGGCGTCGAAATCCTGAAAACGGAACAAGACACAAAACATGCGAAATAAACGTAGCTATCTAGAATTTTCTTACAAACATACTCACAACTCATCGGAAAAGCTATTATCCGTAACCATACTCACTCTGTATATTATTCAGAACCTGACTCAACTTTTCATGAAAATCTCGCAGGCGGGGTATTCCTCTCTCCGCGCAATTAAACAACTTCCAACTCATTTACCCTTGAACATGAATTCATTTTCCATTATTGCGTAACATTTATACAAACAATAATATGCACACATATTCCATACTGTACGGGGTGGCCAACTAAGAATGCGAGGTACTCTATCTGGGAAACTATACATCGTAGAGGCTTGCGGAAAAAAAAGTTATAACTAAAACGACCAATACAAAAACCTGAAAAATATTTTCTTGTTTCTGAAATGGCCGCTAGGGGGCGTAACTGCAATCTTGAATCTAAAAAAGTGATGTTTCTGTGAATTACGCTAAATTAACCTAATAAAAAAATAACTAATAATCTGAACTTTTTTGTTTGGCACTTTTTTGACGTATCTATAAAAATAGAGTGGTGGGGGGTATTCAAAGTTTTTCTTAAACCACCCCCCCCCCGTATTTTCGAAACGGCTAATCCAATTTTAACAAACTTGGGAGCGTTGAAAAGAGCTGTTCTTGAGCTACAAATGTTAAAATAATTGAAGTTTTGTTAGTTTCACAAGTCGTCGCTAGAGGGCTTTGTTCGACATTCCGACAAAAACGGTTAATTTTCGCAAAAAAATTAAATGTATTGGTATGACTTTTTTTCATGAACAAGTAGCTAAATGATGCCTAAACAAGCTCGCGAAAACCGCATCTCGATATCTTGTTACTAACCTAAAATATCGCCCAAAGAAGACTTTATACGAAAATCCCTTAAATTTTTATATTTTTTAACTATATTTTTCTGGAATTATGTAAGTTGTTGCCCTAAAAAGGACCGATTTAAAGGAGAAAGGTTTTTAATGCCCCCGTAAATGCTAGAAATGCTGACCATCACGCTCTATGCATTGCTAAAGCCTCTCATGACTAGACAAAACTGCAGCTTGAATTTCGGCTCTGAATAGGTTACCTAAAAATTGCAATTTTAAATGTTTGTAAATTTATTCACCAGAATAAAATCACCCTTTTTGAAATTACTACGGGCAAGTAAGCAATGCTAAAAGTTATACGAAAGGCCTATTTTTTGTTTGTTTAAAGGCATATTCACTATGGATATATACGAAAATACAATTAATAGAAGCAGGCAATGGAAACAGATACCTAAAAAAGCATACATAATCCTCAAATTGCCAATAGTTGTAAATATTTTCGCGTTACTTTGAGCAATTTTTGTGCTTTCAAAATGCGTTTTACGAATAATGAAGCTGTTGATATGCTTGCGGTTTATTTTGAATGTCTTCTGAATGCCCCAGTAGTTAAAAGAGTTTACGCGGCTCGATATCCAAATCGGCGTCCTTGCGATGTAAGAGTTTTTCCCCGAGTAGTGGCGAGCTTACGAGCCATTGGCAGTTTTCGGCCTACGTTTCAACGGCAAAGAATTGGCAGAACACAAGAACATATTAACCGTGTACTAGGCTATATTGAAGGAAATCCTCATATTAGCACAAGAGCATTATCCACTGAGTTGGGCATATCACGGACAACGGTTCAAAATATTTTGAAGGACCATAGGTAAGTTCTAATGGCCATAAAAATATACAGGTATTCGTTTAAACTTTTTTTAATTACTTTAAGAATGCACCCATATCATGTCGTTTTGCATCAGGCCTTGTAGGGAAGATATTAATCGAAGGTTAGACTATTGCCATTGGATGTTAGGCATGATACGCGAAAATATAGAATTTTATTTCAAATTATTTGGGCCGATGAAGCCACCTTCAGTGGTAACGGGAGAGCCAATCTGCACAATATGCATTATTGGTCTGCAGAAAATCCCCATTGGTTGCGTAAAGTTCACCGCCAAAAACGTTGGAGTTTAAATGTATGGTGTGGCATACTGGGAGCCAGAATTATTGGGCCATATTTTTTCGAGCAACCCCTAAATGGAAATGTATTTCTTGACTTTTCGGCCAATCAATTACCGTTGTTGTTGGAAGATATGCCTCTGGAAACAAGGCAAAAATTGTTTTTGCAGTTGGATGGTTGCCCAGAACATTTTGCTATTAATCTGCGAGCGCATATTAATGCAGTATTTCAACAGCGGTAGATTGGAAGAGGAAGTCTGTTTCCATGGCCTCCGCGATCGCCAGACTTAACCTGCCTCGATTTTTATTTATGGGGGCGCTTAAAGGACATCGTGTTTCGGACCTACTATTAGAGAATATATGAAAAACCGGATTCGTAACGCAATACGTAACATACGAAATTTGAAGCTGCAGTTTTGTCTAGTCATGAGAGGCTTCAGAGCGTGATGGTCAGCATTTCGAGCGTTTACGGGGGCATTAAAAATCTTCCTCCTTTAAATCGGCCCTTTTTAGGGCCTCAACTTACATAATAGAAACAATTCCAGAAAAATATAGTTAAAAAAAAAATGTAAGGGATTTTCGTATAAAGTTTTCTTTGCGCGATATTTTAGGTTAGGAACAAGATATCGAGATGCGGTTTTTGGCGAGCTTGTTTAAGAATCATTTAGCTACTTGTTTATGCCAAAGGTCATATCAATGCATTTAATTTTTTTGCGAAAATTAACCGTTTCTGTCGGAATGTCGAACAAAGCCCTCTAGCGACGAAATGTGAAACTAACAAAACTTTTAACATTTGTAAACGGATTAGCCGTTTCGAAGATACGGGGGCTGATTTAAGGAAACCTTTGAATACCCCCCATCACTTTATTTTTATAGATACGTCAAAAAGTGCCAAGCAAAAAAAGTTCAGATTATGCTCGACTTCAAAGATCAGTTATTTTTTTATTAGGTTAATATAGCAGAATTCACAGAAACATCACTTTTTTAGATTCAAGATTGCAGTTACGCCCCCTAGCGGCTATTTCAGAAACTTGAAAATATTTTCCAGGTTTTTGTGGTGGCCGTTTTAGTAATTACTTTTTTTTGCGCAAGCCTCTACGATGGATACTTTCCCAGATACAGTACCTCGCATTCTTAGTTGACCACCCTGTACATTAATACAATATCAATATATCACAAACTCACTCACTCATACGTCCACATTCATTCTTTTGTACGCATTCTCTAGTTCACAGCAGCAAAAGACCAGTAGAAATTCGGTAGTCTTTTACCAGTGTCGTCCCAGTAAGAATTTTCCCAAAACATTATTCTTCAACCAAATTTAATGCTTTTAACATAAAACTCTTTCTACAACATGCAAATATTTTTTTATCTGGTACAAAGTGCTCCATTAAATTCCACTGGCGTATCATTTACACCAACTTACACTCTGCATACACAAGAATTTTTTTTTCGTGCAAATTCACTTCATTTACATTCAAAATACATTATCAAAATACTGCATATACATGATGTGTCAAAATAACCTTACAACATTCTCTTTAAATTCCTTCAATTTTGTAATCAAATTCAAAATTGTCGACTCAGTAGGAACAATTGTAACACTATTATGTCACGTTTCTCACAATGAATAATTAGTTTTTACTTTGTATATTATATAGCCGAGCAAATAATGTAAACTACCTAGCAGTTTGTTAGTTATATCTAAAGATATAAATTCTTCACGTAATTCTATGTCAAGTTCTTCAAGTATAATATCTTCAATTGGGCTTGGTTTACTCACTTCGGATTTGTTTATTTTGTTACAATAATTTACAATGAAGTTCCCATAATCTTCATGGTAACTGACTCATTGTAAATTAGTGCCAAATAATAATAATAATAATAGCAATAATAATAATAATAATAATAATAAATATTATTTCTACTGAAACTAAAAAACTTCATAAATATGAGACATTGGCGATAGAAATGATGAGTGTATGGAATATTAGAAAAATTTCTTTGATTCCAATTGTACTGTCTGCCACTGATGTAGTATCTAACAAATTTAAAACTCATTTGTCTAAATTAGCACTAAATTCTTAGTATTAATATTCATATAATATATATATATATATATATATATATATATATAATATATATATATATATATATATATATATATATATATATATATATATATATATATATATATATATATATTTTAGTAGTTTATTAATATTATTATGTATAAATCTAAGATAAAAATACTCTGTAAAATATAATGGTTGGATTTAATCCCCCCATTATATTCTGATACCACTGTATGTGTGATAACAATAAAATAATAATAATAATAATAATAATAATAATAATAATAATAATAATAATAATAATAATAAGATATTTACACCATCTTACGTTTCCGTAACGGCACCCAAAGTAGACAACGTTGTCAACGTCGAATCCACTGTTAAAGCCATTCTTTCAGAAATAAGCAAGCTGGTCACAGAAGAAATAGGTGATTTAAAGCAAGTTCTGACCCTCCTAAAAATCTTTCAATATCTGCTCTAGAAGTTCAGTACACAGATCATTTTGCTGAATCTACGAATTTTGTTCGGCCCTCATCGCCCTTAATTCCTGTTGATGAGGCAAAATCAAGTACAATGGACATGGAAACCGTAAACGAAAAACGGAAAAGAATCTTAGTCTGTTACCACGTTGCCTACGCATTCGGTGCGGTACAGATTGTAGTTAATTGACGAATCTGTTTTAAAAGAGGCAACGAAGAGAAATAAAGGTTGGCCTAAGGGTAAAGCAAGAGGAGCCAGAACAGACAATACGTGATGTACTTCTGTGATAAATTTAAACTGTGATAACTAATTGTGATATTTATACTTACGTATACATTTTTTGTTTGTTGTCCGTCTGAATACCTGATTTATTTATTTATTTTTATCTTTAAGTGTGCCCATATGCACTATTAACACGTTTTTAATGTTGGTATCTTTTATTTATACACATTTATTTATTTAATTATTTAGTTTTATTTTATCCATTTATTTTATTTGTTCCGAGAGTGCTACCATATTAGATATTTTCATATTCAATTCTCAAACAAGCAATATAGTGCAGTGGAGTTGTAATGGGTGTATCCATCATTAAAACTTTTACTCTCTGAGACCTATCCGATATGCGTTTGTTTGCAAGAAACGCATTTTAGACCAGGTCAGCCATATTCGCTAAAGGGTTACACTACGATAAGGAAAGATGCAGAACCTAATGTAAGATCTAGTGGAGGAGTCGCAGTGATAGGTATAAATGATATACAATTTACAGAAATCCAGCTGATTACAGCGCTACAGGCTGTAGCTATTCGTATTTCAATACCCATGTCCATCACTATTCGCAATATTTACCTTCCTAATGCCAACTAACAAATCCGAGACATAGAAGAAATTGTATTGCAACTACAGGCTCCTTTTATACTGGTGGGTGATTTCAACTCGCACAACCCTCTTTGGGGATCAGCGCAACGAGATGCACGTGGTCACCAAATCGAACAACTCCTGGATAGGGATAACTTGCTGTTACTTAATACTGGCGCCCCAACTTATTTCAATGCAAGGTCCAGAAGTTTTTCTGCTATAGATTTAGCGATCTCCTCGGCTGGGCTTGCTTCGCGTCTCAGTTGGGTAGTTGCCGACGATCTTTATGGTAGCGATTACTTTCCTATTGTCATTTCCACGAACGATGCAAGTGCACAAAAATCTCGACCTCGCCGATGGATCACGGCCAAAGCGGATTGGCAAATATTTAAATAACGCATCTCTCTTCCTAACATTGTCGATAACCTGGAACAGAATATGAATGACTTTACCAACGCTATCTTACAAGCATCTCAAGACAAAATACCTCTAACTAGCAATGTACCATTGAAATATGCGGTTCCTTGGTGGAATACTCAAGTTAAAGAAGCAATTGAAAGTAAAAAGGGAGCGTTTAATAGATTTGGTAGGAATCCATCAGATGGAAATCTGATTGTTTTAAAAGAGCGAGAGCCCAAGCCTGTTGTATCATTTTACAAAGTAAGAGATCGTCTTGGAGCGAATACGTGTCTTCCCTATCTACAACTGCAAATACTAAAGAAGTATGGCAGAAAATTAAAGCTATATCCGGTACTAAAGGTACTACGTATCCTACACGTTTGCGACAAAGCGATGGCTGTCTCACTGCCAATCGGTTAGAGATGGTGGAATCGTTTGCATCACAATTCGAAACTACAAGTAGTACACAAAACTATGAACACACTTTTCTAGTTCAGAAGTCTCAGGAAGAAGTGGCCCTTAATTTCAGCACGCCCGAATCCTGCGAATATGACGTACCTTTTTCAATGGTCGTATTTAAATCTAGCTCTTACTGACCATATTTAACAAAATCTGGACGAAACATATTTACCCAAGTCAATGGAAGACGGCCGTTATTGTCTCTATCCTAAAGGAAGGCAAAGGTCCTCTATTACCATCTAGTTACAGGCCTATCAGCCTCACTTGTTGTTTGGGTAAAATTTTGGAAAGAATGTCAGTGACAGATTAAGGTGGTTGATTGAGTCTAAAAAGCTAATAGTTCCACACCAGGCAGGATTTCGAAAGCATCGGGCGACGACAGATCAACTTGTGTACCTGGAAAACGCAATTCAAAACTCTTTCCAGCAGAGACCGCATACAGTTGCGGTGTTTTTCGATCTTGATAAGGCCTACGACATGACTTGGCAGTATGGCATTCTGCGAAAATTATATAATTGGTGAATACGTGACAATTTACCGCTATTTATATCGTCCTACATGAACGATCGCACATTGAGAGTTCGAGTGGGACATTCCTCCTATTAGGATACTCGAAAATAGTGTGCCACAGGGATCCACGCCAAGCGTGATCCTATTTGCAGTTGCTATTAACGACCTATCGTCATCTGTTGATGCTACTGTTGTAAAATGTTTATATGTAGACGATCTCACCATCTTTATTTCTGGACCCACGATTGGATCCATCAGTCGAAAGTTACAAGACGCAATAGACCGAGTCGTTTTAAATGCAGAAGCAAGCGGTTATACGTTTTCTAGAGACAAAATGTACTGCGTACACCTCTGCACACTTCGAAGGCCTCATTAAGATCCTCTTCTGTATATAAACGGCAATCCGATACGGTGTAAAAGCTCTGCAAATTTCTCGGGATTAATATTCGATGCTAAACTTTCCTGGCACGAACATGTTCAAAAACTTGTAATTAAATGTAAATTAGCTTTAAGTATTGTCAAATGTCTAGCGAATACTAAATGGGGAGCTGATCCTGATGTTCTGCTACGAGTATATCGGTCTTTGGTATTGTCCAGGATTGAATACGGCTGCGTGGTATATGGATCCGACCGGAAATCTTTGTTGAAGCGTTTGGACCCTATACACCATGTGAGGCTTAGATATTCTATAGGAGCCTTTCCAACAAGTCCTGTAGTAAGTATTTGCAGTGAAACTGGAGTTCCACCTTTAGCAGTACGGTTCCAAACGTTACTCCTAAGTTATATGATTGGAGTTAAGGCACAACCAAGACATCGGAACTATCCTCTGATGGCTCAGAAATTAATATATACAGAGATCGGCAAAGCATTATAAGACCGGCATGCGTGAGAGCACAAGAATTGCTTGAAATTCTGCAGTTTCCATTACCGGAAATGTTACCCATAGGTACAGCAGAAAATGCTCCATGACTAAATTCTGAAGGTAATATTCGCTATGATCTCACGGTAATTAGTAAAGATAAGGACTCCACAACGTTGACCTCCTATAACTTTCGGGAAATCCTCAGCGAATACCCAGGGGCAATACATACAACGTGATCAATCTCAAGTGTACTGTTGTGGCATGACAAAAATCCCTAGTTTTAGTCGTTTTAGCTTATGTCATACTATTCCTTCGTTTTTCACTTTTGTATTTTATTGAGTTATTTACAAACAGTCTATATCAAGACAAATTATATATTCTGAATTTCAAATTGTGATATATAATTTAATCGTCATGCCGTTTTCAATCGAACACGACACATTCATTGTTGTGGCTCATTTTTGTAGCGCCTTCCAAGATGGTAATGGGCAATGGCATTATTCATCGCAATCATGCATCGATCAATTTACTGTTGAGTACCCAAATGAAAATATTAGTTACGAAACATTTAGTCAACATTGTAATCGATTGATAGCTCGATTCATGGAAACTGGTAGTGTTTTAAAACGCATACGTGAAGCTTCGGCTACTGTCTTAACAGAGGACACCTTAGCAGATATCCAAGCAAGGATGAATGCAAGCCCCAATAAATCTTTGCGAAAACTATCTGCACAAACACGTATGAAAAATTTTACCATACAAACATAATTTTACATAAATAATTTTTAGATGTATCCTATGGAAGTGTCCACACTGCAGTAAAGAAGAATTTACATTTGTACCCATACAAGGTGTCGGTATTACAACAGTTGCGAGATAGAGATTTTCACCTCGGAGTTGGAACATCATTTGTAGTGGTCGACGTTGCTCACGTTTGGACCCTTCCTAGGCACTCGTCCATTTACACCACGGGATCGTACGCAATCTGGCAGAGTCTGCGCTATTGCGATTTAAAAGCCGTCACGCATAGGTTTATTATAGCCTCCGATTCACTCAGTGTCCTCCAAGGTATCTCTGATCCTTTCTCTGATGATCCTCTAATACAGACATAATTTCCCTAACCAAACACCTTTGTGACATAGGGAAACAAATAACCTTCATTTGGTTACCTAGTCACGCCGGCATAAAGGGAAACGAGTTAGCCGATCGAGCAGCTCGTCAAGCGACGGACCGAGATACCGTCGAGGTAAACATACATAAACACCTCGACGTTAAAAGGCAAGTAAAATCACTATCCTGTAAAGTTTGAGAATTGGAATGCTCTATTAAAAACACAATAAGCCGATGGAGACCACCATTCCAATTTCAAGAGCTGAGCTGGTTAAGCTGCATCGAGTAAGAATTGGTCACGGCTGTTACTCACGCCCATCTGCTCGAGGGCCAGGAACCGCCTAGATGTCATCATTGCGGTGAACGTTTAACAGTAGCCCATTTCCTGTGCCAATGCGATGGCTATAGTCAAATCCGACAACGTCTGGGTCTGTCTGACAATAAAAGGGATGGGAATGAAACACAATATTGAAAATAGTGCCATTGCCCTTAGCAGTCGACGCACTTAATAAAAAAATAATAATAATAACTTGTCTTTAGTACTATAAGGAATTAAAGTTACAAAATAATATTACAAATATTAAAATATAATAGTAAAAGGGAGTTCAGTTCGGTGGGATAAATCTCACCGTCTGCTTATACTCAATCTATAGAATCTGTTTGTAAGTGTATGTGTATGTTCAGCTAGTGTATGTAACAAAAAGACTACTAAAAGGTTTACCCATTATAGTTCTTTGCCTTGCTTATGGTGCTGTGAAAGTAGTTTTAAAAGATTATTTCTGAATTTGTTTAGATTTAAAGAATTAAGAAATAATGGAAGTTTATTGTAGGTGTTAACGATTCAACAGGAAAAACAGCGCTTAAAAATGTATTTTTATGAATTGGGGGTGTTAGTAAACCATTAAATCTGAGATTTAAGTTATGTACGTCAGTATGGAACGACAGTATTTCAAAAAGATAGCATGAATATCTATTGATCATTAATTTATGATAAAAGCAAGCGCGGTGTAATAATCGACGATTTTTCATGTTTAGCTAATATAAATGCAGGAGCTTATGAGAAATTTTATCTTACTTTATGATTCTGACAATTATCCGCAAACAAGAATTCTGAAGTTTTGGATTCGTCTGAGGTAGGTTGAGGATATACAAGAGCCGTAAACCATATCAAAGTAATTAAATCAAGAAAGTACTAAAGAGTTACGCAATAAAGTTTTTGTGCTTAAATCAAATGTGTGTCTACTGTGATCTTGTAATGGTAAAGATGTATTATTTATTTTTATGCTTACGTTATCTATTATAGCAGCCCTATCGTTTCGTTTACCAAATAGAATAGCAACAGACAGAACGGTTCAGATGTATACCGTAATCCATAGATATTTATTGTACGTTATCAAGATCACTATTTATTAAAGCGCAAGCTTTCACCAAAGCAGACTCCGGAAACGAAAAGTAAATTTGCGTGTCGTCAACATAAAAGTGAGCTTTGCACGTTTTCACACAATGAATAAAGTTAAATGTACAAATAGTAAACAATAAAGAACCTAGAATCGTGCCTTGTGGTACACCTCTACTTACACTTATGAAAGTCTGATATTCTATTATCCACTTTCACAGCTTGTGATCTATTAGAGATTGCTGCTAATTAAAGACAGAGATGATGGACTAAAACCTATAAAATGTAAAATAGATAACAGAAGAGAAGGATATATAGTGTCAAACGCTTTAGAAAAGCAAGTGAACTTCCCACAGTCATAAGCACGTATGACGTCATCTTTGACGTTCAAAAGCGCTGAATAACAGCTGTAACCAGGGCGAAAGCCCGACCAAACTGAAGGATTATACTTTGGGTAGGGGAATTACAAATGCTTGTTTCCAAATATTGGGGAAGGCAGAATTTCTGATACAAAAGTTAAAAGTATGAGATGAGATCGGAAGAAGATGATGTTTATAGTATGAAGTACTCCCTGGTCTTGTTTTGACGTCAACATTGCAGGTTGCGCTGCGAGGCCAAGTGACGTCATTGGTTTGAATGGAATGGAGGGTAGAAATAGGGCCCATTCGAAAGGTATTTCTATATAATATACTTCGCTAGAATATTTTAAATTATTCCAATCTTTCTAAAAGTTATAGCCTTTTCAATGTTTATTTCTTTTGTTGGCACATAGCTTTTAGAAAGAAGGCTTTGCAATCTAGTTCAAAACAAATTGCTGACTGTCAAACTTATTTGTTTTTTAATGTTGAAAACAGTTTGAAAGTTATGAAATACCACGAAATCTGGAAGAAAAAATACGAATCATTCTTTAAAAATAATAGAAATTATCATGTATTGGAACGTATTTTCATAAGGAAATTGGTAACCTAGCTTTCGAGAATTAGACAGTTCCCCCTCAGGTAGGCTCCCAATTTTTTAGAATAAAAAAATTTTAATTGATTTTGTAGAAAATCCTAATTTGCTAATGCGTGTTATTTCTGAAAAGAAGTTGGTAAAAAACTGTTAACAAACTTCTTAAACAGGCTATGCATTACCCTTCCAGGCATTTATTCTTGAATTTCTTGTGCTACAGTGATGAAAAAACTTTTTATTGAACGGGGAAGTAAATAAAAAGATGGAGTAATAATAATTATGAATTCGGGAAATAGCCACGCAATATTCACAAAAGCTAAATGTCGGAGCAGCCATTTTTGATGATTACATAGGTCTATTTTTGAGTGAACAAAATTTGGACGGTCCACTGTTTTTAGAATTGTTGCAACATAAAAGCATACCAATAATTCAATAAGTAGTGGAAGCATAATCCAGAAAGTTTTATGAGGGAATTGAAGAGGTATGGTTTCAACAAGATTGCGCTCCCCACTATTTTTGACCGGTGTGGGATTTTTCAAAACAGGTGGATAGGTGGTACAGGCTCAATGGAATGACCAGCGTGCTCACCAAGTTTGACCCCCACTAGGTTTTTTTATTTTGGGGATATTAGAACGATTTCGAAAAATTAGAGGAAAGAATAATTTTAGAGTGTCAAAATATTCCACTGGAAATATTTAGAAATGTAAGAAATTGAATGAAGCGAAGGCTTTATTTTTGTGATCGGCGACAATTTATCGTCGCATCTTAATATGCACGTCTTAGATCTGTGAGAGGAAAATAACGTAAAATTTATGTTTTCCGCCTAAGACAACACATCTTACCCAACCCTTAGATATTGCCTATTTTAGGCCCTTGAAAATGAAATGGAGGAAGGTTGTGTCTGATTACAAGTTGTCAAGCAGTAATACAACTATTTCAAAATGCAACTTTCCTGTACTTTAAAAAAAACTGATGGATCACTTAAAGAGAAATGGCCCAGAAAATTTAAAAAGCGGATTTAGGAGGGCAGGAATCTATCCACGAGATCGTCAGCAAGTTTTAGATAGAATCCCGTTAATTGCCCACACAGATCCTACTATTAAAGAGCATGTGAATGCATCTGTTGTACAATTGCTGGAACAACGACGCTTGCCAAGTGTAGATGATGATTCTCAAGTAAAAAAACGTAAGAAAAAAAAAAAAAACGTGCAACCAGGAAAAAGAAGATTTAATCCTACAAGAGCAGAACAGAATTGGAGATAACAATGAATCTATGCCATCTACAAGTAAAGCAACATCGAGGAAGGTATCTAAAACTAAGAAAAGGACTGCCGATGTTGATAATGAGTCATCTGATTCATTAGAAAACGAAGTAATGTCTATTTATTCTGAAGGTGACGGTGATGACTGGGACCGTACCTCTGGTAATAGTTTCGAAAATAAGATCACCAACACATTTGAAGGAGGGGATGGGCTTGGCGTTGAAAAAGAGAACCGAGACAAACCTATAATTAGAAAAAATGATTTTGTCATATTTTATTATGACAAACAGTACTATGCTGAACAAATATTACTAACAAAGGGAAATTAAGTGCAAATAAAATCCGTGGTAGCAAGCGGGTTGTTTCAATGGAGGTGGCCAAGTTTATATGATATTTTATGGTATAACGAAGGTAATATAAAAGAACCACCTACCATGACATTAAGAGGACTGTGCAAAATACCATCCATGAATAAATATTTAAATTATACCTCCTAAACATTATATATATACTCATGTAAAACTTACATTGTATTTTTAGAAATAAATCATTTGTTTGCGTTTTTGTGTTTATTTTTAGAAATTCACTAGGTTCAATTTTTGGTGGCCAATGCCACCGGTACCGTCGTCCATTTTTAGCCAATACATGTATTTAATGCATTTTAACGTAGGTGGCCAAAGTGACCCAACTTGTTATGGTAACTTTGGCCATCCATAAAAACAATAGAAAAATGCATCTGTTGGAATTTTAGTGAGAAATTGTTTATCCAGCCTTAAAGTACAATTAAAGAACCTATTAAATTCAAAATTTCAAAGCAATAGGTACAACATATAAGTTTTTATAGGCATTTGAAGTTTGAAAGTAGACCAAAGTTACCCAACCTTACGGTAATGCTAATTTCTTGGCGAATTAGTGCTTTTAAATCTTATAAATTGGCCGGTCGCGTCGCGTATACTTTATTCTTTAAGTATCCCCACTAGAAGTAATCTAGAGAATTTAAATCTGGCGATCTGACTGGCCACTCAATTGTCCATTTTCTACCTATCCAACGATTTGGAAAAACTTCATCCAAGTAAGCGCGAACAGGTGAAGCGTAGTGTGGCAGCGCTCCCCCTTGTTAAAGAAAGAGGTCACAGTGATGCATATCGGGACCTTCTAAATCCGGATACCACGTTATTAGAGCGGAATGAGGTCGTTTTGAAGAAAGTCTAAATATCTCGCACCTGTGAGAGTATTCTCCAAGAAGTAAAGACACATAACTCATCCGTCAACTATGCCGCACCAAACGTTCTATTTTTGAGGGTTTTGGGTGTGATATTCCGTGAACTAATGAGGATTTTCGGTTGGCCAATAACGACAATTTTTGTTTGTTTACATGGCCGTTTAAAATGTTGCTTCGTCGGAGAAAATTGTTCTTTTTACAAAATTGGTGTTAACATAACACAACTGTTTCATTTGTTCACAAAATTCATTTCGGCGTTCAAAATAATCTTCCGATAGCTTGTGAAGTAAGCATACCTTGTAGCGATGGGTCTTCTCTCTTTTCAACACTTTATGCACAGTAGTTCGCGCCACATTAATATTATTAGGCGTGTCCGTAAGGATGATATTAGGATTATGTTGCACAGCTAACACAATGTTCAACTGGTCCTCACTTATCGGGTTTCGACCAGATTTTCTCATATCCCGACCATGTCCAAATTCCCAACATTTTGCCTCAATTCTGCTTACAATGCTTTGATTAATGGATGGTCCATCAAGGTGAGTTGCATTAAAAAACGACCTACCTCGGAAACTAAGCATGCGCAGGATTTCAATACTTTCCCGTTCGCTAATTTCCGGACATTTCACAAAATAACGGTAAAGTAGTTACTAGATAAACTCACGACAACAATGCTGTCGCCTGTCAAAACACTAAACACAAGTGGCTAACGTGCAAATAATTAAAATAATTTTAACAAAATGTACAATTTAACGTTTTCTTACATTGACAATGAAATTGGCTAATTTTTAATGTTTATGATAATTTTTATTCAACACTTCCTTATGTAACCATCGTCCATATTTACCTTGTCGGACGTAAACAGATATTCTTTTCTAATTCTGCAATAAAAAATGGGGGTTGATATTTAAAAAATGTCAATGACGCCATATGTTTTTCCCGACACGCCCTGTATATTTCACGTTTACGTAAAAAAATTCTAAATTGAAAATAAAAATCGAAGGGTCCGAGCGTTTTCTTCCTAAACTGCCATTCAAATTTTAACTGAATTTTTCCGCTACTTTACGAACGTACTGTATTTAATCTCTACTAAAAGGTACCTTATAATTAATCTTTACCTGAATAGTATTTTCTTAGTTATTGGAAGTTTTATAAAAAGGATATACTAATGTTTTAGTTGTGGCCTTTTTTTCTAAGAATGTGATAGAAAATTATATACTCGCTTCTTGATATCCAGCCATCACAAAAACTTACCAAAATCGACCTAAGGAAATTTTTTTTTCCTAGAATACGTAAACAAATTATTGTTAGTACCCTGGTATTAATTTCCAATTTAATCATATTTATAAGTCATAAGATAAGAGGCCTTTAACTAAAACTAACAACCTTGATATGTATACGCGTCAGAAGTTTGGAAATTCATTTAATAACATAGTGGCCTAAAGAAGAAGGAAAAACGTAGAAAGCTAACCAGGCTGTTATAAAGTAGCTTTTGTGGATTTAATTCAATGTGTTAGTTATCTTGTTAAGTGTTTCTTTCCTTTTTCTACTAATTTAAAGTATATATCTTTTATACGAGCTTGATGATATAACATCACAAATCGAATTAAAGCGTGAAACTTCAAAATTGTAGCATGTGTCGTGTTTATATATAAATGCTTTATTTTAATCCTAGCGATATTAACACTTACTTGTGTTATGTGGTAGTTGATGACTTAAAGCAGGAGAATTTTTAGATTCATTTTCACGATTGTCAAGGATTTATACGATTAGGTAATTAAGCACTAAGGTAAATCAAAAACGTATTACATAAATTATGCATTTGAACATAATTCTATAACACACCAAG
Organism: Vesta saturnalis; assembly: GCA_036346205.1. NCBI lineage: Eukaryota > Metazoa > Arthropoda > Insecta > Coleoptera > Lampyridae > Vesta > Vesta saturnalis. Next base: position 1,193,135 of record JARFJB010001138.1, on the reverse strand, counting down.
ATAGAGAGCTTTAGTTACGTAAAAATTGACTCCTTATTAAACGTTAGAAAAATAAAATCACTTTTTATAGGTTAGTAGACTTCTGTGATAAATTGCTCACAATACATGACATTTGCAATATTCCGCACAACTTTCGATACACCTTATGATCAGAAACAGTAATTTTAAAACGAGGATTTCTTTATTGCATAAATCAGATATTCCACAGTTTTTGTATAAAAAGAACTTGGTTTTTTATAAATAGCGTTCTCACAAAAGTTATACCGAGTGAACAACAAAAAATGCAACACAGAGAGAGACACACGAGCACGAACACAATAACGATAAGGATAGCGATCACGATCACAGTCACGAACACGTACACGTATACGCATACGAACACGTACACGCCCACGCACACGCACACGCACACGCACGCGCATACGCACACACACGCACACGCACACGCACACGCACACGCACACGCACACGCCACGCGCACGCGCACGCGCACACGCCACACGACAGCACACGCACACGCACACGCACACGCACACGCACACGCACACGCACACGCACACGCACACGCACACGCACACGCACACGCACACGCACACGCACACGCACACGCACGACACGCACACGACACGCACACG
>JARFJB010001138.1:1100000-1190000 GCA_036346205.1 Vesta saturnalis | reverse complement strand
AGACACAGACACAGACAGACACAGACACAGACACAGACACAGACACAGACACAGACACAGACACAGACACAGACACAGACACAGCACAGACACAGACACAGACACAGACACAGACACAGACACAGACACAGGACACGGACACGGACACGGACACGGACACGGACACGGACACGGACACGGACACGGACACAGACACAGACACAGCACAGACACAGACACAGATACAGACACAGACACAGACACAGTCACGGACACAGACGCAAAATGACCATGTTTGTTTTGGCGACCATTCTTGTTCTGGTGGCGATTGACTGAAGGCCTAACGCTCTGCATTCTGATAGGTTTGTATTGTTTCTTTGTTTGTGGCACCATATATTGGTGTATTTTTAAAACTAATGAATATTTTCTGTGGCACCATATGTTGGTGTATTTTTAAAACTAATGAATATTTTCTGTAATAGAGGTTGAATCAGCTGATTGATCGTGACTCCACCTAGTGGCATATATTTAAAACTGGATGTTGGTCCATTTGATTGTTATGGCGGGAAATTTTAAACAGTATTCCAAAAAGGGGATCCGATGCCGTCTCGTAAAACAGATATAGAGCTCTGAAACTTGTTCCTGGGCTTTCGCTCCTTGTCGGGCCCCATTTTTTATTATGGCCGAAAAACTAGGAATTTGAAATAGTATTCTAATAATGGAGGTCCGCATACTATTTCATAAGACAACTATAGGACTCTAGAACTTGCTCTCATGTTTTTGATTGTGACATCATCTAGTGGTGTATTTTGAAAACTAATGAAGGTTTTCCGTAATAGTCGTATATAATGGCTCCACCTACTAGTATATTTTAAAAGTAAATTTAACTGTTAGGGCAGGAAATTTAAAATAGTATTCTACTGGTGTGGCATACTAATCTCATAAGAGAACTGTAGGACTCCGGAACTTGTCTGCGGGTCTTTTCCTTTTATCGAGCACCCTAATTGTTTGTTATGGCCGGGAATTTGAAATAGTATTCTAACAATGGGGGCCGCATACTATCTCACAAGGCACTGTTAGGACTCCTAAGCTTGTCACAATTCAAGTTACAAGTTGTCTAAGATGTTGATCTCCTTTGCCCCTAGGCATTTGTTCATTTTCAATAACGACGACTTTGTTTACCAATCCAACACCTTTTTAACAGGGGTTAGTTTCAAATCAATATCTTAGACTTCAATTTTAAATCTTGTTTCTATATTCAAGATGTTTTGATAGAAACTGGTTTCAGATCACCATATCAAATTCGTTTACGATATTACTTAGCGCTTTAGTAATTGGGAAGTAATTAAAATCTGTTTATGGATTATTGTCAAAGCTGAAATGTCAACTGCATCCTTCATCTTGAATAAGCTGTACGAGTTGAGAACCAACTCAGACGTAAATAAGGTTTAGAACAATCTCCAACTGATATGATGCTAGAAACGGTGTTCAGTGTGTTGCTTAAAACTGTAACTTTGCCCGGTTTCGATGAGCATCTTGTATTGAGGGCTTCAGCAGTATCTAGGGTCACTTTGGCTGATGCTTGGTATAACCGGTACCTTGGGGTAACATTTTAGTCAGGCGTGTCCTGCTGCCTTGAGGTTGACACCTTGACAATAAGCCTACGCTAAACACATTGTTAACAATCGAGTGTTCCTTTTGTATTTCCGTCATCTTGCTTGCTTGTGCCATCTTGTTTCCGAGTGCCTTTTTAACTTTCCGCCAACTTGTTTTCGCCATCTCATTTCCGTGTGCCTTTTTGGATTTCAGCCTGCTTGTTTACGCAACGAAGTTTTTCGCTTCGAATCATCTTAATCCATCATATTTTTGTATGAAGGGCCCTCTGACTGAAACGGGTTTCAGAGCAACATACTGATAAGTCGAATAAGGTAATCCGTAACAAATTCTGGAAATTTGTTTATAAATCTAAGTCTCTTTTGACAGAGGCTAGATTCAGATCAACAACTTAGACTTGAATTTTAAATTTTGCATCTATATCTAAGATCTTTTGATAGAAAGTGGTTTCAGAAAATTTCTAATATTACTAACGATTTAATAATTGGGAAGTAATTAACATCTACTTATGGATTTGCTTGAAATCAACGTCTTAGACTTTCACTGAAACTTGTTTCAACTCAGCATACTTATAAGTCGAATAAGATGACCGAATTGAAGCGAATTCTTGAAACTTGTTTATAAATCAAAGGCCCGTTAGACAGAGGCTAGTTTCAAATCAACATATAATTAATCGTATTATAAATGATGCTTAATACCTCTAATTTTAAATTTTATTTCTATATGTAAGTTGTTGGTAGAAGCTGTTTCCACATCAACATCTTAAGCTTTCATTGAGTTTTTGCATCTAGGAGATCTTAAAGCAAGATGTAGACATTGACAGTTAAAACAAACTCAGCAAAGGATTTTTTTAATTGTATAATTCTCAAAGACGAAGCTATGCTAAACTGTTCCTAAGCTGTTAACGTGTTAAAGATAATTATCATTACATTTTCTTTAAACATATCTTACGTGTTAAAATTAATTATTCAATTACATTTTGTTTATAAATCTAAGGTCCTTGTGACAGTGATTGATTTCAAATCAATATCTTAGACTTGAATTTTAAATCTTTTTTCTGTAACCAAGATGTTTTGATAGAAAGTGGTTCAAATAAACATCTTAAATTTATTTCTATATTACTTGGCGGTTTAAAATTGGGATGTAACTAAAATTCTGTTTATGGATTTTATTGAAAACGTATTAATAACTACTTTTCTGACTTAATTTTAGTTAAAATAAGAAATTTCATGCTGAAATCAACATCTTGAAATAAATTCCAAGCACTGAATAGTGAAAGATTATTATTGTGGTTACATAACTGGAGAATCCATACCTTCATATTTGTAGGTTCATATTATATAACTATAACTTTTTATGGAAACACATTAATATAATAAAAAAATTACTTTTAAATTAATGATTGAGAAAAGCCCTTAAGTATTTTATATTAGCTATTTATAAACAAAATTTAGAAAGGTGAATGTAGTAAAAACGTATATAAGAAACAAAAATTAACAGTTACACACGCTCGTGTCGATTTTCCAAGGGATTTTATCAACATCATCAACAACTAGGACAAGTAATCGTTTTTGGTTGTATCCCATATTTTATTTACTTTATTTATTTACTTGTGCCGATTTTTAATGTTATGTTATAATTACAGATATGGATTTAACTGATCTAAATGCATCAACATGTTTTAAACCCTAAAAACATTAAGGATTTAGAGACAGGGATAGAATACAAGAAGAATTTGGATATCAAATCAACGAAGTACGAAGAATGTTGTAGTGGAGCTGGAGGAATTTAAATGTGTACTGAGCCGTTCTTCAGGACCATCAGGCAAAACTATTCGTTTAGAAAAATAGTTTTATTATAATTACACTGTTGCGTAATTGATGATACACGAGATGCGGTTTTATGTAATCTTAAATATAGTAATCCATGTAATTTGTAGACTTACGTCTCTGGCTGTGTATCATGATTATTAATTAATTCATTTCATAAAATTAAATTTTACATCTATTGATACTTACAATAAATCATTAAAAAACCCTTTACACTTTTATTACCGTTATATCAATTACAGGAAACTCCTACTTCCCATAAGACCCTAGTTTTGGAATGCCATCTCAAGTTTTAAGTTTTTGCGCTTTTCATTACTTTTAAAATAGACCGCTAGATGGAACTACGATTAGATCCTTTCACAGAAATCAGTTATTAGCTTACGAGGTAGTATGCGGCTCCCATTATTAGAATACTGTACCAAATTCCCTGCCATAACAGTTAAATCCACTTTTAAAATATACCACTAGGTGGAGCCACGATCAACCTACATTACAAGAAACATTTACTAGTTGCAAAAATACACCACTAGATGGTGTCATAATTAGGGGACCCGACAAGGGGCAAAGACTAGAGAACAGGTTTCGGGGAACTATTATAGTTATCTTATGAGATAGCATGTGGCCCTCATCACTAAAATACTATTTCACATTTCTAGTTTTTCCGCCATAATAAAGAATAGAGCCCGACAAGGGGCGAAGACCCGAGAATAAGTTCCGGGGCCCTATAGCTGTCTTATGAGATAGCATACGGGCCCCTATTATTAGAACACTATTTCAAATGTCAAGCTTTCCCGCCATAACAATTGCTGAGACCTACATTTACTTTTAAAAATATACTACTAGGTGGAGCAACGGTCAACCTCTATTACAGAAAACATTAATTAGTTTTAAAAATACACGGATAGATGGCGCCACAAATAAACAAACAAAACGAACCTATCGGAATGAAGAGCCTCAGGCCTCCAATTAATTACCACCAAAATAAGAATGGCCGCCAAAACAAAAATGGCCCCCAAAACGGGAAAACTCTCCCTAGGGTAATTTCAGTTAACTCCGGTAGAACGTACGTAAGCTCAGTCCACACTCAAATCACATCGTGCGTCCCAGCGCCCCAACCTATTTCTTCTACATCTTAACTACGACTCTCATACGGGTTTAACACATTTCACTTAAAATCACCAATCATAAAAAACCATTCCTTCAAATCGTAAACGCGATAAAATCGAGATAAATTTCGGGAACCGAGCCGAAAACCTGCATCACTAGCGTTAAATGCACTGTCACGGTGCTTCGAAAAAAATATAATATAACCTGCTCTGTTTTCCTCGCCTTTAAACTTTGAAAAATCGACTCTAAACCAACGTATTGTGGAACCTAATCGTAATTTAACAACTTCAATGTATTTACAAACAAACAAACCGAAAAATTGATATACGATTATTTATTATTATGGTTTTTTTTTATTATTAAATTAAATATACTAAATACATTCTCAAGGCAGGTACACACTTAATACGATTTATGGTAAGGTGCGTAGTTCATAGGATTAATATTTTGTGATTATCTATATATTTTACCATACACCATTAATGGGAATCCAATAAACGCAACAACTTGCATCATAATCGTAAATGTACTTTCATATTAAAATCAAAACAAACAAGGATAACATCTCAAACCATTCGCATTGTATTTAAATTTCAAAGTAAGAATATTATTCTGTATCTAAATCAGTAAAGATAAAGATAATTGAAAGATAAGTGGGATCCATTCCAGACAATAACATACTTATAACTAAATTATGGCACCACACATATACACATCTTCCTGTTTGACGTACAACAAAAACAACAGAAAATACTTTGGATTGTAGATTTGCCCTTACTAACCTTAAGCTAGTGTTAAAATAAATACACAAAAAAGAGCGTAGTGATTAGAATTGTTTGCCCTTATGGCCCGGTTAAGATATAACTCTAGTAATGGTCGGTTTTTAGGAAAATCAACCTTTCATTATACAACAACATACAAATTGGCCTTACTAAATTTTCTATCCTAATTAATGGGGTTGAGTTCCTTTAATTAATCCTTGGAAATGTACACACTCGCGCATAATAACAATCCTTTAACGGTTGTACTCAGTCTTAGCTCGGCCGGCGCTAACTTAAATGTTTCACGAATCCGTCCGTGCCTCAACACCTCTATTAATTAAGTAATCTATGCTCAATGTCATTTTTTAAATGTTTATAACTGAACTTAATATTTTAATTCACGTCGTGACCAGATTCTCACTTATCCATACACTTGATTAGTTAACGCACATTTATTTATCAGCATTATTAGCATTTAGTTTACAATATCCAAAACCTCCATTTGTTAGAAAATATAATTTTAAAAACTATTACGCGGATTTTTTTAAAGCAATATTCACGTAACAGAACGATTACTGTATGTTTCAAAATTAAATAATTTATTTAAATGCTTGGAAAGCTTTCATAACCCAAATCAATACAAAATTAACTTTGCTTGTAAACTTCTTTAATATTCCATCCCCAAAATCGGATATAGCAGTAAACAAACAATGTTTCAACAGCACTACTAAATTTTATAGCATAAAATGGTACAAATCACTATGCACTTTTTTTTAATTACGCGCGATCGTTCGCCAAACCATTTTTATGGGGTTTAAATGTCACGTGATATTGCGAAAAAGAGAACTGCGTACTTAACCCTCAGGGGGTCGTAGTCTCGACAATCTCATAAAAGGTCGCGATGTATCTAGGAGTGAATCAATTTTGGACATTGTTGATTATCCAGTAAAAGTCTAAAGGTAACATATATAGAAATAAGAGTATAATAGAGAAATAACATAAAGATATACAGCAAAAAATAACAGAGAGATAAAGCAATAACTGTATGATACAGAAAAATGGACAGCAAAAACAAACAGTGAAATATAGAAATAAGAATAAAATACAGAAATAACAAAAATAGACAGCCAAAAACAACAATGAAATAAAGAAATAACAGTAAAATACAGAAACGACAGTAAAATGGAATGCAACAAAAAACCCACCTCTGAGTGAGGTCGCAGTATCCCTCAGATACAGAAAGGGGTACATTACCGAAAGAACTGCACTCACAACAGTGTGAAATCAACTGACACCTAAGTGGCTGAGGTATACTAATAACAAGACATGCGTGCGTAGTTATATGATGCCGCAGCGATAAAAACCGACTAGGTTTACAGATATTTATTAATATAACTTGCATGTGTCTCTCAGATCCACCGCGAGCTTCGCAGGATTCACCCGTTAGGTGTTTGTGCCAGTGACCAAATTAAAGGATTACTGTATTCAGGCATAGGTAGGTACTGTGTAAGTGAAAGCACATTTTAGTTGATGACAGAGGGTAGTTCTTATTACTTTAATTTCTATTACACTATTTTGCAAGCACGATTATTATTCACAAATCGGTTTAAGTAACCGGTGTTAGTACTTGCACTTGAATTTCTGTCATTGGTAGTATGATTTAGCACTGTCGGTTGTTATTAACATTTCCCGCCCTTGTAGAGACCTCAACACCTGGTGAAACGTATCATAATAATTTCATTTTGGTTTTTATGGTAGTTGATATCGCTTGAGCATTGTTTTGTATTTATGTATTATGGAAAAACGCACTATACGACTGTGCATGTGAAAATTAGTTCTCTGTTTTTTTGCTTGCTTACGTGTAGTTTCTACAGCACTTTATGGTTACGGTTACCTTGCCGCTATCTATTTAGTTATACTGTTTGTTTTATATTTGTATAACGTAACCTGCATTATTATTTTTCGGTTAGCTTATTGGTAATATTTGACAAGATGGGTGTACAAATTGTGTAATTCTGATATATTATTGCACTTGAAAAATCTGGAACATTTTAACTGTGGCAGGACTTGTAACCGCCGTATCAGTCGACCGCTGATGATAATAGCTTATTTATTGTAACGCATTCGGTGTGTTTTAATTAATTTTTGTGTGGTACGTGGGTGTATTTTGTTTATTGTTTGTTCTGTTTGTGTGTGAACGATTTATTTAGCAATATGCTACACTAAAAATAACAACATATAAACAGACAATAACAATAAATAAATAAATGTATATTAAACTAACCGCAAAGCTAGGAATAAAACTATAAATAACATTAAAATAAAATTAGATGTATAGGTACACAACGAATCAGTACAACATATAGAGACATTAAAACGTTGTACAAATAAAATGTAGGTAAAATTAGTGTAAAGTTAAAATAAACGATATTATATAAAACTAACTGTAAATGTAAAACAGCATATAAAGACATTAAAAATATAAAATAAGATATAGGGAAATAAGTTAACGCTAAAAAGTTAATAAATTAATGACACATACATGAGTAAATTAAAGGGAAGCAATCAAAATTACATATTTTACTTATTGTTTATAAACAACATATAATTTCTTTTAAATTCTTTTACACTTCCAGATTGTTTTACAGTGATAGGTTATTTATTATAATTTTGAATTTCTTTATAGAAAATGCATCTTTGCGTACCACTTTTGTATGTACGTTGAGGCGTTACCTCCTATTTACTATGCGTATCATATCCATGTAATTGTAGTTGAAAATATTGTGGCAAAAGATTGTTCATAATTTTGTATACAAATATCATGCATTCTTGTTCAATTTGGTCGGCTATAGAAATCCATTGCAAACTTTGCAGTGTTCTTTAATTGTCGTGTATTGACTACATTTTAGTATTGCACGTATACTTTCGTTTTGAAGTTTTTGCAAAAGCGCTTTTTGTCCTTCGTTTGAATAATGCAATATAGTACAACAGTACTGAATGCATGATCGTATAATCATGTTGTGTATAATATTCTAGCATGTAATGAAATACAATTAGAGATACGTCTTAGATATCCTATTCTTTTATATAATTTACTCTATATAATTGCTTAAAGTGAACAGTGAAAGTTAAATATTGATCTAAAGTTATTCCAAGATAGGTAATACTATTTACCCATTCAACAAATTCGTGACATAAAGATATATTAAACTGTTTTATTTTAGCTTTCTTTTTGTTTTGTTTTGACGCGATTACAATTGCTTGTTTTTCTTACATTTAAAAATATCTGATTTTTATTAAGCCACGGTTCAATACGTTTGACGTCACCATTTAAAGCAAGCAGTGCATTTTTATAGTTATAGTTTACAGCATAGAGAAGAGTATCATCGGCAAACAGATTGATTTGTGATTTTTTAATACGTAATGTACATCATTTATGTAAACAATAAATAATAGTGGCCCCAGTACACTACCTTGTGGTACGACAAAGTGAGTTTTAAACCGGAAAATTGACATTTTTAAAATTTACAAACTGGCAACGAACTGAAAGGTAATTTTTGAACCATTTGTGTACTGAGCCATTTATACGCCGTTTATCGTTGTTTTTCTTTTCTAATTATGGCTACTGCACGATTTATTTTAGTTTTGTAATTTAACCAATCGTATTGCAGTTTTGTATTCTTATATAAGCGATATGCATTGTCCCGTTCTTTTCGAGCTTCTTTCTGTCACTAACCAATTTATCCACGGCGAATTCAGTTATTTTTAAACATACTTATATTCGCAGTTGATATCCATTGCATTTGTAGTAATCTCATGTATACTAACTTCAGTAATATCTCTCTATGTAACGCGCTTTTTGTAAATACAATTTTGACTATATGGCCAATTATTTTAAAATCATTAGTACTGACTAAATCAATTATTGTTTCACTGCGGTCAGTTAATACGTGTACAATCTTCAATTAAAAAGCTTTATACAACATCTTTTGATAATATTTCGTAACCTAGTCAAATATATGCTCGTTTCTTTCTTCCAATCAAAATTAAAGTCCCCTATCATAATACATTTTTTTGATTCTTCGCATCTGTCACAAATTTCTTCCATTTGATCTAAGAAAATGTCGTGATTAGAGTCTGGCGAATGATATATTACGGCGACATGATATCTCTTGTTTAATATCATTACTTCCACAGCTGCTAGCCAGTAATTTTTTTAATGTTAGCAAGTGGAATATTTTAAACTCGATGTCAATTCTCATAATAGATATTTATGTATTAAGGGCATAATCAGAAGATTATGGCTCGAGGGAATGTTAAAAGCCCGACGCGAAGCGGAGGGCTTTTATATTCCTGAGAGCCATAATCTACAATTATGCCCGTGATACATACAATGTTCACCATGAAACTGGAACAAAATATATGTTATTACTAAGATACTGTGATTTTGCTATTATATATCATGTCATGTGTTTGCTGTCAATCATGCTGCTTAGCATCAATGACATTTCCGTGCTATAAAGACCACATTACGCCCGCATTTGGAGGCGTATAAAGAACATTACGGTGGCAAAATAAAATAAAAATCATTACTTCTCATGCATTCCGACTTAGGGAATCACATTTTACAGTACTATAATTATATATATGTAGTTCTAGGTCTAAGATATTTTCTATAAACCGACACTCTGATAGGCATAGTGGATATGGCTTTTTACATTCCAACCTACATATACAGATGTAGGTATAGATATGTAGGAGGTTATGCAATCGAATTACTTTTCACTATGTCTAAATCGACTTATTAGCTCATTTTACAACTTTTGGCCAAGATCGGCCATCATGTCTGCAGGTCTATGTATCTCTGTGTATGTATGTGTGGATGTATGTTAGTATCGACGATAACTCTAGAATTAAAATAGCTACGTACTTAAAATTTTGTATTGAAGCTTCTTTTCATTTGGCTTAGAGTTGATTAGATTTTCGGAGAAATGCATAAGCAGAGAGGGGGAGTTTATTAGGGGCAGATTTCGGTTTACCAAATATTTCTAAAACAGCTGCATATTTCAATGATATAAAAATACCTAGATATAGACCTAAAATATATCGATTAATTATGTTTTATTCAATTTTTGATATGCCGCGTAATTTGGCCGCAAAAAAATTCCTAAGGTAGAAGTTAAGTGTTGGTTCAAATTTTTTCCATACCTGAATAACGATTAATTTTATAAGAAAAAGTGTAGACATATTTAATTTTACATAACTTTTTGTAATAAACTTTTTTAATACAACGCAAGGTAAGTCAAAAAATTAATTAAATGTGAATGAAAATGGTCATACTGCTTTATTGATATCTTCTAGAAGCGGGCGGATTTGGGATTTTGTAAGGTAACATACTCAGGGTGGCCAACCTAAGGGGAATTGCTCCATAAGTCCCTTACTATTACAAATACGAAAAAATGTCTTATATAAAAGTTGTCCACAGTCATAAACTACACGTTTTAAAATTATTTTCAGAAATAGCGGGTCTACATCGCATTGCTTCTGAGTTATTTGACATTTTGTAGAAAAAAATGACGTTTACAGTGCCTCCGAAAACTTTCAATATCTGGAAGACGGATACCGATAGAGAGATGTGGCTTTCGTTTTTTACTTCCGAAAAGGGTACCGCATCATTCTCATTCATTGCCAAAAATATAGCTTTTAGAATCCAATAATTTCTATCGCTCCGAAGATAATTTTTTTCAAACATGGATAACTTGATTTTTTTAAATGGAACTACCCATACTTTCTTACATCAGCGGATAGGAAATTAAATTTCCTTTCCATTGATGTAACATTATCGATATTTTGGAGTGATAGTTTTCGAGATATTCACATTTTTATCTAATTTCAGTTTTTATTGCGCATTGCCGCGGTGCTTTGGAAAACGTTTGTCAATTGTTTTAAACAACTGATAAGAAACGTCAGTTTCTCGAGGTTCTGTTGTGTTTTGCAGACTTTTGTTTCAGTTTAAGTGTTTCTACAAGACATTTCTATTAAAATGTTGTTGTCCGACGCAGAGTTGATCGACATGACTCTCATTATTGGAGAATGCCAAAGAAATGCGTTACTGGCGTCAAGAATTTATGCGGTACGGTATCCTGAACGAAGACTTCCCAGAGAAACAGCCTTTCAACGTCTTGTTTTTAGAATTCAATCATTTCTATCGCTCCGAAAATAACTTTTTTCAAACATGGATAACTTGATTTTTTCATGCACAAGAAATAAACAATAAATACTCAAGAATTAAGAACACAAAACTTAAAAGAAATACACAAGGAATACATAAGGAATGAACAATAAATACATAAAGATTGCACAAGCAATACTAAATAATTACTGAACACAATGAGTACATAAGGAAAGATCAATAAAAACATAAGGACAATTACTTAACGATTACAGAAGATATACAAAAGGAATGCACAAGAAATACAGGTTATTCTGTTGATACGTTCCCTCGTTTAATACTGCAGGCGTCCGGTGTTTGTAAAACGTTGTAACAACCTTTGAAAGGGTGTTTCTCGGGGAAGTCTTCGTTCAGGATACCGTACCGCATAAATCCTTGACGCCAATAACGCATTTCTTTGGCATCCAAGAATGAAAGTCATGTCCATCAACTCTGCGTCCGACAACAACATTTTAATGGAAATGTCTTGTAGAAACACTTAAACTGATACACAAGACAGCAAAGCGCAACAGAAGCTCGAGAAACTGACGTATCTTATCAGTTGTTTAAAACAGTTGACAAACGTTTTCCAAAGCACCGCGGCAATGCGCAATAAAAACTGAAATTAGATAAACATGTAAATATCTCGAAAACTATCACTCCAAAATATCGATAATGTTACATCAATAGAAAGGAAATTTAATTTCCTATCCGCTGATGTAAGAAAATATGGGTGCTTCCATTTAAAAAAATCGAGTTATCCATCTTTGAAAAAAATTATCTTCGGAGCGATAGAAATGATTGAATTCTAAAAGCAAGATTTTTGACAATGAATGATAATGATGCGGTACCCTTTTCGGAAGTAAAAAACGAAAGCCACATCTCTCTACCGTTATCCGTCTTCGAGATATTGATAGTTTTCGGAGGCACTGTAAACGTCATTTTTTTCTACAAAATGTCAAATAACTCAGAAGCAATGCGACATAGACCCATAGTATGGTTATTAAAGTGACCTTTAAATTCAATGAGGAATTCAAAAATGTAATAATATATTGGTTGTTCTGTTTAAAATAACGAAGTTGGCATGAGTGTCCGGTATAACCGAAAGTCCGCTATTTCTGAAAATAATTTTAAAACGTGTAGTTTATGACTGTGGACAACTTTTATATAAGACATTTTTTCGTATTTGTAATAGTAAGGGGTAAGGGAGTTATGGAGCAATCCCGCTTAAGTGGGCCACCCTGTATATATATATATATATATATATATATATATATATATATATATATATATATATATATATATATATATGAATATATATCTGACACAACGTTTTAAACGTCATTTTGACAGATTATTTGTTTGTTTTTACCATGTTGCCTGTTTTCGTTATGAACGTACAAGGAAGAGAATGCAACCGCTTGACGTATTTCGATAATTTTTTTTTATATGAAGCTAATTTTGCGTAGAAAGTAATAACGGAGCCAGAATTTTATTATAAGGTTTTAATTTTTCGAAAGTCTAGCAGCCGACGCCAATATTGTTGTCTATTTATATACATACGTTTGTATTTAATTTATTATGCGTTTTATTATCATCATTAAATTTAATTTTAAACGCAAAATTTTGCGGAGGAAAGCTAGTTCAAATTATTTCATTTCTTTTAATTTTTTAAGTTAGCATCACAGAAATAAAATTGTTTCTCTATGGTTAGCATCTAGATGCCTATTAACCTCTGTCAGACATGAAGTTTTAAACGGCTGTTTGACATAAATTATTGTTTCCCTTTTTACGATTTTGCATATTTTCGTAATTCATTTATTATACAAGAGATTGTATAATTATCCTAAAAAAATGTTATTAAAATTATTTCATTTCTTTTAATTCTCAGTTTATAGGTTGTAAGGTTTATCGTTAAGCAATAACTCAATTTCTGTTTTATTAGGAAGGAAGCTTTGACAATTTAAGTGCATAATTATATTAGAAACAATTTTCTTTAACGGATGTATGTATGAACTGTCGTCGATATTTTTCTTGAATTTGCCATTTGTATTATTTTGCGGCGAGATATTACATTGAGGTAATTGGCAGTTTTGATAGACTTCATTTATTATATCGTTTTATTTGTTATATCTGTGTTACAATTTTCTTCGGCATCTTGTAGAAACTGTGGATCCCCACAGGTTGCACTGTATATTTATTGTTCACATAAAATATGCAAAATAAATATCCTTCACATTTAACTTTCTTTGCTCATACAGACCGAAAATTAACGCCACTTTAATTATAATAAAAGTATCGTGAAGCGCTTCTGTCAAAAATTTTTACACATCATACTGCGATAGAATTTTTCATTGTTTTGCTTCATATTCCTCACTTTGGGGCTTTAAATATTACTGTACCTTCCGTCATTCGATATATCGACGTTTTCTTTCACTCTCAACGTACTTGACAACATGGAACATGTCGACCACAGCGTGTAATCAAATATAAAGATAAAACTTAAAATAAATAAATAAATGAATTCAGGAAAACTATCCTTTTCATGAAAAAAAAGCAAGCATAACTTCTTCGCCGATATCCTTTATATTCTTTGAAGTCCTCGAAGAATTGAAAATATTGTAGGTCTTCTCATATTTATCTCGTGATTTCAAGGGTAATAAACTAGCAACAGCTTCAAGCGCTAATGCTGACGTTTAGGATGATTTTCATTATTTATTTCCATTTTCACGCGATAACACTTAACAAAATTTTTGTTTAGTTGCTGCAGTGATGGAAACGGCAATTTGATTCTCGCGCTTGTCATCTATTTTTTAAATAATTTCTTATAAAATGTAATCCATTTGCATTTAGTCTCCGAAAAAATTTTATGTATTATTCTTACAGGGAAAAAAAAATTCTTTACTTATCGCGATTTTCTAGACAGATCTCGATAAGGAAAAGAAATATTTTTCTTTACTTATAATACAAATAATTACTTGTTTACTAAGTTTCGATTTACAAGTTCATCAATTTTATTTGGTGTAGTAATAAAATTATTATTAATATTAAAATTTTTACCTTGACTGTTTTTATCATTGGACTGCACGTTGTTTACAGCTTTAAGAATTTCAATTCCAGATTTCTCCACATCTATTGATGAGTCTTTACTTTTGTCGTAGACTTTCTATTTTACTATGATAACTAAACTTTCCTTTTTGCTTTACTAATTTTTTAATAGCTTAATTTCAACACTTTTTTCAAAAAGATTTATCCTATGATTTAAACTAATGGTATTCAAAATGAGTTCCGCGGAACCTTGAGTTTCGTGGGCCATATCCAAGGATTCGTGGAGCCTGCTCAAGTTTTTCTTTGTTATGTCAACCTCTATGTAATCAATAACTGTACAATGTTTAAAAATTCAATAATTTTCATATTTGTATTTTATGTTTGTATTTTTATAATAAATGAACATTAATAGTACTGAAACACCTCACCTTTCATTTTTATGACGTCATTTGACCTTGGGAATTTCCCAGGGCCTGCCACGTGGTTGACCACTGTTTGACCTTGAGAAAGTTGTTTACCTTGAGAAACAGGCTTACCTTGAGAAAGTTGTTGTTTACCTTGAGAAAGAGGCTTACCTTCAGAAAGTAGCTTAGGGCTTGGGTTAGCGGAGGAAATTTGAAATTGTGTGGGTTCCTGTCAGACGAGGGCTATAACCTGCACCTGGTGCAGCACTGGGGTTGTTTTTAATGGAGGTTCTTGTAAGACGAAAGCTATCTCACGGACCTGGTCTTGCGTTGGGGTATTGTTTTAATGGAGGTTCTTGTAAGACAAATGTAGATTCCTGCCATATAAATTTGTATTCTAATAAGGGATCCCAAATGCTCACTTGTAAGATAGCTGTATAAGAACTTGCTTGTGACATCATCTAGTGATGTATGTAGACTAATAAACTTAGGGATGGGGCTAGGGTGACAGCTATTTCTGGTAATTATGAACCATTTTGTATTCTTAACCCTTGCTCTGATTTGAGGGCTAGAATTCTGATTGATTAAGCTGACCTTGGTTATGGACTGAAATTGCTACTTCTATAAGATGAGCTTCACCTCCTATTACAAAACTGACGGTCGGTTGGTCTTGGAATTTTTTGCATATATCAAGGTTATTGATATTTTTATAGATGCGGTCGGCCTTGGAAAAGTGGACACGTGTTTTATTCACGTATATTAATTAATCTTGCTAAGAAAAATGTTATTAAAATTATTACATTCCCTTAAGACCTATTTTATTTACAACATGCATATTTTACTTTGAGAAAAATGCCACTCTCAACATTATACATAATTAAACGTGTAATTTGATCTTGTTTTAGCTATAAGCATGGCCTTGAAGTTGGCCATGTTGTGCATTTCAAAACAACTTAATTTTACCTTTGACCCTGTAAAATACTATAAAAGTGTGCGCTTAATTTAGCTAATTTAGTTCTCGTTTGTAGAGTGTTACGTTACCATCGTTATGGAATCTTTATCAGCTAATCAGATTTTGGGCTTGTTTCACGGCGGGTTATTATTAACCGATGAGTTGTTGATAAAGGCGTACAATATTATTAATTATAAAATTGTGTTTGAGAATAATAATATCGATTCGCTGGAAGAGTACGATAATTTTGTGGAAGCCGTACGGGGAGCTGGTGGAGTGTAAGTATATGCTTGTTTTTTATTTTTAAGTTTTAATTATTTTTTTTAAAGCCCTGCTCAGGTAAACATGCAGGATGTGTTTGACGATGATGAGATGATGAACACTACAGCGGTGGAGGATTCGATAACGGTATGTCTTCTAATTTTCAGTTGTTTCGCTTACTGAATGTTACATTACAGGCGCAAGGTCAATCGGGTTCAGGTTCCCAGCAACAGGCCGGACCATCCTCTACCCAAATGAATCATATAAATATAATAGGAAAGTCACAGTAAATTCATAAAAATTCGACACTACGTGTAAATCGCTGAGATTTAGTTTTAATGACGAGACATGCAAGGATAATCCCTTAACAGGTAAAATATACCATTTACTAACAATCTTATTTATCCAATACATATCTCTTTGTAGAGTGCATACGAGGAGTTGTATGCACACACTATCAAGGATGCAGCTCCGTCAGACCGTGTAGGGATCACGTTAAGGAACCCAAATTTTCCGGACAAACCAATTGGTCTGTCATTTAGAAGAGTAGACCAGTTGTCGGTGAAAGTGATAATGTCTCTACTTGAAAAGGTAATGCAGAACAATGCTAGTTTTTTCTCGAGCGACTTGTTAGTCTTAAACGTGGATATAGTGTCAGTACCTGTTGGCTATGGGCGCAAAAATCTGACGGGTTTAAAATTTGAAGATTTTTGTAAAGCAAAAAGACAAGGTATTATTGTTGTCCTCGCAGCAATCAACGATAATAATTGTTTAGCGCGAGCATTAGTCTTTGCTATAGCATTTAGAAATAACGATACAATGCGCAGCAGTATGGAAACGGGATGTCCATTACTTCAATCACGAGCCATGCAACTCTGCCAACACAGCGGTGTAGATCTTAGTCAAGGTGGTAGTTACGAACACATCCAACCATTTCAAGATCATTTAGCTTTATATACCATTGTAGTTTATAATTCGCGTATAGATGATTCAGTTTACCTTGAGGGTCCTAGGGAACCGGGTATCGAGAGAGCGCGAAAGTTTAAAGTTACATGCATCGCGCATGATATGAGGGGATACGATGGGTGTTTTGTGATTAGATGCATGTTAACTGATAATAAACGGTGGAGACCTAAAGTCATTTCAATTTAGTGCGACGATATTAGGTTTATTGACTCCCTTAATTTCATTCCGTCACCGCTCTCGGCATTCCCGAAAACTTTCAATTTCCCCGAGTCCAAGGGTTACTTTCCCTTTCTTTTCAACACATCCGAGAATCAGAATTACGAGGTTCCATTGCCACCACTTGAATATTACTGTGCAGATCAGATGTCTGGGAAAGAGAGGCAAAAACTTTTAGATTGGTATGTGGACCAGAATAATTATCTTTATAAGATGAGTGAAGAGATTGTGAAATATTGCCTAATGGATGTTAAGATTCTCGTCAAAGGTTGTAGTAGTTTCTGGACCACTTTCACGACCCAAAATAAAGTCGACCAGTTTGAGGAGGCTACCACTATTGCTAGCGCTTGCAATAAAGTGTTTCGTAGACTTTTCCTCAAAGAAAACACAATCGGTCTCATTCCGAAAGGCGGGTATAGACGTGCCGACATTCAATCAAAGGTCGCAACACAGTGGTTACGTTGGCTCGCACATTCGCAACAAGTGCGCATACAGCACGTAGGGAAAGCTCGTGAGTTTAAAACACCTGAAGGTGTTAAGGTCGACGGTTATTGTGCAGAGTCGAATACGGTTTTTGAGTTTCAGGGATGTTATTGGCACGGTTGCGAGAAATGTTTCCCCAACCAAGCCAGCATTGATCCTAAGCTCGGTGTAAGTACTTCCATGCTTGCCCGGAATGAAAACATGGCGGCACGATCCCAGTTTCTACGCGAGCGCGGGTATAATCTAGTGGAGATGCGTGAATGCAATTTTAAAAGACTACTGCTTGCAAATGATGAGTTGAGGGTATTCATACAGAATTTAGGTGACCAAGATGATGAACCTTTAAACCCGTGAGACGCATTTTACGGTGGTCGCACGAGTGCTAGCAAGCTTTATCATAAATGTGACGGCGTTAACGAGAAAATCATGTATTATGACGTATGCTCATTATACCCTTATGTAAACAAATGTTGTAAGTATCCTGTAGGTCATCCGAGAATTCATGTAGGTTTAGATTGTAAGAACATTTCATTAAACATGGTGGAGGGTTTAATTAAATGTCGAGTACTACCGCCCTCAAATCTCTACCACCCTGCTTTACCCTTAAAAATGCATGGCAAACTGATGTTTTTGTTATGTAGGACTTGCGGTACTGAGTTAAATGAAAGGGAGTGTGAGCATAATGGGACAACGCGAAAATTTAACCCAGTGCAATATTGTATCTGAGCTAAAGGACTTTTTTAAATTGTTTACCGAACCATTGGTTCAGGTACAATCCATAATACCTATTAATGATAACGTGGTAGTTGTAAATTGGGGTAGACCTGTAGGTGAAGGTGAATCACAAAAAACTATTAATGTGTCCATAGCCGCTTACACGACAGCTCATGCACGTTTAGAATTATATAGTTACCTGGAGAAACTAGATCGCCGCGTTCTGTATTATGATACAGACAGTATCATATTTGTCGCTACACCCGACGACTAGAATCCAGCTTGCGGAGATTTCCTTGGCCAGATGACCGACTAATTGGAAGCGTACGGTAAAGGAAGTTATATAGCCGAATTTGTTAGTGCAGGACCGAAAAACTACAGTTATAGTGTGTTTTCAACCAGTGAACAGACAACTATGTCAGTGTGTAAAGTGAAGGGTATTACCATAAACTATAAGAGCTCACGTGTTATAAACTTTGAAGCGATGAAAGATATGGTACTTAGTAATAGTAAAGTCTATTTTTGTGTATAATGATAGAAAAATAGTTAGAGACAGGTGCTACAATGTGATAACTAAACCTGAATCTAAACAGTATAGAATAAGTTACTCTAAACGACGTAGAATAGAAAACTTTGATACTCTTCCATTTGGATATAAGGAATAAATAATAAAACAGATAAACAGAAAGAACTATTTTTTTATTTTATATATGTTAACTGACTTAGGATCAAGTCCAAATTCTCCATCGCGTAATCAGATTGCTGACAGGACCGTGATCCGAGTGAGGCCGTAAGGAGTGACTCTAGTATAGAGGTTTCCTCTCCAGATGCTGCGGTGTCCATCGGACCTGTCGGTACTACCACCTCCGTAAAAGATGGTGGTAGCGACGGTTGTTGGCATGTCTCCTCTTCTCTGATGACTGATGCTACGGGTGACACATCCTCGAAGTAGATTAGAGGTGGAATAGCGATGGTCTGCAACGACGTTGATGGTCGTGGTGGCACATCCTCGAAATAGATTGGCAGTGGGTAATTGGGTGTGTGGGGGATCAGCCACCGTATATTTCTACATTTATCTCTACTTCCGTCAACACTCCCTGATACAACCTGTGATGTCGATGGTTGTCGTGACAGTCGGGGTACTTCCTTTTTTTATCGTCGTCGCTAACTATGATAATATCGTCGTTAAGTCGGTTCGTTTTCCGCATCTTGGTAGACCATGTGGTGGTTGTAGCGTTGGTGTCGACTGTAGGGGTGATGGTGTCGGCGTTCTTGTGCTGCTGCACAAGGTTGACCAACCTGAAAATAATGACTAGAAAGTACTTTTCGTTCATGAGGAGTTACCTTATCATCATCATTGCAATGTAGCGTCACATTCTTGTCTCCAATGTTTATTAAATCTTTCAGCTACAGATTATTTGTCATATTTGTCGTGCTTCTTGAAGAAAGAGGTTTATCGTTTTCATCTTAAAAAATATTCACGAACGTTTCCAGATGCACCTTTCTTCGTTTTAAGAAACTCACACCCCGTGCTAAAAACCAAGCCGGTATAGTATGTAACTGCATACACTATTGTGCTTACTTAAATTCTCGCATATCACAAAAGAACCGCTTGCCATAATGCCTGAAGGTTACCTACAATGTACCAGTCTTCAGTAAATACGCATGGTTTCTGTAGCAAACTTTAATATATGCCTTAGGGTAGCTTAAAATTTCAAAACAAGGCAATTTCTTCACTCCGTCTTGCAAATAAGGATTTTATTAGCAACACCATTATGTCATCACATGGGTATCTTATTAGATTTAATACAAAACAAAAGCCGTTGGAAGTCAGACGTAGCTTGTTTTATTTGCTCTAGATATTTATCTATTCGGACGCAAGGTGTTTGTCTATCGCCCCAAAATAGCCCTCGCTGATAAAAGACCATTTGATGAAGGTATTTCTGATAAAACAGATAGATCTAGTTTGTAATGTAAATGTAAAACTTAGCTTAAATCTAAAATAAAATAGCACCAGTGATAATTAAACCAAAATATATTTAAATATTTCTCGAAATACCACTTGTACGTGAATCGTATATGGGATTTTTTGTTTTACGAAATCGTACATTTACTTTTTTGTAAATAATGTATTTAATTACACATTAAAAGGAACCAGCACGATGGAAATTAAAGAAAAAAAATGTAATAACTCAAATTTATATTGATTATGCAGCTTTTACTAAACTGAAAAAATACAGTGGTATATTCTAGCCGTCTTTTCAAAACAATCCCTAATAAAATATTAAAAACCTATTGGCCATCTTTGCTATATGTCTGTTAACAAATTATATCTTAATTAGTTAATACTTGTTTTTTTGAATGTAGATTTTATAAATGACAAGGACTGCTTTAAACAACCTTGCAAAAGGTGATTAGAAACTTTTATTAGTAAGTTGACCTTTTCAATAGTTGATAGCCCCATTAAAATGAAACGTGAACAATTTTATATGCGCATGACTATTAATAAATAAACGCAATAATACAATAGTGTTATAAACTAATGGAGATCGTCTTAATCGTGTGTCGTTATAAAAAATCGAGTATATAGGTAGAAGGTCGTCTTAATCGAGTGGTGTCGTTATAAATTCATGTATAAGTAGAAGATTACAACATACAAGTGGAAATTAAAAAGAAAGTGTAATAACATTTTAAGCTAATTATGCACCCGCTTTTATAATAATAAAACGTGAATCACGTGAAATTACATTGTAAACCAAAACATTTATCTATATCAGAATAACATTTCGTACTAGATAAAATTTAATTAATACGTATTAACCTACGGTAGGTATTGAAAAATTCGCATAAATTCAACCTTAAAATTGCATATAACATGGTATATGTGACAGGAACATTGAAAACATTTGATAAATCAAACTGACCCTAATAATATTTTAATATCTTATGAAAAACATTTGTCATTATCTATTAACCCTTATTTATTAGAATACTTTTACGATAGAGTGTAATTATGCACTCTCTTTATAATAAACCTATTACAAAAAATCACACTGTAAAGCAATGATCGATCGCTCCTGACAGAATGATATTTTAAAACCTCAAATTAATTCATTAATTAATACATGTCACCCAGAGGAATTGATAAAATTCAAAATGCACACAACATAATCGACATGTTTTAAGTTAAACAGATCTTATTAGATATTAATAACAATAAACATTTCATAGGAATCTAAACAGCTCATGGAATTATGAAGAGTACCTGTGCTAAAACAAAGTCAAATTACACGTTTAATTATGTATAATGTTGAGAGTGGTATTTTTTTCAAAGTAAAATAAGCATGCTGTAAATTAAAATAGGTCTTAAAGGAATGTAATAATGTTAATAACATTTTTCTTAGCATGATTAATTAATAGACGTGAATAAAATACGTGTCCACTTTTCCAAGGCCGACTGCATCTATAAAAATATCAATAACCTTGACATATGCAAAAAATTCCAAGACCAACCGACCGTCAGATTTATTTATAATAGGAGGTTGAAGCTCATCTTATAGAAGTAGCAATTTGAGTCCATAGCCAAGGTCAGCTTAAACAATCAGAATGCTAGCCCTCAAATCAAAGCAAGGGTTAAGAATACAAAATGGTTCATAATTACACCAGAAATAGTTGTCACCCTAGCCCCATCCCTAAGTTTATTAGTCTACATACATTACTAGATGATGTCACAGACAAGTTCTTATACAGCTATCATACAAGTTAGCATTAGGGATCCCTTACTAGAATACAAATTTTTATGGCAGGAATCTACATTTGTCTTAGAAGAACCTCCATTAAAACAATATCCCAACGCAAGACCAGGTCCGTGAGATAGCTTTCGTCTTACAACAACCTCCATTAAAAACAACCCCAGTGCTGCACCAGGTGCAGGTAATAGCCCTCGTCTGACAAGAACCCACACAATTTTAAATTTCCTCCTCTGCTAGTCTTAACCTACTTTCTGAAGGTAAGCCTGTTTCTCAAGGTAAACAACTTTCTCAAGGTAAGCCTGTTTCTCAAGGTAAGCCTGTTTCTCAAGGTAAAGAACTTTCTCAAGGTCAAACAGTGGTCAACCACGTGGCAGGACCTGGGAAATTGCCAAGGTCAAATGACGTCACAAAAGTGAAAGGTGAGGTGTCTCTGTACTACTAACATTAATTATATTATCTAACATTTATTTTATACTAATTTTCCTTTGTAGCATCCTATTATTAGCATAAGTAGTAATTTGACATTATTTCCTCTTAAGGGTTCCGTTGAAAAGTATACAACCATTAAGGGGTTCCGCGCCTTAAAATGGTTTGAATAGCACTGATTTAAACAGTTGACGACTTGTATCCTTTTGTTTTTTGCACTGTTTTTATCTACACCATTATTGACGTTAGATTCATTTACAAAATTTGTGTCTACATATGAAGAATTTAATGCTTCTTTCAACCCATTAACTAATTCACTTTTCTTACGAGTAGACAAAATTTGTAATTTATTTCTCATTCTCATTTCAAATCGTTCACACTTAGTTTAGATATTTTTAATCTTGTCATTCCCAAACACGTCCACACTTCACTCATGCGGTTTCAGATGTGTTTATGTACTCGACCTTAATTACGTACTTTAACCTGATTTAATGGCACTTTGTTCTATTTGCATTTGTAACCTTGTTTTTTTGTTTTTATTCCACTTAAATTTATAAACCTAGTTGTAAATTACCTATTAACTAATAAACAACCGAGTTTTTTTGACGATTCTTTCTCAGTTTATAATTAGTGGGTTGAATCATCAATGTACAAAGCTCGTTAATTTTAATTTATCTAATTCTATTGCTTACCTGTTGCACTACTACTATTAACAAATTGCAGCCTATTCAATGGCCAATTATTATTATATCGAAGGAATGAGAGATCAGGAAATACACTATTTGGTAAGAACGTTGTGTCACAAGAAATTAGAGGAGGCACTGGTACAGGCGTTGAAAATATAATCATCAAAATGATTGACTGGTAAAAATTCAAATTGGAAGGTAGAACAAGCAGGAGTGGAAGAACAGGAGGAATGCAATTTTATAAACAAACTTAGTACCGCTAATGGTAATTTTAATTACAGGTCTGGTAGCATCAGGTTTCTGCCATAATTCAGTAATAAATGCCATTCTGCACCATGGCTATCACGCAGGAACATCAGCAGCAACTGGGTGTCACGTAGGACCTACAGAAAATTTTTAGGAGATTGTTACGTGTGTGGAGTGGCGAACCATAAAAGCTTCGAGTGCCCCAGAAGATTACAGAAGCAGATTATAAAGGTGAATGCTGAGACACAAATCCTTCTGGAAAACTGAGAAAGGTCAGTGGAGAGGGTGTTCACTCGATCTTGAAATCCAGACCCAAACAAAAATTATGAATGAAAATGGGTTAGGTGGTTTTCAAGATTCATATTAACTAACATTCAAGGATTAAACGATAAGCAAAAGGAATTGGTAAGGTTATCTCTCCTTAAATTTGAAACAGTGTTTTCTTGTAGTTCTAAAGATGTTGGAAGAACAAACATTGTAAAACATATAATTGTTACGGGTGATGCTAGACAGTTTAAGATTCCTCGTAGACCAATTACTTTAGCAAAATTCCATGAAGTCGATAAAATGATCCAGAAAACGCTTGATAATGAAATAATAATTCCATCAAGCAGTCCTTGGTCATCACCAGTCGTTGTAGTTAAAAAGAAGGATAAAACGACAAGATTGTGTGTAGACCACTGGCAATTGAACAATGTAAGAAAGATAGCTTTCCTTTGCCGAGGATAAACGGCCTGCTCGACCCGCTTACCGGTTCAAATTGGTTTTCTACCTTCGACCTTAAAAGCGGGTATTGGCAAGTATAATTAGATTGTCCCTAAGATAGAGAGAAAACAGCTTTCTCAGCAGGTAAAGGGTTATGGGAATTTACAGTGTTACCGTTTGGTCTTTGTGATTCACCAGCCACATTTGAGCGACTAATGGAAAATATTTTATAGCGCCTTTTAGGGCGAATCTGCTTAGTGTTTCTTGAGGATATAATCGTGATGAGTAAAACTTTTGAAGACCATGTTATAAATTTGGAAACCGTATTTGATAGATTACGTAAATTTAATTTAAAGTTAGCTCTGAAGAAGTGTTACCTTTTAAAAAGAGAAGTAACATATTTAGGATACGTAGTATTCAGCCAAAGGCATTACCACCGATCCGGATAAGATTAAGGCCGTTCAATAATGGAGGGTACCTAAAACATACATGATATACGCGGCTTCTTAGGATTATGTTCTTATTACCGGAAATTTGTTAAAAATTTCGTTAACATTGCAAAACCCTTGCATCAACTAACTGAGAATAAACAGACATATAACTGGACAGAAGATAGTCAAAATTCATTTGAAATTTTAAAAGAAAAGTTATGGTCAACACCTATTCTAAGTTTCCCAATTGATGGAAATCTGTTTATGCTATACACTGATGCCAGTGGTTTCGCTGTCGGATCTATATTATCAGTTATAAGATGTACAAGAGCGAGTAATAGCATATTACAGTTAAATATTTTTTAAAAACGAGAGATCCTATTGTGTAACCCGAAAAGAATTATTAGCTGAATCAATTAACCATTTTCATAAGTATCTATATGGTCAAAGGCTGATGGTAGCAGAGTTGAAACGTCGTGTTAAAAAGCGAAAAAACCTGGAAATAGGCCGATTAACTCGACTAACATAACTTACATTACATATGGATTTATCGACATTGTAAAGTACACACTCTAAAAAAATATTTTATATTTTCCTAACGCAGTATATATTACTACTCAACAGTGAAATTTAAACGGTATCAAAAGAGAGATGCTTCATTTACACTTTAAAAGCAAGTATCTACAATGTATTGTTGAATATGCGTATATTTTCGTGAAAGCAGCTTTTCGTATATAAATTTTCTTTTTAGTCAATCTGTATCCTCATCTTATCTCATCAAAACGTTCAACTTTATAGTCCTTCCGAGTATCTTTTTAGACTGTTTACATACAACCTAAGAAAAATAAAACACAATTCAGTAAAATAGTTTGCCCTTTTTTTGCTACAGTGTTGATTTTTTACAGTCTTGACCTAGTTTTACATTATTTCTGACACTAGATCTCTACACGATATTTTATGTGCGCGATCACTTGTAGCTGCGTGGTTGCGGGCTACAGCCAATTTATGTTAAATCCCCAAGATTTATATAAAAATTTGCATGGGTCCATAATACATTATAAGGTGATATTCCATTTATTTTAGATAGACTTTTAAAAGTTGAAAATTCAGCAAGTTTGAGTATATTCATGACAAAAGTTTCCAGAAAATATAAAATACTCTTTTTAAACAAATTTGTTACAGGGATCACGATGTAACACTGAATTAATTAACAAAAAAAGGAAATTTGACACATTAAATTAGTGTTCAAATTATACGTTAGCTAGTGAAGGTGTCACTACCTTTCACTAAATGTTTCATTACTTAGTAAAGTGCAAATCGTCCTTTTGTATACTTATCAGGTAAATACGTAGGTAAAAACCTGAGGAACCAGAGAGATATAATGTAATACTCATAAAAGCCTGAAGTTAACGACTTGAAATAAAAACGACATTTAACTGCAACATTTAGATTTGAATTCTATGCATACCAGTATTGTTAAGGTACTAAACATTGCATTATGTCCAAGATGTACAATGCTTTTTTATGGCCGCGTTTTTCTTTATGTGTTACAAAAATAAAGGCATGGTTATATATAACATTGTAGCAAACTTAATTCTGCAAATAAATCCCTTTCGTATTCAAGATTTTCCTTATTTTTCATTTGTAAGCTTGTGTTACAAGAGAGTGGGCTATAACAGTAGCCATTTATTTTATTTTTAGGATTTACTTCTTTTGAACATCATAACTAATCTAAGTTAATTATCTGTACGTAATCTGCACTAGAAAGAGGAAACGAATTGGTAACAGTGTAAAAAAAAAACATTTAATAAAAGACAAAGCAAGGCTTATGTTCATTATTAGTTAAATAGTCTTATTAGTTAGTGTGTCGTGGAAAAAATGGACAGTACCTACATGTACCTACAAATTACGCTTTTACTGTACTCTTAATACATAAATAAATACAACTTGAAACTTGAACTTAAACAAAGGGTAATAATAATAATTAACGTCATTATTAATAATATACAAAATTCTAAATTGATATAGAATTTCGATTATTTGAGCAACCGAGATGATAGTAACACGATCTGCTTAGCATTCGTGTGATAATCGGTTCGATTCCAGTTACTGTCTACTCTCAACGAGGTTCTTTCAGAGGGTTTTCCTCACAAACTTATTGTGGCCCCGTCATCTGGCATAAAACGTATTTATATTCTTTGAAACAAAAGCAACAACAGTAATTAAAGTCATCAAATTTAATTAAATTTAACATGACACAATTACAGCTTTCTGCAATAAAAATGTACAGACTAGTACAATCAACAGATGCCACATATCATATTACTAATTTCCTAAAATCAGTACGTTCTTAACGTAATTTCCCGCCAAAACGATTTTCTTAAGTTGTCTTCCTGTTTTGATAAGAAGTCATAAGGTAGAAAAATATTTCTCCTTGGAAAATTTTCCATTCGCCCTAATTTTTTTAGTTAAATCCATTGTGATTAAGGTCAACTTGGTAGATTAATTTTATACAGGGTGAATCACGACCGGCGCACACGGGGTTCTAAGTGGTATATAATCGTTAATTTCTAATACACTGATATTATGTAAGTCAATATGAGCAACATTTTAAACATATTTTTAAATATACTGGGTGCTCCAAAAAAAGTGGTCGATAACCGTAACAACAAATTGTCATCTTTAAAATCTCTGATGATGCTTGGCTCGTCCAAGCGAAACCAATCAGCTTCAATTTTAAAAAATAAAGTGAAACTAAAAAATCTATTTCGATTTTTAGTTTAATCTACATAATGCAACAGTTTCACACAGTAAGGATAGAAAGCATGTACAAAATGGAAACTAAAATTATATTGATGTGGTGTGATAATTTCCCCAAAAAATTTAAGTAAATCACAATAAATGTTCGATATGATGTCCATCATCTTGAATACACAGTGTTATTCTTTTTTTCAACGAACATCTTACGTTTTGCAACATGTCAGGGGTGACCGTCTCAAAAGCATTTCTAATTCTTCTTTTCATATCATTTGCAGTGGTGGGAGGTGTGTTGTAAACTAAATTTTGATATAACAACAACAGAAGAAATCCATTTGATTTTGCCATCAAGATTGAGAGATGTTTTTGTCTCCGTTATTTGTGCATATTCTACATTGACATTTATAAATATTAAAGTTAATGGAATTGGAATATTTCATTTTAATTTTGATTAAACACTTATAAATCGTTTTTTTAAGTTTAAAGTGTGATTTTCTTTGTGTTTTATGACATTATGCAGAACAATGGTTAGATTGTGCCAGGTAAAAACTGGAATAGTCTGAGATCAAGGTCAACATATTTAGTTGACATACATATCACACTAGAGTAATATTTTACTTTTCCATTCTAGAGTGATATTTGTGATTTTCACAGTAGGTAATCTGTGTGCTATATGGAATTTTCACTTGTGGGCGTCGGAAACCACATTTCGTACGTAATTGATACCTATAGAAAAGCACTACTGTTTTTATTAACAGCATTAGTACCTATTATACTCGCCCCATTTGTCGTGTTGGGAAATATAAACATTTATTAATCGCAATGCTTAGCAGTTATCCTCACAAAGCTTACAAGCTTATAGCAGTTAATGCACTGTAAAGTGTTTTTGCTTGTGAGTAGTACCGGCAGCCAAATTATTTTGATTAATCTAGGACTTATTATACACACCTCACTGATCTAATTAAGAAAGTTTAAAGCATTTTAATATTCGTTGTTAAAGTATTGTTCATAACATTTCTACAGCTGACTTACTTAACCTATGTTGTACACTAATCTTCAACGTTAGCGATGATCATAAATGCATTGTTACTAAATGCACGCATATAATTTACACCTAGATATAGGACCTCGTGAAACGCATCACCAAATGAAGCGCAGACTGTGTTTAACTGAATTTTTATTAGCTTATGTGTTACGCTGCGCAAGCTACTGGATTCCTTAAGTAAGAAATTGTTTTACAACGTATAGGTGTAACTACGATCCTACGGTATTGCGAAATTGTAAGTTGATCGTGCAGAAAATTACTTTGCTTTTATAGAAGCTTGGGTTACCTTTATCCTTTGGGCTGTTCTCCTTCACGACCTTATCATGCGCTTCTGCTTGTGATATATAATCTCCACACAACCCAGCTGCTCTTTTTTTAATTCTGTTTCTTTTCAAAATTATTATGTTTCATTTTCCATTGTGTTTTGTTTAATAAAAAGAAACCGAACCCATAACCATCGACTCCCCAATATAAAACTGAGCTGCTGATTCATGTATGCATGCTGGAAGGCCGAAGCAGTCTGTTTCCCGCCTTAGCTAGAGAATTAAACACATTGCTTTTTTCTTTCTTTTCATTTGATTGTTTTGACCATAAAAGTATAAAAAACAAATATAAAAACCGCTGCCAAATTATCAGCCATAATGCTTTCTCATATATGTAAATAAATAACTTCAAAGCCCACAATTTTGAATTTTAGTCATATCGGATTTTAAATACGATAATGCCCCATTTTTGACCCGCCATTTAGAATTTTTTAATTTTGACATTGCACTTTGCGATCTTAAAAACACCCAATAACGGCTTTCAAAAATATCAGTTCATAAATTAAATAAATACGATAATCCCCCATTTATGATCCGCCATTTTGAATTTTTCAATTTTGACAAATCATTTATTCTTAGGGATCTTAAAAACCCCCAATGCTCTTCGAAATACATATCATTTATTTTATTTTTTATTTTATTTATTCTATTCGTCACTTTAACAAAAACAACTTATAGTACAAAATATCTGAAGGAAGCAGAAAAAAGTACCTTTGTAATAAAAAAATATAATATTTGGATGCAGCGATTGTTGTTATTAATAATTTCACCCTTAATATTACTTGTACTCCTAATAATAAATAGAAGATTTTGTGCGTTCAGCTTAGTCGAAGATTACACGGGCCCGTGTTCTTAAGATTTGATTTGCTTTAATTAGAAAAGGTGTGTGTGGTTAGATATGTTCGCTTTAAAAAAAAGATGTAACTTCAACCTGTAAATAAATGTTAAGATACCTCGGACACCAACTTGTTTTATGGAAAACAAGTAAACCGTAAATGTAATAAATGTAAAATTGAAAACAATAACAAGGTTTATTATAAAAATCTTTAAGTCAAGTTATAAAGTAGCAAATCTATATACTAATGTTAGTAAATATGAATTAACTCACAAATACCTTATAAACTAATGATTAGAAATGAAATACATGTAGTACTTATAAATTTTGGTTGTCACTGGTATACTGTTAGTGATAAGAAAATGTTGACGCATACACGCTTTCCAATTTTGCTTGTTCAATTACCATTGAAATGGAAATATAACAGTTTCGATATTCGTTGATCCCAAATAAGTAAATTCCTTCACAAATGGCCAAACTTGGTTGATTTAAATGGGTTAATGTACCATTTATTTATAATTTTCTGCATAGCAACACACTTATATTGCGTCATCCTCTTCAAATTGAAACGTAATAATACAATAAAATTACGTAAAAGGAAAATTTAACGCAATAAAAGTAAAATAAGAGTAAAAATAAAGGTGAAACAAAAGTGCCTAAAAAGGATAAACATAATAGACAAAGAAAAATAGGTTTAATTAGCTCTTACCGTAAAATTTACGACACTTTTGATAAAAATAATCAAGAGCAAAAATGCTTTCATTATCGTAACAACAACAAGCTCAAAATCATGTCTGCGCACTAAATCAATATTCAAAACGAAATTCACGTACTACCTCCACTTAAAAATATCTAAACGCATACTTTTCAGCCACTAAGGTATGCAATTCACATGACACAAAAATGAGCGAAGTTGTCTAAATTATTATAAATTTCAACATCACTTAAAAGGTTTGTTACACCTTTAACTTTAAAAAATGGGTTAAATAAATTGACAATTTAAATGATAAAACTATAATTCGTTTATTACCTTGAATAGGAAGAACGATTTAAAAACAAAATATTTTGAAACTACAAAAAAAAAAGAAAAATGCCTCTCAGAGAGCATGTTATGCTTGTAATAGAATTATGCCGTACATGACTACCGCCCACTTTAATACAACGTCTTAGTTGCTTGTGTAATAATTTTCTTACACAAAAAAAGTGAAAAAGTCACTTCCGATAGTATCAGCAACTTCCTGTAGTATTCTTCACAATTTTCGCGAGTACTAGTTGTTTTATAGTACACAATCGATTTCATGTAATACCTAACATGGAAATCCATTGGATTGGAACCTGAGCTATAAAAACTAATTCCTACTACCGCAGATGTACACATATATGTCTGTACATAAGAGCTACTACCTATCGAGCAGTTTGGAAAGACTTTAAGTAATTTCCTTCATCATGGGGAAAATATGGTAGTGCTGTGACCTGCATGCAAACATATATGCAAACATATAACAATAAATCTAAATACATCTTATGTATGAAGTACTATATCTATCTTCAATCATTTCCGAAATAATTGACAGACCATTTCGACACTTTGACAGGCCTATCTTAATTTTTCATAAGCTATCGATTGATGGATACAAAATCATCTAATCCTCTAACAAGGAATTTATTGAAAAATTGGTTAAAAAAATAAAATAGGCGATATTCACCTTTGTTACATTAAAAATGGAAACCGTGGTAATGGGTAATTCTTGACAGACGTGAGAACAAAATTTGGTATTGTCAATCCCATCCGCTTTGGTTTTAAATATTGGCTAATTTAAATGAACGAGAAAAATGCTCGAACTCATTACTCACATTTATTGAGAATCCTCATAGTTTCCTGCGGAAATCAGCAGCAGCTATTGATATATAAGTCATTCTTCAGTGTCAAGAATTCTGGAGGAAAATAAATTTCACCCCTATAAGGTTTATCTTGCTCAAGAGCTGTCAGACGATTATTTCGCTACGTGAGACCATGATGGCTAAGTGGGACTAGAATAATGATTTGTTCAATAACATTGTTTTTTTCTGAAGAAGGAACATTTATGCCAAATGGGAATGCAAATCGTCATAATTATAGGTACAGGTCGGATCAAAACCCGTATTGTATGAGAGAATCGCATTTCCAGCACCCTCAGAAAATAAACGTTTGGACAGTGTTGTATGGAACTTGCACTATAGGGCCATTCCTCATAGAAGGAATTTAACAGCTGAGCGATATTTGGATATGCTTTAAAATTTAATCGTTCCAGAAATTCAACGTTTGTCTGGCGCGAAAGATCAAAGTACATGGTTTCAGCAGGATGGAGCTCCTCCCATTATGCAACAGATGCATAGACAGAAGGATTTCTATACAGTGGCCAGCGAGGCCTCTCGACCTCTCGCCATTAGATTATTTTTCTGAGGGCATCTAAAAAATAAAGCATACTCCACAAAACCGGAGAACCTCAACGATTTAAGACAACGCATACAAATTGAGTCTGATATTATTACCGAAGACATGGTTCACAAGGTTATCGAAAAATTTTGTCACCACCCAGCCTATTGCCAGGAAGTGTAAGGAAAACATTTTGAACATTTAATTTAGTACATAGTACATAGTATATAGTTTCGTAATTTTTTTAAACATTTTTTCAATAAATTCCTTGTTAGAAGATTAAATGCTTTGTATTTTTCCATCGATAGCTTATGAAAAACTAACATAGGAATGTGCAAACCGTTATTCTTGATCTCTTAAGGTTTGTATTTTACAGCCAGTCAAAGTATCGAAATGGTCTGTCAATTATTTCGTAAATGGTTGATGGGCTTCATACATAAGATGGATGGTGTTCCGTTTGAATTACCAAAGTTGCCTTTAATTTTTAGTGCAAACGGCAACACTGTATCACTGAAACTATTTTTGTTGGACAGAGCATGATTGCTAATGTATATGCCCTAATTTTCATCTGCCACTTTACAAATAACTGAGATAATTGTTGAGCGTTTCCAAACTTTTGGGACCCACTCATATATATATATATATATATATATATATATATATATATATATATATATTCAGACAAAGAAACTATCATATCTTTGAAAGTACTCGGTATACGATGCTGAAATTTTGTTGAGGTAATGCACGAATCGAGCAGAATTCAAATCTGGAGTTTTTCCTGTCATGGACTTATGGGCCACCCTGTATTTGTGAAAATCTTTTTAAAATGTGCTGTCAAGTTATAATAAGTAAAAAGTTAGGGGATGACTGATTGGAGTATTAAAAAGATAAGTTGCACCACAGTCTAGCTCAGCAAGGTACAATACTTACTATAGTTGAGAACTCTTTTTGAACAGGCTGTGAGGGATGCAGAGATATGTCCATATATATAATCAGTAAAGCATTTGTTTTTTTTTTGTTGGACGCCACTCAATTTTATAAGTTTAGCAATTAAAATGAAACAAAAATTGAGAAATACCACAGGTAATCTGAATAACACTAAAGAGCTGTATTTATATGTATATTTAAGAAATCAAAATATCTGATTAATTTCAGCATAAAATAAGTAAATCTACACAGCTATACTAGCATACAATCTATTTTTACTTAAAATTCATAATGTAACGTGATCAACACTGTATTTAATAATAAAACGTATACTTGACATATGTCAACAACATTACAGCTAATACAGGTTATGCACTCAAATATTTTTATCTTAGAAATCTGTTAGCCAGTCAGCTGTTTTTCTCTTAATTATAAACATACCAAAACAATATATACTAATTTCCTTAAACGTATTTTGCATTAAAAGTATATGTACTTATATGTTCTTGTACTCAAAATAAATAAATTAACTTCGTTTTAAAACGAAGATAAACATACTGTAAGATAAGGTAATTTCCATTTGTCTTCCACATACAAATCAAGGAAATGTAGATCAAACAACAAAAGCAGATCTATAAACAGCATGCGTTATTGATGCAAAACAAAGGTATCTCCATCTATAATTCTGTAAGAGGAAATCGCATTATCACTCACGCCATTTTATGCATGTTAATTTCGTGACGTCATCCACCACGCTTTTGCCACGATACGAAATTCATTAACATAAGAGCTTTTTCTTAACACAAGCAGTTTTCCTTAATGTAGGGGGCTACCTTCGTTTTCTATTAAATATAATACACACAAAACTGTAATTAAAAACCCTACATACCATATACGAGGAAGCAAAACTTAAAAACATAACGTACTAAACGGACCAGTAGAAGTTCGCGTTGAGTTGCGCACAAAACAAAATTGATGTGGCTAAAATAGCCCTTAAGACAGTAACGATATATACATAGGTACTCTTAATTATGTACACTAATATGAAAATATCGACATATATCAAAATTTAATTATTAAAAGAAAAAGATACCAACGTAATGTAAATACATTTACCAATAATAACAAAAACTCGAAACTTAAATCAAGGTAGTGATAACCAAGGATTGGCACGTTACATAGTAAGCATTTTATCGGTCTATTTTAATATTTTTTGTAATATAAATCATTTGATGTAGTAAAAGACGGGAGCTAAGATGCAGGACCCGGTATAATATGATTTCAATAGATATTAATAAGAAATAATGGCATTTTTTTTTTACTTTTTTAATGAACTATGATTTTTTTTCTATCTACTTATGTGAACAAAATTGCAGTTTTTTTTTGTTGCACGTTTAGTACACTTTTTTAAACCTGTTTAGAAATAGAGCGTAGATCTATGATTAGATCTAAATTACATTAAAAATATACACGAAATCACAAATATTAACTTTTGATTAACATATTCATTGCAACAAAGTTAAAGAGTAATTTAATTGAAAATATAAAAATAAAGAAAAATAACATTGAGTGCAACAAATCCTCTTGTTAATATTTGCAGTACAATAGGTAACTATACAAACTCGAATAAAAAATAAAGTTATTTTAGTTACAACTAGACATTTACACTACAACTAGAAGAAAATCGTTTTTCTCTCACTGAACATTATGTAGGGAAATTTAAGAAGGATAAACACAGCATAAAGAATAAGTAACTTTTAATGAATTATGCATAAGGTCCCAATTAATTCTGAATACTCTTTTTTAAGCTAATTACTAAGATTTCTTATTTCAAAATTTAAAGGTTTAAAAGACCAGATATAAAGAAGACATTCTTTAATATGCAAATACCTGGAAGCCAAAAGAAAAATGCAGAAGCATCTCACATTAATTACTTACCCTTCATATTAGAATACAATCCTCCCACTATAATATCCATTCATTTCAATTTCCATGATAAAGCTTGTTTTAGAATTTAATGTTGAATGTTCATGAAAATGTTAGGGTAAAAATTAATTTAGAGTCTTTTTTTTAAATATTTACTCAATATATTATAATTTAATAATGTTTTATTTAAAACTGTGTTAGTTACTGTCATTCTTTTTTTTAATTTTTATGTGTACAGAGACTAAATCTAATATTTCTATTTAGCTTAATTTAATATACCTTATTTAACAATTTCCTGGTTATGTACGTTAAAAATAATTAACTTTGAATACTAAAACTTTTGTTTTGTTTTAGGGGTGTATGAATGCTTAAAAGAAGTTTATTTGATAGCGATTAATCTTGTATATTGGATCAGAAATGAATAGATGCCCTGGACAAACATCATTAAAGAATTATTATTGAATTAGGTCGCGAGTGAAGAATGTCTAAACGAGGAGAACTAAGGCTAACGTACGAAAATGGTTAGCATTATAGGGGAAGAAGGGCCTATTCATTGTATACACTTCCAACAAGATTTACAAGATGTGGATAACACTGTCGGGACCGGACAGTACGACCACGAGCCACTTATCTCCATAATTACATCGTTCAGTTCGATCACGACGGCTCTTCCATCGGATTAAGGTGCTAATTAACTCTTTCTAAATTCAAAACAATCACTATTTACTTAATATATTTATTATTAAGGTATAGTTATTTGTATTATAGGTAAAGGAAAGTATTGCTTTTCTTTACGAATCGCGATCTTTCTAATCGAGGCGCAGCCAAGATCACAAACGCGATGAGAAAAGAGGAACTTACTTTTCATTAACAATAATACATAAAATTTTTTCGGATACTAAATGGAAATGGATTACGTTTTATAAGAAATTATTTAAAAAATACATGACAAGCGCGAGAATGAAATTGCTGTTTCCATCACTGCAGCAACTAAACAAAAATTTTGTCAAGTGAGTGTTATTGCGTGAAAATGGAAATAAATACTAAAAATCATCTTGAAACATCGGCATTAGCGCTTAAAGTTGTTGCTAGTTTATTACCCTTGAATCACGTGATACATATGCGAAGACCTACAATATTTTCCATTCTTGGAGGACTTCAAAAAATGTAAGGGATATAGACGAAGAAGTTATGCTTGCTGTTTTTCATGAAAAGGTTCTCCTCGATACATTTATTTATTCATTTTAAGTTTTATCTTTATATTTGATTACAGGCTGAAAGACTGAAATCTTTCACGCTGTGGTCGACATATTATATGTTGGAAAGTACGTTGAGAGTGAAAGGAAACGTCTATATATCGAATTATGGGAAGTTCCAGCTATATTTAAAGCGCCAAAGTGAGGGATATGAAGCAAAAAATAAAAAATTTGTATGGGCATGTCGTAGTGAGAAGCTAAGCA
This sequence comes from Vesta saturnalis, assembly GCA_036346205.1. NCBI lineage: Eukaryota > Metazoa > Arthropoda > Insecta > Coleoptera > Lampyridae > Vesta > Vesta saturnalis. Next base: position 1,153,517 of record JARFJB010001138.1, on the reverse strand, counting down.
AGTCAAATGTGAAGAATATCGAGGATATCGGCTCTATTTTGGTTGTCACCTTCCATGACATTAAGACAAGGAAGAAGCGTATATTCACCGTTATAACGGAAATGAGAGGAATTAATGAGATTGAGTTGTGCAGGAGATATGTAAGCTTGTGTCCAGTGATATGAATCACTCAATATTGTTCATATTTTATATGGACAATAAATGTACAGTGCAACCTGTGGGGATCCACAGTTTCTACAAGATGCCGAAGAAAATTGCCCATTATTTAAAACGCCCAACCCAAAGGGTTACACTGAACACTGTCTACGTCGAACGTAAACTACTTTTCTTGCTGAGGGTGGAGCCGATATCAAGAGCTCAAAATCATGGAGGATGGCGATCAAACACGACTCCAGAAGAATGTATAGAAGAAGGCATTAACAATAAAGTGGCTAATTCGAAGATGATTTTTAATTAGCCATTATCGTCAAGCAAGCGATGCCAGAATCCATCAGATGTTGTTCTAGAACGTACTGAATTACAGTTGGCTGCTACATATAGCGATTCATCATATTCAACGTCAAATGGAGGAGCTCATCAGGAGGTTTTATCAAAGTCGTCACTATCGTTTAATGATTTACAGTTAAAACATTGTACAAGCATAAGTTTTTCTAACATTAATAGTTTTACGTTTAATATTTATTCCAATAAATAATTAATAATTCTTTATAAAGAAATAGTTACATAAAGAAATTTTGCTATAAAAAAAGAGATACTTTTCTTTACGATTTTTAATAAGGAAATATGGTCCATTTCCTTCGAGTGTCCGAAAAAATTATAAATTTGATAAAATGCTATTTCTCAATTCTCTTATCTTCGCTTGTATAAAATTCTGTTGTTTTTGTGTTTCACTTTTCAATTCTTTTGTAGAACATTTAGCTGAATTTATTTTAATATATGTTTCAGCTTGAAAATTTATTAAAATAGTTATAAAATTAAGTAAACTTGGACGAGAAGCATAAAAATGCGAATTAAAATGCGAATGAAATGATTCACATGCGTTTGTGGTCCTGCACATAATATCTGTATTACAAGCCCACATACTTGGAAGAAAATTGGTTTCCTCGTCGATATAATTTTCCACGACATAATCACAAAATTTGGTTACTCCCTGACCACAGGGAATTATTGAGTACATTTCTTCAGAGAAAGTTTCCTACTTCATCAGGGCCCAAAAATTGAGGCCCAAAAAATAATTTAAAAAAATTGCTCATTTCCAAGTTTTTAGTTTGATATTGTGTGACTTTGTGATACCAGGAATGGCACAGATGGAATCTACATCCTACAAATTTTATATCTGGCCACACTATTGAATAGGACGTACGAATTGCCTGTTCAAAATCAACGATGATTGTCGTGGGTCTAAATGTTAGATCCAAAGTATTACATTTTGCAATTAACACTAATTTAAAATATCTTGAGCTGTTTCAGTTTGATAATAAACAATATGCGACTAGTATGTGACAGCCATTTTTAAAGGCATGAATGATAAATAATTGACAAAAAAATATTCAGAGCATTCCTGACTTGCTGTACTATCTTATATCTGATTGTACTTCTAGATATATTTTCGAAGGACATTTTCTATTAATACATCGCCAACGAATTTTTTCGGATTTTGCTACATGAGCTTTAGAAAATTGAAAATTAATTAATAACAACAATTTGCCTCCCTTTTCACTGATCATATATATATATATATATATATATATATATATATATATATATATATATATATATATATATATATATATATATATACATACAGGGTGATTTTTAAGTTGATGCTTTTTTTAAACTGTGTATAGAAATAATTAAAATAAACAACTTTTTCAAATAACATTTTTTAGTTAACTCAAAAATAAAAGAGATATTTCGTTTTAAAGGAATAAGTAGACAAGTTCTATTTCAAATGACATGTTCAATGTTGTCATCATTCAGTTCTACACAACGCTGTGTGCGATGTAACTACTGTTCGGTGACAGCGCGTAATAACGAAATTCGTTTTGTTTTAATTGTTGCTGCTGCCTGTTCTATGCGCCCAATTAATTCTTCCCGCGTGTTTACCGGTGTTTTAAAAACTAACACTTTAATGTAACCCCACAGTTTTTATAAAACTTCTGCTTGAAAAATGGGTTTCTGATATTAAAGGTATGTCTATATCAAAGTTTTATATAAACGCTTGTACTTCTTGTGTATGTTGACACATTACTTGGATTTATTAACAAGCGTTGTGATGAGATTTATGAGTATGCTCATTTGAGACATTAAGGTTTTCATCATTTGGTTAAGTTCTGACATATCATTTGACAGTTGCACTGAGATTGTGGTGGCAGGTGGGTTTTCTGGCGGTGCATTCGGGATGTGACGATCTTGCAGTGCTTGTGCATAGGTTATTCCTGGCCGAAGAAGTCGTATTCGCGTTGTTAGTGGTTTTAGGGCTGGAAAGAATTTCTGCTGAAGATGTTTATGTTCCAAGCAGCCTCTGTAATTAGCCGGGTGTTGTTCATTACAGTTTACACACCTGACGGAATCCTTCGTTTTTATGGGGCATTCACTTGTGGAGTGTTCTGATGTACATTTTACTCATCTTGGAATATTTCTACAGAAATTTTTCGTATGACCAAAACTTTGACGGGGCTTACATTGAGGGATTTCTCCTTTGGCGTATGTGGCTTCAAAACGTTTGCGTTTAAGGGCAAATCTATTTTGTATATTTCTTTGCTTTTTTTGAGGTTTAATATCAACAAAGTGCATTGGTAGTGGTTTATTTGTTACTCGTTGTTTTACATTCCAGATATTTGCTACTATACATCCTTTTTCTTGCAGCTTAAGTTTTATATCTTCTAATTGAATCGTCTGATGTAAGTTTTTAAGTACTACTCTGAAGGATCTTTCATTTTTCGGATTGTATGTATGAAACTCTGTGTTCTTATCAATTAGTGCTTTTCCTATGTTAGTGTAGACTGTGTTTTCTAATGGCTGCACTTTTATTTGATCGTTGTATAATGTTTTTAACCCAAACTTGTCCTTAGCGAGGTTATTAAGCAGCTCAATTAGGGGCTTTATGTTTTTGCACCTGATATGAATATGTGTTGTGGTTTGGGCGTGAATATATTTGTTCTTTCTCCATCCATATTTTCTTCGTCTCCAAGAACACTGAATCTGTTGTCCCCTAGCCAATAATCTAATGGTTTTCATATGTCATATATTTATTTGACAGACGATTTATAAATTATTATCGTTTGAAAGGATAACAATATTTTTTCATTTGTACAAAAAATTTAAAAAATAACATTTACTCATCGAACAGATAAGTATTTCATTAATGCTTAGCTTGTTAGACAATGCTTATAAATTTAGCTTAAATCATTTATATCTATAAATTATCACTGAATTGAAATTATACGTCACAACCAAGTGCAACTCGAGTAAGCCACTACACTTAACACATATTCACACTTAATTACGTACATCTAAAATATTGCAAAGTTCTTCCTTTTTAAATTAAGATAGAAAAAACAAGACTCTAGCCTAGCAAAGTGTGTGTTAACTATAAATTCCTATTATCAGCAACCAGTACTGTGTGGCCAGATAAGAATGCAAAGTTCTGTTTCTCGGAAACTATTCGTCGTAGAGAATTGCGGTAAACAATTTTATTACTAAAGTGGCCAAAAAAAGACCGTGGAAAATATCTTCAAATTTGGAAAATGACCGCAAGGGGCGTAACCGCCATCCTAAACTTTTAAAATGATTTTTTACTGAAATCCACCTAGTAAATGTACCAAAAATTATATGCTCTTTAAAGCTCAGCTTTATTCGAGTAATTTTCGTTTGACGTATCTATTAAAATAAAGTGGTGGGGGGGGGGGGGATTCAGTGATTTTTTAAATAAACAGCTGTAACTCCTAAACGACTGAACTGATTTTAATAAACTTAGTCTCGGAAAGAGCATTTATTGCTCCATCAAATCCATCTTTCCTGTAATATGTCTAATTTATAGTGATGTCGCTAGAGCGCGTTTTTTGATATAATATCAGAAAATTGCAAAATTCTCTAACAAATTAAATGCACCAATATGACATTTTTTTTATAAAAATGAGATGAAATCATCCCTAAATAGGTTACTGAACACCGCTTCTCGATATCTTATTATTTATACCCTAAAATGCCGAAGAAAGAAAATTTAATTATTATAAAATTTGAAAAAGTCGATATTACACCGGTATTTATTCTTATTTGTTTGTCTTTTTTCAGAATTCACTGAAAAAATTCATCAGTTTATAATTTTTAAATAATAAAAGTTTTCATAATTTCAAAAATTAAAATGTAATAATATGATAATATTTATTTTTGAGAGGTATTATTCCATTGCGGAATTCTTTTTATTAATTTTATTTATGACCCTAAAAAGGACATATTGTACAATAATACCTACTTAAGTAGGCATTAAGTAGACATCAAGTACCTATTTAATGCCTACTTAAATACTCGAATTGTCTCCTATCGACCTCGATGCATTGTTGGAGCCCCTCATGCGTGGACATTACAGCAGCTTCAACTTCTGCTCTTGGCAGCTACGAATAGCCTCTCGAATTTGTACTTTCATGTCGTCTCTCGTTGTTGGTGGAGTTTCGTAGACAATATCTTTTAACCGATCCCATAGATGAAGGTCCAAACAGGTTAAGCCTGGGATCTAGGTAGCCAAGGAAATAGACTTCCTCGTCCATTCCACCTCTGGTGATATATTAAATTTTAGTGTTCTCGCACATTTATTGAAAAATGTGCTGGGCAACCATCTAGTTGTAAAAACATATTTTGCGTAATTGAAAGGGCACATCTTTTAATAGAATAGGCAATTGGTTTACCAGAAAATCAAGAAGCACGGCACCATTTAGTGGTTCATCAAAGAAATAGGGACCTATAGTAGTTCCGTCCAGGATGCCACACCACTCATTAACACTCGTACTACCTTGATGTTGGACCTCGTGCAACCAGTGAAGATTGGCGTCAGACCAATAATTCACATTATGCAAATTAACATTTCCATCACTTTTAAAAGTGGCCTCATCCGTCCAAAGAATTTCGGATAAAAATCCTCTATTTTCCCTGATCATGCCCAACATCCTATGACAATAATAATCTATCCGTCGGTCAAAGTCTTCGCCATGTAAGGCTTGATGTAAAACCATATGAAACGGGTGCATTCTATAAATTTGAAATTACAAACACATTGTGAAACAAGTAAGGTAGTATTTTCAGTGACATAAGAACTTACCTATGATCCTTTAAGATGTTTTGAATAGTAGTTCGTGAGATATCCAACGCGAGAGACATTGCTCTCGTACTAACGTGGGGATTCAATGACGTGTATGCTAAGACAATAACAATATTGTCTTCCATTCTTCTAGCCGAGTCTCTTCGCAACTTTGGTCGAAAGCTTCTAGTATTACGCAACTTTTGCAGTACACGCGGAAAAATTCTCGCATCGCGTAGACGCCGATCTGGATATCGAGCTGAGTATACTCTCTTAGCCAACGCAGCATTTTGAAGAGATTCAAAATATACCGCAATCATATAAACAGCTTCATCATTTGTAAAAGACATTGTAGGTAGTTTTAATATACTTGTGCAAGAAACATAAATTACACTGCCTGTCAAATTTTAATATTTGTTTACAATTTAATTTTAGGTATTTGTTTTTCTCAATGGCCTACTCCTAATATTATGCCTATTCTGCACTTGCATATTCTGTACATTGATTATTATGCCCCTGCTTATTTTTTTAATTTTTGAAATTATGAAAACTTTTACTACTAAAAATTATACAAATGATGAATTTTTTTCATTGAATCTTGAAAAAAGACAAACAAATAAGAATCAATACCGGTGTAATATCGACTTTTTCAAATTTGATATTTTAGGGCATGAATAAGATATCGAGATGCAGTATTCACTAACCTATCTAAGGATGATTTCGTCTCATTTTTATGAAAGAAAGCCATATTGTCCATTTAATTTTTTAGAGAATTTCCAATTTTCTGATATTACATAAAAAACGCGCGCTAACGGCATCACAAAAAATTAGACATATTACAGATAACCTGTATTTGATGAATCAATAAATGCTCTTTCCAACCAGACTAAGTTTATTAAAATCTGTTCAGTCGTTTAGGAGTTACAGCTGTTTATTAAAAAAATCACTGAATAACCCCCCACCACTTTATTTTAATAGATGCGTCAAACAAAAGTTACTCGAATAAAGCTGAGCATTTAAAAAGCATATAATTTTTTGGTACATTTACTAGGTGGATTTTAGTAAAAAATCACTTTAAAAGTTTAAGATTGCGGTTACGCCTCCTAGCGGTCATCTTGCAAATTTGAAAATATTTTCCACCTTCCTTTTTTGACCACTTATGAATAAAGTTTTTTACCGCAACTCTCTACGACCAATAATTTCCGAGAAACAGAACTTTGCATTCTTATCTGGCCACCCGGTACACACTTGATATGTGACAAAGGTCAGTTTGTCTAATAAAAACCTTAAATACCTCAATTACCTTTTAAAATTAATATTAAACGTGTACTTTAATGTTATGTGCATTTGACCAATATTTTGCTGTAAGCGTAGCAATTATTTTGTGCCCATGTAGATAATTTTAATTTTAATAATTAAGTATAGTTTTTTTATCTTCATTTATTTAAAATTCACATATGCGATTATTCTTCCTTTTTATCTGGCGCATGCAAAAGGCAAAATCACACATTTCTTTTTTAATAATAGTGAATCTGTACTTGATCCTATTTTCACCATTGACTAACAAATGGTTCTACAACAAAGGCATATTTTTATTGACTGTGTGTCTACTTACAGCAGAATTTGTGGTGTTTAATTTATTTTCTGCTGATGTGTCGTATTTCGTTATATTGAGCATTTTGGAAAATCCTTCTTTGGAGGGAAGCTTCAGATTAAACAAGAAATTAAAACCATTAAGTAAAGTTTATCAAAATACATTACGTGAGTAAAACATTTACATTCTATTCAATAAAATCGAATCTGTTGGCATTTTAAAGAAACTTTCAGTGTTCAATACAAATCTAAAACAACATTTTTCTATCGTTTATGTAAAGGGAAATACGAAACTCTTTTATACTGGCTTATAGAATTCACTGAACTGAAATACATTGAGAAAAGATACTTAATACTTTAACAGGTCAAAAAGACTGGGACTTCTAGGCGATTTAACTGATAGTAAAAATTCTTACGGCACGTATTATTTACACTGAAGTGCAGAAAAGTAGAACATGTTGAATATAATATTAATAAAACTGGAATGAACCAGATCAAAGTTGTTTTACATCTAGAAGTAGAAAAAACATTTTTAGTAACCTCTGTATTTGATGAAATTGAGTTATTATTGTCACTTTCAAATGTAATAAACCGAAAAAGTTGTGGTAATGCTTCCCTATTAAACTTATACCCTCGATAAAGCAAAGAAATCGTCAATAAGACCAAAGATTTTATTTGTTCCTTTTGTTTAAAACTCGCTTATGTAGGAGCAATTTTATTGAGCAATCTTCACTCTATCCCAATGTAAATGTGTGCCTTGCACAATACTATGAATATTTTTCTTCATTATTTTAGGTTTATTAATTTTGTTAACTTTTTCCATAAACTTTAATGGTTAATAAAATTCGCGATTGAACAATGTTTATTCATATGCATGTCAATATGAGGTAACGGTTTTAGATGCTATATATATATATAGTTGAAAACTTTTTGCTTTTAGATCAAACTAGGTTATTTATTGCAGTTAACTTAGTAATTAGATACTCTGCAGTCGAGAACTAAAGCTTAGAAACTTTAACAAAGGTGCTTGATCTGTGTGTTGGTGTATTCCCAAAATTTTCTACCTCTACTAATGCACTTACCTCAAAATTTGGTAACTGTAAAATAGTTTTCGGATAAATACCTTCTACCTTGCAAGACACAAGTTGATCAAAGCCTAGTCTATAATTTAATATAGACTATAAATAACAATTATACTGGAAATTTTATACCAGTGTGTACAACATCATCGACATTTTACATAGTTATCATTGTTACAAGAATCGTGGTAAAACGTCAATGACTTTTACGCACCGTTGCAGAAATTCACGTACATAAGTAAGTTCTTTTTTGTGCAAGATTTCATTTATTTAGATACACCTTGACTTGTTTTAAAATGTTTGTGCAAATTAATTATCGTTTCTGCAAGCTATTATTATCTGCAATGTTTACCTTTTTCATGTTAGGCCTTACTTTTTTAGTATTTATCGTAAAATGTCTTATTAAAAAGATTGAATGATCTAATTTGAAATTCTCATTTCATTTTATTTTAGTGCCTTAAGGTGTCGAAAGAAATTAAATTTCATGCAATACTTTGTATGTAAATAAAGATCGTTAGCCACAAATGTTGAAATTGAAGACTTATTTAACGTGTGGAGTAAATTGGAGCAGGATTTTTTTTTATGCGGTCGGTTTTAGGTGATTGAAAGGTAGGTAGATTAATTTTAATCTTTACGGTAATCAGTCATCAAGTAGAAATTTATATTCTTTACCGCGCAGTTATATTTGTTTGTTTTGGGGACTGGATGGCATATTTGTGTTGTAGTTGCGAATTCATTGTAGAAGTTGGTGTTTGAACTTATCATAATAATAATAATAATGATATTTATTCGTTACCATTTGGTGTAGCATATGTAACAATTTAAAACTAGCGATAAAAATACGTAACGACTAGAGGTAGAGAAAATATAACATCACACATTACATATGTACATATGTACCGGGTGGTCAACTAAGAACGTCCGTCGGCCATGTCTCAGGAATGGATTATAGCACAGGTTGGGAAAAAAAATTTTTATAACAAAAGTGGCCTCGAGAAACGCCTGGAAATTATTTTCAGAATTGTTGGCCCACCGCTAGAGGGCGTATTTGACAGTTAAAATTTTAAAAAGCAAAATTTTTCAAAATTTACTCAATTAAGCGGCATATTAAATATTATAATCAGATTCCTTGACAAATTCTGCATATTTTTTATTTGACAAGTTTTAGTCTATCTCTTCAAATAAGGGGCGGGGGAGAGTGGGAACCTTGTTACGAAAAAACGCCTTTAATTCAGGTTCTGCTTGACCTATTTTAATAAACTTGATGTTGCTTGAAAGAGCTTTTGTTAAGCAATAGAAAATTTGTAAATTTGAAGTAGCCTGATTAATAACATAAATGCTAGAGGGCGCTGTTTAATATTTTTTTATTATTGTGTTTTCTCTTCACAATTTTAAATGGAAGCATAAAAATTTAAGTAGGTTTTTAAAAAGTAGACTAAATTAGTGTTAAAACAGTGAAAACTGCAAGTCGATATCTTCTTCCTATCCTGAGATATCGTAAGAAACAGGTAAATCGCGGGAATTGTTCTTCATACTAATGTTATGGTTCCCGCTAGATTACCTAAATGTAATGCTGTCGCTACTAACAATGAGAACAAATTATAAAATAATAATGTGATAAATCTAACAATTAAAATCTTAAATAAATAACTACGTAATTAGTGTCGTCCTAGATGTTCGAAATGTCGTCCATCATTTTCAATGCATGAAATCAATCGCTGGCGGGTGGAGAGAACAGCAGTTTCAATTTCTGCCCTTGAAATACTTCGTATTATCTGTCGTATTCTTTCAATCATGTCAGCTCTTGTTGTGGGTCTATCGGCATAAACGAGATCTTTTATTCGCCCCCTCAAATAAAAATCTAAACAAGTTAGGTCTGGAGATCTTAGTGGCCAAATAAATAAACTTCCACGTCCTATCCATCTTTCAGGGTATGATTGATCTAAGAAATTCCGAACATCTCTAGAATAATGTGCCGGGTACCCATCATGTTGCAAGAACATGTCACGACGAATGGCCAAGGGGATGTCTCCTAAAAGAAGTGGCCATTCGTTGCTTAAAAAATCTAAATATTTCTCCATTAACAGTCTCATTAAAAAAAAGGCCCAATTATTTCTCCACCTAGAATACCGAACCACACATTTACAGACCAACTACCCTGATGTTGGACCTCCTGTATCCATTGTGGATTTGTTTGAGACCAGTAGTGCATATTATGTCGATTTACACTACCATTACTATGAAAAGTAGCCTCATCTGTCCACATAAACTATTACAGGATCGTCGTGTACCATATTTGAGAGCCAGTTGCAAAAATCCAACCTGTATCGAAATCTTGAGCATTCAAAACTATGGTGTAGTGATATGGGTGCAATCTAAAATAGTACAAATTATAAAGTGATCAGATCAATAAGACACATTAAAGTCCTTCGTTGTTAGTACACGAAAAAGGACTTTAAATGCATTAACTCTCGTTATTACGAATTTTTTTCGCCCGGCTTCTCATTATTTTTTATTATTGGTACCTTTTTACTTTACTTTGCCTCACTTAATTATCATGTTGTTAGTTAAAATCTATTCACATAGCATAAGATAATTTCATTAAATAATTTGTTGTTTTATTGAAACTGAACATAAACCTATAACGACAAACGAAAAAAATTAAAACATTTTTATCATTATAATACCGAATAAAACGTGCATTAATAAATATGTAGTCACCTGTGTTCTCTTGAAATATTTTGAACGGTGGTTCGACATATACCGAAGTCTCTAGCTATAGCTCTGGTGCTTGAATGAAGGTTAACATTTACATAAGCTAAAACATCAATAACATTTTCCTCTGTTCTACCTCTGCGTTGTCTTCGGTACACAGGAAGATTCACATTTCCAGTAGTACGCACACGGTGTGCGAGTCGGAGAAAAACTCTTCTGCTGTGATGCTGTCTGCAGTGCATACACTCTAGCAGCAACGGTTGCATTTCTCATACATTCAAAATAAACTGCCAACGTATCAAATGCTTCTTCATTTGTAAGAATCATTTTGGTACGAAAAGATAAAGAAAGTCTATTAAATGCAACACGATGAATAATTTTTGACAAATGCGTGAAAATCATAGATTGCTTTTTTCAACAGGGAATTTATTTTATATCTTACATGGCCCTCTTTACTAATTTTGTTGTTATCAGTAAATCGTAATTCATATTTTAAACTGTATTTGTTGTTGCTGGGCAAATATCGTTTTTTTTTATATTTTATGCTTTTGATTTACTAACACATCGCTTGAAAACAAATATAACATTCTTATATAATTAAAAAATGTTAGATTTATCACATTATTATTTTATAATTTGCTCTCATTGTTAGTAAAGACAGCATTACATTTAGGTAATCTAACGGCAACCATAACATTCATTAGTATAACAGTTTAAATAACTGCAGATCAATGTAAGATCTTTTCATCCAGGCTAAATAATTTCCGTTAACGCGAACTAGCCTACTAGACGTTGGAAGAACTATTCCCACCATTTACCTGTTTCTTACGATATCTCAGGATAGGAAAAAGATATCGACTTGCAGTTTTCACTGTTTTATTAATAATTTAGTCTACTTTTTAAAGACCTACTTAAATTTTTATGCTTCCATTTAAAATTGTAAAGAGAAAACACAATATTAAAAAAATATTAAACAGCGCCCTTTAGCATTTATGTTATTAATCAGATTCCTTCAAATTTACAAATTTTATATTGTTTAACAAAAGCTCTTTCAAACAATATCAAGTTTATTAAAATCGGTCAGCAGAACCTGAATCAAAGGCGTTTTTTCGTAACAAGGTTCCCACTCTCCCCCGCCCCTTATTTGACGAGATAGACTAAAACTTGTAAAATAAAAAATAAGCAGAATTTGTCGAGGAATCCGATTATAATATTTAATATGCCCCTTAATTGAGTAAATTTTGAAAAATTTTGCTTTTTAAAATTGTAACTGTCAAATACGCCCTCTAGCGGTGGACCTCGCTAGAGGGCGTATTTGACAGTTACAATTCTGAAAATAATTTCCAGGCGTTTCTGGAGGCCACTTTTGTTATAAAAATTTTTTTCCCGAACCTGTGCTATAATCCACTCTTGAGATATGGCCGACGGCCATTCTTAGTTGGCCATCCGGTACACATAAACAAGCACAAGTTATGACAATAATTATACTCTTGTAACTAACTAAATATCAATTAGCTCCTGGTTATTTAAAGTTACATTTATGTATTCGTTGATTGTATAAAAGGAACTTGCGAAGATCTTTTTTAAAGTTAAAAATACTATTTGCTCCTTTTATGTAATTAGGTAGTCTGTTAAATAGTTTAATAGGATTGTAAAAGCTGACTGTTTAAATACATTGAGCAGTTGGGGTGCGGTGGTACTATATTATTAACTGAACGAGTTCCGTAAGAGTTAATATCGGAGTGTTTAATGTGCTCATTTCTATGTATGTATATGTATGTGAAACTCTCATATAGATATAAACTAATAAATGTCAAGATATCCAATCCTTCGAAAGATGTACGACAAGATTTTCTTGGAGGTAAGCCATTTTTTGCCCTTTTTTGAGTAACAAATAAGCTTTTGGCATGATGTGATGTACCGTAAAATTGAATACCATATCTAATAATCATCTCAAAATATGCGTAATGGATCTTAGTGTTACAGACGAGATTAAGCCCTTAAGGCAAAGGATAGTGTAGCATGCCGAATTTAAACGTTTGTTAAGTTTAGTAATGTGATCGCTAAAATTAAGCGATTCATCAATTATCAATCCCAAAAAGGCCGTTGATTTAACTTGTTGGACAGTAAGATTGTTTAGCAATAGCTCTGCAGGGATAACAGTTTCTTTGTAATTATTAAAGAAAATAAAATTTGTTTTGTCAACATTTAATTTCAATTGATTATTTTTAAACCACATTTCTATAGTACTAACCAAGTTACCTGCTTCATAGAGAAATTCTTTCTGCGTAGAATATGAAAATGAAAATGTAGTGTCATCCCCATACATAGTTAGATGATCTATTTCCAAGAATATTAAGTCATTTATAAAGATATTAAAAAGTAATGGACCTAGAACTGATCCCTGTGGGATTCCTGTTAGCACATTCTTTATATCAGAGCTGACGTAACTTATTTTATTATTATGATCATTTGCCATACAAACATAAGGTTTTCTATTTAGTAGATACGACTCAAACCATTTTAGTGCAACCCCTCTAACACCGTAAAGTTCAAATTTGCGTAGTAAAAGCTCATTACTCACCGAGTCGAACGCTTTCGATAGGTCACAGAATAATGACGCGCAAGATTTTTTCATTTATACATTTACACATATTGAAGGAAGTTGAACATTGCTGTAGATGTAGATCTTTTTTTACGAAATCCATGTTGATTTCTACTTATTAAGCTACATTTATCAAAAAAAGCTTTTAATCGATTATATACAACTGTTTCAAATGCTTTTAGGAATACACTAGTTAGTGTAATACGTCTATAATTGTTTATATCCTGCTGGCTACCTTTTTTGTGTACCGGAATAATTTTCAACAGTTTTAAGCACGAAGGCGTAGTAGCCGATAGAAATGATTGATTGATGAGATGACTTAAAGGATCACATAATAAAGGAATTGCTTTCTTAAGAATAAATGCAGGTACTTCATCCGCCCCTGAGCTACTATTATTATTTAAATTATTAATTACTATAGCGACCTCATGTGCCGTAGTGGGAGTAAAGAAGAATGATTTATTATTAAGACCAATGACAAGATTAAAATTTTGTTGACATGGAAGGAGGGGACTACTGAAAATTGTTCAATAAACTTGTTGGCTATAATATTTGGGTCGCTAACGATATGTTCGCTACTGTTGAGCACTATTTTATTGAAGGATGGAATAGATTTACTCGATAACCTTTTTATTCAGTCCAAATAGCTTTAGGTTTATTACGCGAATTTATAATGTTTTGTTCGATTTGCTTTTTCTTATCCAACCAGATAGTTAGTCTGTTTCAAAATACAATAATACTTTAAATAAAACTTTTTAATAATTCATTTGGATTATGCTTAAGGTAGGTATGCAGTAAGCGTTTATGTTTGCAGGATAACTTAAGCCCTTTTGTTAACCATGACTTATTTTCCTTTCTTGTATTTTGTACAAGAGGAAAGTTTTCGTTGAATGAGGTACTGAAGAAATTGTGTAACATATCAAACTTTTCATTAGAGGTTAATAAAGGGCAATGAATAAAATCAAGGTTAATAAGCTCAAGCGAATGAATAAGCTTTGTTGTAGTGGCTTGGGTGAGTCGCCTACTAAACGTAGAAGAAGAATTATTCAATTCAGAAATTAGGTTAATTACGCCTACTCTATGATCTGATAAGTCGGAATCCATCACATTAATTTTCAGAACCTTATCACTTATGTTACTAACGTTATCTATAGTACTCGCTGAGGTGCAAGTTATCCTGGTGGGTACATTTACAAAATCCTCTAACTTACATGAATCAAATAGTGACATTATATCTTTTCTGAAACAGTCTGATTTATTTTAGAAATGCGCATTAAAGTCGCCACAAACAAATAGCATGTTTTTCGGATTACTGAGGTGGATTAATACCTCGTCCAAGATTTCAAGGAATCTATCAAAACTAGCTCGATTGCTAGCTTGTGGAGCATTGCTTCTATAAAGACATAACACTGTTATAGTACCAAAGTTATTAATGTGCACATCTATTGCGCATATTTCAATAAGCGTGTCAATAAAAAATCGTTCGATATGTGCTATCTCAGTGAAATTAAGTTTTTCAGTTATATATGTGTATAGTATATATATATATATATATATATATATATATATATATATATATATATATATATATATATATATATATATATATATAATATCACCTCACCTCGTAATTGTTTTAATCTGCAGTATCTAGCCGTAGGCAAAAAATATCTATATTAAAGGTATCCGTCTCTGTCAGCCATATTAATGTTACCTACTTCTTGTAATAGTGCTTCTATTAGATATTTTCGATGTGATACCTTGTATATTAATATGAAGTATTCCTAAAGTATTACTTATTACTTATTGGATATTATTCCTTTGACGGTCAATTAACTGATACTAGTGCTGAATTTTTATTTTGTTTAATTGAAAACTATGCATGGCAGATCCGTATATAAGTGGTAATTTTTTGAACATTTTTTTCTTTATTTTCAAATTTGAAGGTTGATGCAACTTTTGTTATTGGTACTGTATGTGATTCTAAGTTTAATTATAACATTGTGTTGCATATTATCTTATACAATATTTTTCCTTGACGGCAAATTCAAAATTTAAGCTAACTTTTATCTTTGTTACTATGTTTGATCATAATTAATTAATCCTAAAAGTAGGCAATTAAGATCGGGAGAGCTAACAGGGGCATTATCATTATTTATTGTTACCATTCAATTGAAAAAAAGTGAAATTTAAACTATATAAAACTATAACTCGGAAATCTAAATTAAAAATAATTGAAACATTTGATCTGAAATAAATAAGAGCAAGTGGTGACGCGAGAGCCAAGAATCGCATAGGGTGCAATCTGGCTGAAACGTAATGTGATTGAAGGGTATGTAAGTGAAAAAAAAATGTATATGTATATGTACAATTAGATATTCACACAGTAAGTATACACTCTATTATTTATATCTTTCTTGGCTATATTTCTACTTCTTACTTCGTTACGTGTCGGAGCAGTAGACATTTAGTCATTTAGTAAAATTCTATGAAATAGAAACTGTATAAACACTTAGAATTGTAAAGAACATTGCTTTGATAAAACAAGTTGAAAGTACCACCTAGAGCTGACGTACTCTGGATTTCTGTTATTTACCTGAACGGAAACTAATAGAAAAAACAAGCGCTTCATATTCGACGTGATTTAATGAAATTTTAAGCACTAACGATGAAAAAAGTGACCACTTTGCTCAATTTTTGTATAATTAATAAGTTTTCAAACACTTGGCAGAACAATTTCTCGGGTTATTGATTTAAAATCCCAGGTCTAATACTGGAATAAGTACACCTAACTCCAAGGGTATTTAAAGTCAGAGTCAGAGTCAGAGTTATAATAAGCAACAGTTTACTGCCTTTCTCTAAATACTAAATGTTATAGGAAAGGTTGAGGTATGTCAACTTGAGTTTGCTGTATGGCGTGTTCTATTATATTTTGACACCCACCGACAAGGTTTATTATTTGAGATGGGCAAGAAAATCTAACATTGAGTTGCAGGGAAATTGAGGCAAAAACTGACGTATCGCGAACCAATATTAATCGAAGTATCATCTTACCACCTCAAGAACTTTTTGGAGATGATTTTCAAAATTGAGTAAATTTTTGTGAAACCATGGACAATTTGATTAACAACGACTGGAACCTTATGCATACAACCTTGTCTAGTGATGAAGCAACATTTAAGAGTAATAGGTCTGTTAATCGATACAACATGTATTACTATGCCGTTGCAAACTCTCATTGGATGCACACAATTGATCATTAAAATAGATGGTCATTGAATGTCTGGGGCGTAATTCTTGGAGACCAAGTAATCGGTCCGTTCTTTTTTGATGACGTTTTGAATGGGGTGAGATATCGAGTATTTCTTCCAAATGATCTACCACTTCTGACGGAAAATGTAAATTTGCATACGTGACTGCAGCAGTATGAATTCTCTGTACATTATCATCGAGTATTTCGAATAAGCCTAGTGGGCCTGCAGTACCACATGATGTGAATTAATAAAAATTGTTTGGCTCTATTTGATACAAAACCCTGTAAGTGTATAGTGCAAGTTATGACTACAGAAATTATTAACCTCTTTATGTTTCTCACTATCGCTAAATCGACTTATTAGCTCATTTTACAACTTTTGGTCAAGTTTCGCCCAGATCGGCCATCATATCTGGGTCTGTATGTGTGTGTGTAAGTGTGAGTGTGAGTGTGAGTGTGAGTGTGAGTGTGAGTGTGAGTGTGAGTGTGAGTGTGAGTGTGTGTGTGTGTGCGTGTATGTGTGTGTGTGTGTGCGTGTGTGCGTGTGTGCCTGTGTGCGTGTGAGCGTGTATGCGTATGTGCGTGTGTGCGTGTGTGCGTGTGTGCGTGCGTGCGCGTGCGTGTGCGTGCGTGTGTGTGCTGTGTGGTGTGTGTCGTGTGTGGCGTGTGTGCGTGTGTGCGTGTGTGCGTGTGTGCGTGTGCGTGTGTGCTGTGTGCGCGTATGTGCGTGTGTGTGCGTGTGTGTGCGTGTGTACGGGTGTGACTGTGTGCGGATGTGCGTATGTACGTGTGTGCGAGTGTGAGCGTGTGCGAGTGTGCGTGTGTGCGCGTGTACGTGTGTGTGTGTGTGCCTGTGTGCGTGTGCGTGTGCGTGTGCTTGTTCGTGTGCATGTGCGTGTGCGTGTGCGTGTGCGTGTGCGTTTGCGTGTGCGTGTGCGTCTGTGTGCGTGTGTGCAATTTTTTCATATGACGTGTAATTTAGCGGCAAAAAAATTTTAAATTCAGAATTGTTAGTGTAAAATGTTTTCATTATCCGAATAACCATTAATTTTATAAGAAAAAGTGTACACGTATTTCTTAAAGAAAATTTAACTTTACATAAATTTTCTTTATATTCTTTTTAATGTAAAGCGAAATAAATGTAAACCTTAGATAAATATGATTGATAATTCTGAAGTAATTATCGATATTTTTATAGAAGCGGGCAGATTTGGAATTTTTTACGTTAACATGCATTAATGTCTATCTCTATTTGACATGAAGTTTTAAACGTCACTCTGATATAGATTATTGTTTTTGAGTTTACATTGTTGCCTGTTTTCGTTATGAACGTTATCCTAAAAAAATTTAAAGTAAAATTATTTCGTTTCCTTTAATTGAAGTTAGCATCTGTATGTCTATTAACCACTGTCTGTCATAAAGTTTTAAATGTCTGTCTGACATAGATTATTGTTTTTGCGTTTACACTGCTGCCTATTTTCGTAACGAACTTCTTATAAAAGAGGTTGCATAATTACTTTAAAAAAATTTTTATTAGAATTATTTCATTTCTTTTAATTTCCATTTTGGAGGTTGGAAGTTCGTGTGGTGTTCCACTTCGGATATTTTTTGAGCACAATATGAAAGGCAAAGAGTATTTACACTCTTTGATGAAAAGTAATGAAATTAGAGAAAATGTGATTTAGAAGGATATCCAAATAACCAACACCTGTTGTATAAGAATTCACTGCCCTTTATCTACAGGCATACGTGCGTTAGCAATTTGTGAAAGTCCTTTCACTCAATTTTTACATTAAAGATGTAAACATCTTTGCCAACGAATTTATGACTTACAAATTACCTAACGATACTCTTTAGATAAAAGTTTTGATTAAAGGTACCTTGATGTTTAATATCCTTGATAACAATGAGTAATTTTATAGACTGGAGAAATAATTAATTAAAATCACTGGATTAATTAAATTTTATCCTTACATTGCTCATGATAATATTATAGTATAAATTTTGCAAATATTAAATTTAGAGAGTGTTAAACTTTATTTGCATCTTTTTCATTTTATGCTCTCACATCGTTCAATAATTTAAAAAAAAAACATGTTTATTAGAATAAATTTAACAGGATGGTAATTCACCAATTTATAAAATGTAATTTGAAAAATTGTCACGCTCTCAATACTTACGCACTGCGACTTCAATTCTATTTTAGAGGGACAAACCTAATCAGAAAGTCAGTAAGAAATGAAAGTGAAGTAAAATTAAATGAAGGTTTAGTTACGAAACCAATTTTTGTTTCGCCCTAACAATTTATTGCTTTATTTAATTTTTAGATGTGAATATTTCAGAAACCCAAAATTGTACTGAATGTTAAATTGGCTAAATTGTTTAACAAAGTTATTTTTATTCTGGAGAATTTCTGTCTATACTGGTGGAATAAAAATTATGTTAAAGTGTGCTTTAATTTTAACTTTCACTGACGTAAATAATTAAATGAAACTCCTTTTTCTTAAGTTGTAAACTAACGATAAAAGGCATTGAATTAAAAAAAGAACTTACTTATGTTTAACACGCTTTATGTATTTGTTAGTATAAATTTCTAATTCATAAACTAATTTATTTTATTTTGAATTCCTGACAAGGAATTAGAAGCATGATTTTATCAAAAACAAGACATGTGCTAGAGGTAACCTTCTTTTTTTATACAACCAATAGCCTCATATAATACCATGTGTTATTAGAAGCTGCGGTGAAATTTTAAATGGTCAGGCTGAATAACCCTAGTCGTGCTTGAAAGACTTCTCTGCATAAAAACTTTTAAGTTCGATTAACTGAGAACTATAGGTAGGTAAATATCAAAATAGAAGCATGGCCTTTCAAATGGTTATGTAGAGGAGACTGAAGGAATAAATAAAATTAAAGTTAATTAAGGCTAAAATATTGAACCATAAGTAAGGTGTAAATAAGGGTCAAGTACTAAATAACAAAATTTAACTGTCCAGAATTTCAAATTTCCCACACATTTTTGACCTTACCACTATCTGAGTCTATTACCGATTTGACTAGCGATTTTAATATTATTTCATACGTTCATAGTTGATGACGCAGCAGACTTTTATCGTGAAAACAACTGAATAATATTATCTCCAGGAAACAATTGCCCTGCGCCATCAGTTTATGAACGTAGCTATCAAATTGTGTATATTGACACTTCACACCAAAGCGTCTTTAAAAAAAGGATAGTAACATACTTGAAGTGCATTTGATACAATCGACATGCCATTGGATAGTTTCATGCACTGAAATAAAATACTCGTTGGTATTGCCTAATATGTATTTTAATTTTCTTCATCATTTATTATCTACACATTTTCACAACAGTTCTTTTCAGAACTCTTCCGTTTGTGACTCTACCATTTCAAATATCTTATATCCCTTCGTGTGCGAAACATTCTAGCAGTAATGTCTGCAAAAGGTAAAACTTTGCATACACAAGCACAGCAGTTTGTGTTAAACTTATTGGAAAATTTTGAAATGGAGAGAGAAAATGGAGGTCCCACTATCTTGTATTCAAGAGGTAAGTAATATTTATTTTTATTTCAATATTTTAATCGCAAAATTACAGCGAGTGGCAAATGCTCTGGGTATATCTGTGGCCACAGTGGAGAATAACAAATCTCGCAGTAGATCTAATTCAATTTTATCCAATCCAGGTAAAAAATGACTTCGTAAAAGAACCAAATCGAACGATCTGCCAGAAACATCCAAAATGTGCACAAAATGAGTACAATCTAACGTATACATATTCCCACATCTGAAATGCTTTTAATCACAGAAAAGCATGTCACAGTTGGAGCTTTAAATGTGGAACTCCGCGATGAGTCATGTTTAATTAAGTAGTTGAAGTTTAAATCATGCATTGCGAACATTAGCATTCAAGTTCAAAAAAGACTAATCGTAGAGCTTTATTGGAAAAACAAAATATAGCCGAAATACGAACTCATTTTCTTAAACCATGCATTCAAGAGATCAACTCACCTATTCGAAGACAAATAATATTTATAGATGAAACATGAATTTACTCAAAAGAAAATCCAGGCAAGTTATAGCAAGATGAAGACGTATCTGCTTCAAAATCATTAAAAGAGGATCATCATGGTGAAATGAATGTAGATCTGTTTAAAAAATGGCATATTGTGCATTTGTTAAATGATATAGAAAAACCTTCCTTAATTATTATGGACAATGCACCGTACGACACAATGTTACTCGAGAAGGTACTAACATCACCCTGAACAAAGTCTAACATGATTCCGTGGTTAACACAAAAAAATATTACACTATAATCACACTATTTAAAACTGAACTTTATTCACTTTTTAAATAGAGAAACGGTATGAGGTAGATGAAATAATTAGACGTTATAGACGTGAAGTGTTAGGATTTCCAGCGTATCATCGTAAATTTAATGCAATTGAAATCATAGGGGCACATTCAAAAGGGTACCACAATAAAAAACATTGGAAGAGATGGTTATAAAGACGAAAATGTTATTGCAATGTGGAACGAAGCATTACAGTAATTTGACAAAATTGTTTGGTTTAATTGTGTGCAGCATACAAAAAATACTATATGTCGACATATCCGTCTATTGTACCTAACCGCATAGTTGTAAGCAAATTTTTAACAAGGATGTTTCTTTATTTTAATTGAAAATCTTATTTACATGTTTATCTATGAACATGCTCACACTATTATTTCAAATATACAAAATTTGTATTTATAAAGATAAACATAATGAACCTATAGCAATGTTGGGAAGTTCAAATAGGGAAACCCACAAATTCGATTATCTTTAGTTATCAATTATATGAAAGTGTTTACCACCAACTTACATGAAATTGCACATAAATAGTCTCTATATATTTAGATAAACTTGCTGCAATTATTATTCTGTTGAATATACGTATGTACACATAAATTATAAGCTACAAAAACCACTAAGATAGAATATCTGCTAGAGCTCTATTTATTGCTCACCACGGTTTTAATACGATAATGATAATAAACAATTTTTTTCGATTTTCACAAAGCAAACGTTGTTCTCTTTAAATAAATTTTTAAATAAATAGTATTTATAATCGTATGAAAACCTGTAACTGCACCACCGCCATCTCGGAAAAGAGTAATTAATTACAAGAAATAATTACGGAAATAATTATAATCCGTTTTTTAATATTAATACGTACTATTGTCAGTGTTGACGCAGATTTATTCTTTGGTGGCGAGGATAGTAAAACCACAACTCCAGCCACTTGCTATTGACATGGCGAATTATTCTGAACCTGATTGTGATAAAGAGGGATTACTTCTCCTATTAGAATCTATTAAGCAGGTATGTCAATGGCTATGCAATGAATTCAAAACTAAATTACTGCCATGTTGCACGAGCGTACTGCTGAAGCATGTGATATTAGCGTTAGTACCGTGACTGCTGTAAAGAACAGAGTGGTTGCAATAGAAGAGGAAAAGAAGCCTCTACAAGCACCTGCAAAAACTATTTTTGGTTCCGCGATTGAACGATTTGGGAAACGATTTTCTGAGTAACTCCTCATTTTTTCTCAATTTTTCAGGAATGGCTACTTTTATATTTTTTACAAGCTAAGAAAGAACTACAGCTGTTGGTTGCCAAGCCAACTATCATTCCCATTAAAAAAATATATTACTACTCAAAACCGCACCCCCTCGAAGAATTCTAAGCACGCCGCTAAATTTGGCACTTCATAATATGTAAGTACCGTTGACGAAATATGTCAGTATAATAGTATTAAGCGCGGCATAAGAACTTGAAAAAAGTGTAGAACTATCGACGTTTGGCTATAAGTCGAAAACAAAAAAAGGTACTAAATTTTCGATTTTGCCATGTAATTTAGGTTAACCCAGTAATACTTGAATGTAAAAACCGCAAAATTCTATCTGTGATAATAACAAAACGACTAAAACAACGAAATCGTCCCGATTTCGTACAAAGTGGAAGTTGAAAGAGATAAAATAACTATAATACAGTAATAAGTTTTTTACGATAATTAGGCAACCTCTTTTTTAATATCGTCATAGCGGAAACAGTTAACATTGTAAAAAACAATAATAATATATAATAATAATAAGTTTAAACTTCCATACCAGATAGTGGTTAATAGACATCCAAACTTTAGAATCGTTCCAAAGCCGCCACTCCGATAAAAGTATAGATAATACAGTTTAAACAATTACAATCCTATATGGCCTTGTGTTAAGAAAAAAAAGTTATGCGATATATTTCTACACGTTTTCATATAGAATTAATCGTTATTCAGGCATTGAAAAAATGTGATCTACCACTTACATCGTACCAAACAATTTGATAAGACATAATTAATCGACATGTTTATGGACTATATATTGGCACTTTTATATTTTCGAAATACAGCTTTTTAAAAAACAATTGATAAAAACCAAAACTGTTCCTACTAAATCCCTCGTATCCGCCTCTGAGATCTCACTAATACCTAATCAGCTCCAAGAGAAATGAACACAAGCTTAAATACGAAAGTTGAAGTGTGTACGTGATATAGTAGTATATCCAATCGAACCAGCTCCATGATAAGGGAAAACTAGATTAATATAAAATGTGTGTTGAGTTGAAACACCACATGTAGATGAAAGTCGTGGTCAATTCTTAAGAAAGTATTTTAATAATCAAGAAGACATGCTGTATTATCCTGTATATCAATTCGAAACCGGAATATCTAGTAGAGAATACCCTGAAAACGGTTGGAACCAGTCTATATTATTGTATATTATTGTATATTATTGTGTATTATTGTATATTATTGTATATTATTACATATTAATGTATATTATTGTATATTATTGTGTATTATTGTATATTATTGTATATTATTGTATATTATTGTATATTATTGTATATTACTGTATATTACTGTATATTACTGTATATTATTGTGTATTATTGTACATTATTGTATATTATTGTATATTACTGTATGTTTCTGTATATTATTGTATATTGTATATTATTGTATGTTGTTGTATATTATTGTATATTTTTGTATATTATTATATATTATTGTATTTTATTGTATTTATCAAAACAACTTTGTTTGGAAAAAAATCCATATAGTTCGGGAGCTAAATGCTATCAATAAAAAAAGATGATTCCGTTACTAATATATCATCACATTACATAAATCTGATTCGCTTGTTTAATTATATATGATATGTTTCTTTTGTAGGCCATAATATATGTAAGTACAGTCCTGTATTTTTGATAACCAAATATGTATTTAAATTCAACTTTCTCATTGTGAATTTGTGATACCTCGATATGGCGCTTGGTCAATTTACATTTTATTTAATTTTAACATGTCGTGTGCTGTTTACAATTTTATAATTAGTGTTTTAATAATTTATATAATCTTCTTGGGTAACCTCTTGTATTCCATTTTAAATGTTATTCTTACTCTTCTGATCAATGTAGCTTAGAAGAAGTTTTAATTAATAAAACGAAACGTCAGCGTTGATTGTGCATTAATAGTAGATTGCCATATATATATATATATATATATATATATATATATATATATATATATATATATATATATATATATATATATATATATACGGTGTCCAGAAAATAATAGAAAAACCACACGTGGCGATCTTCCTTGGATTATTTTGAGTAAAAAATCTTAATACAAGAATGATCTAAACCACTGCATGCAGCCACACAAGGTCATCAAAGTTGGAAATGTTGAGTCAGAAATATGCGTATTTTATTTCAATTCTATTTCTTTTGGCAACTATGTTTAATATTTTAAGACTTTTCTATTTCATTTAATTCTCATTGCACTCCAGTAATTAACTTTTTAAATATTTATAAAAGTGCATTTTTTGTAAATTAGGAGTATGTCAACACTGCAAATTTCAAGTTTTGACAATTATGATATGCCACTCGAATTGTCAGATTTTCAGTGTCGTCAGTACCGTACTTGTTTTCTCATTGTGATTATAGTTTGTGTGTTTTTGTTTTTCGTTTCTTTGTTAGACAAACGTTTCGTTAAAGTGAACAATGGAATTCAGTAATAACAAGTTTGTAACTTCCTCACCTTACAAGTTCAATTTCATACAATTCCTCGGTGCTTTGCAAATAATAATATCGATTACTCTTAAGTACAACTCTGTATTTTAATAATTAATATTGTCAATTTAACATACCGATTTGTTTGCGTTTTACTTAGTTGCACATGACTACGTGATACCTGTGTGATTCTGTTGCCAGATGTACACATTCTTTTTGCTGCTCCTCATGGACTCTGAAGCCATGTACGGCATTTTTGTATTAGGATTTTTTACACAAAATAGTCCAAGGAAGATCTCCACGTGTAGTTTTTCCACTATCTTCCAGACACCGTGTATATATACGAGGGTAAGGTGAAAAATTCTCGGCTACTACTGCGACTTTCAGTTAAAAAATGATTATATTTTTCTACGTAATCTCCCTTGACTTCAACACACTTAGTACAGGTGTTCTCCAACATCAGTATTGCTTCCCGGAAGTAAGAGTCTGGAAGGTTGTGAAAATATTGATCTACAGCCCTGTCAACTTCTTCATTGGATACGCAGCGCTCCAAGAAACGAATTTCTTCAAGTTTGGGAACAGATTCAAGTCTGAGAGATGATTTTTTTCTTCTTCAAGCTAGGCCTCTTCTCGCGAATTTTGGCATCCAGCTGGTCAAGCACGTTGGAATAATATTCGCCTGTAATTATTCTGCCTTTTGCAAGGTAATCAATTAACTGGATCACTTTCGCATCCCAAAAAGCGCTGGCCATTGTCATTCCGCCAGATGCGATCGATTTCGCTTTCTTTGGCGCTGAACTACCGGCTTACATCCACTCCTTGGACTGCTTTTTCGTTTGTGGCGTGTAGCGGTGGACCCATATCTCATGCATGGTGACAAATCGCCGCACAAAAGTCAGTTTGGTCCCTATTGAATCGGTCCAAAGATTGCTCCGAAAATCGTTTAAGGATTCGCTTTTGATCGGTATTTAGTAAATTCGGCACTCATCTTGCGCAGAACTTTTGCACCCCTAATTCTTTGTGTAAGATGTTTCGCACACTTTCATCCGATATTCCTACAGCCTCAGATATATCACCTACCTTTACTCGCTTATCATCCAACACGATATTATCCACTTTATCAATGGTGTTTGGTGTGGTTGCGGTTTTTGGCCGTCCTTCACGATGGGTCATCTTCGAGGGATATGCGCCCACGTTCAAAAACGATGCATTTTATGGCCTCACGATATTCAGGTTTATGCATTTAAAAAAAAACACGCATGATGTCTATTGCAAAAATTTGTATAAACGAACTACTTGAGAGAACAAGTTGAAATTTTGGTGCATACACATTTGACAAATGAGTCATGCGTGACTCTGAACGGTCCGGACCTGCATACCAAATAAAAATAAGTAAAAAGTCAAATCATCGTCACCTTAGTTCAACGTTGGCATCTAAATATAATTTCGTAAATCGTTTAATTTATTACATGTATTAAAAGTGTTATAAAGTTAAGGTACTTTCCTAGTATCTGTTAAAACGTACTTATCTCCATGCATAGCAAATTTCATTACCTTATACCCAAGTATACTCAGGCTTGCGGGAATTAGGAAATCATGTTATATTTTTTGTTCAGCAACATGGTAATAGTATAACTTTTGAACAGAGTGTAAATTGAGCACATGCATAAACGTTAGTTTTTGCAAATGTAAAATTCTAACTCTAAGTTTTTTTTACTAAAACATAACAGTTAGGAATTAAAAAACTGACTAAGAAATGTGCATTTCAGTTTTGTTTACTGTAATTACGGTTGGTTAAAGGGGTGCGTAATTATTTTTATATGCTACTATATATTCACGCTTCAAATGCTAATTTCAGATATAACAAAAAATAATTACGTCAAGTAAAATTAAATTTAGTAAGCTTAATGAAGGTGATAAATAGTAAATCTGAAAATTAAAACCGCAGGCTTTGCATATTGTTTATTATTAATGATCCAATAAAACGAAACGGACAACGAAAGGAAAATATTTTGTGAGCTCGTAAAATATTAAATCTTTTCTGTTGTTATGTTCTGTTTTTTATTACAAGTTGCTTAAATGGTTTATGATACATTAAGGTGTCGATAAGCTTCGGCATTTCAAATTATAACATCATGTTAACGAGTTAATTAATTATGGGCGTATTTCATTCTCCTATACAAATTGAGGGTATAACAGTAGGTTACCGTAAAAGTCCTAAAAGGAATAATAAAATGGGACAAGAAAGATGATTTCTTTAAATATGTTCATGTTTAGCAGTGATCTAACTAATTTTTAAAACAATTATAGGGGGCAGCATTTTAGTTTAGCTAGTTCAAGATATTTCTTTTCAATATTTTTTTATGTTTGCAGTACTGAATAATACGTTTTAATAAAGAAATGTAAGGTGATAGGAATCAGTCAAGTTCACGTAAATGCTTCGTTGCCATTTTAATAACACGTGTGTTCAAACACGGTTGCGCGTTGATTTCCTAGGCCTACATTAAGGAAAAAAACAATATAAGTTGATTAAATTTATCTTCTTTAACCTTATTTCGTTAAATTCCACATTTAATAGTACTAATGTTTTAAATACAATACAATTCAACTAACGACATTTTGCAGTCCGGTATTTATAAATTGAACTGCACATTCTGTAATTCTGTTTATATTGGACAAACACTTAGGAACTTTGAAACTAGATACAAAGAACACATTAGGTGTTACAAATATAAACGCGCTGACAAATCAGATTATGCCACGTATTTAATAGTAAATAACCATAATAATTATTACCTCACAGAATAACATTAAATTTTTACATTTTTGTAACAAAAAAGACAAACCAGATCTTTTCTAAACATTCGAAATTTATAAGCATAAACAGAAAGTACGTTTAACGAACAGGTTGAACTTATAGACTCACCCTTAAAAAATATTTAAAATATAGAATGATAATTTAGATCAAGTTTGCTGTTTTACGTTAATGATTTGTTACTATAACTACTTGTTTGTTATTTTACTTATATATTTTCTCTTGATAATGATACATGTTGTATTGAAACGCATAGAAAAACAATTATAAAAAGAAATTGTGGAATCATATTTTTATTTAAAGCATAAGTGCTATTAGTTTATTTGTATATTAAGAGCGCAAAATGATGGTTTACTGACTAGGAGTAACTGTTGTGTAACAAAGGAGTTAAACACAAACGTACTTTTAAGTACTTCATTTTTCATTTATGCAAAATACACTTTACCAAGCAATGTTTTACCATTGGAACTTATGTTACTTATTTGAAGTGAAAAGTACAGTTACATTTTTTACAGCAGTAGATGCTGAAGAGGAAGCTCCAGGGAAATAACTTAAATTTGAATACGTTACCATTGTTAGTGCTTAAATTATCTGCACTGATGATTATATTGACCTACTCCCGCCTAAAGCTTTTCGAGCGTTTAAATTTTATTCCTGATGTTGAACTTACAGCCATTATGGAAGTTTTCCAGCCTACGTAGTGCTTTAGCACCTCCGTTTACCAAAAATGTTGCTGATGCACGACGTAAGCTGTGAACTGTCTATAATTTGCATAATATAATTGATATGCCGGTAATTTAAGAAAATGGGTAGTTTTGTTCGCTGTTTCTCATTCCTACAGCTTGTTTAGAGCATTTTTATGTAGTGTACTCAGTTTCACCTTTTGGCCTCAACACTATTTCTCTATTGTATAAAAGTAGAAAATATACATATACAGGGTGAGTTTTTTATCATTATTTGTTTGGGGATCTCGGAAACTATAAGAGCTAAACATCTGCTGGATTGAGGAAAGATTTGCTTCTTTAGAAGACCAATCCAGATACGCTTTTGTTCATTTAAGAAAATGCATGGCTTACTAGATATTTGTAAAATACTAACATTCTCTAAAATCGTTTCAGAGCTTTAATTCGCTTATTTCTAAAAATAGATAAAAATTGTTTAAATACAATTTGTAGATAATTTTGTGCCGAATAACGTCAACGTTTTTTAATTTTGCTAAGCATTTTGAAGTTATCAAGTAAAGTTGAATTTTATTTTAATGGAAACCATAGTTGGCTGTTATATTTTAGTAGTGCATTTTTTTTTATTGTAATGATGAAGGGTTGTACCACTTATTTTAGTTAATAAAAGCAGAATACACGTTTTTCTATTATTAGGTTTAACAAAAATCATATCTTGCAATGGAAAATGAAAGTAAAGCATTTCAAGTATTGCTTATCTTCATCTTTGACAGTTCGTCCGTTATCGTAGTTCTTATCGGTTTTGTCATGGAAAACAAAAGAAATGTCCACCATTATTATCGAGACACATGCTACACCTAATCTGTTAAACGCATTAATAACAGCTTCCTGTACCTCCTGCTGGGTTGCATATGAGCGCACATATACGAGATCGTCTATTACTCCAAATACAAAAGAGTCTAAAGATGAAAGATCATGGGAACGTCTGGCCCATAAAACAGTACCATTTCTGCCTATGTACGAGTTTGGAAAACATTCATCTAAATATCTTTTGCGCCTGATAGTGCGGTGGAGCACCGTCGTGTTAATACCACTATATGTTTGCACGTGTTTGAAAATTCAGTCTATCTTGGTTATTGTCAAAATCTTCTCTGAGAAATGGTAAATACCGATTTCCAGTTACAGTTCCATTAAAAATAAATGGTCCAACATGTTGCGAAAGCAAACTTAATCTGAGGTCGTCTTTCTTGTGAACGGTAAGGATTTTCTTGGGCCCACATGTGTTCATTATGGCGATTGAACA
Source organism: Vesta saturnalis (assembly GCA_036346205.1). Taxonomy (NCBI): domain Eukaryota; kingdom Metazoa; phylum Arthropoda; class Insecta; order Coleoptera; family Lampyridae; genus Vesta; species Vesta saturnalis. Next base: position 1,124,044 of record JARFJB010001138.1, on the reverse strand, counting down.
TACTACAGTTTGTAAAATGTGTTTCGTCTGTCCATAAGATCTGCATTGGAAAGTTGTTATTTCCATGGCACATATTTATGAACCAATTCCAAATATTTAATCTTCTTTCATCATCACCAGGGTGTAAAGTTTGTTCAACTGGATATTTATAAGGGTGGTATTTATGTTTTCGCTACTGTGCGTTGTGAGATTGCGACGCCTTATGCAATTTGCGTGTTGATATAGATGGATTTTGATTAACAACAACTAGAACATTTATGTGCACGTTTTCATCAATGTTACCCCCATTTCTGGGCTTTACAGAGCTCCCAAACTTTTTTAAATTGTTGTATAAATTCTTGAAGATGTCTAAAGATGGTTTAGGGCGATTAAACTACAATAAAAAATAGCGTTCGGTCGCTCGTTGACTGTTTTTGTTACAAATGATGTAACATTCGATTATATCCAGTTTCTCGAAATTATCGTACACCATAATTAATTTTCTAAACCAACTCCGCACTGACAAAACCGATAAGAATTATACCACCGAACGAACTATCAAAGATGAAAATAAAAAAAGCTTCAGTTGTTGTACTTTTGCTTTCCATGGCAAGACACGATTTTTGTTAAACCTAATAATAGAAAAACGTGTATTGTGCTGTATTTACTAAAATAAGTGATACAACTCTTACAGCATTACAATCAGAAAAAATGCACTGTTAAAATATGTCAAAAAATTCAACTTTGCCTCATAACTTCAAAATTAAAAAAACTAGTACGGTGGCGTTATTCGGCACAAAATTCGGCGAATTAAAGCGCTGAAACGATTATGGAGAATGCTACTTTTTTACAAATATACATATAATGTATACCGGGTGTCCATTTAGTGTGTAATTGTCCGATTATGGGCTTCCAGACTACTTGTCCGAAAAGGTCTGAGGAGGCTTCCCAAATAGACTAAAAGTTGCACATTTTAAAAATATTTTTATATATACGGGGTGATTCAGAAAAACGTGGTCGACCAAACTTGATTTTGTTTAAATAGAACACCCTGTATATTATCGCACCATCGAATAACTCGTGAAATTTTGCGTACATTTGACGGGTAATTCATATCCCTAGCTTTAGCGGTTTTCGAGTTAATCGCATTATTTCAAAAATTTTGCAAGGTACACGGTGTCAAAGAAATTAGTGTACCGTGGAAGTTATTGTAGAGATAAAAATGATTTTCTGAAGTATTAATGTCTGAGCACGGCCCTACTAAGAACCATTCCCAATACCCGAAAATATTCTACAGGGCGTCCGAAAATTGGTTCAAACTTTGACATCACAAATATCGGAAAACTCAATTTTTTCAAATGGAAACCACCATTTTTATGTCACTAATGAATTCTCCTTTGAAAATCGATAGGAAAGTGTCTGAAATGACCTATACCTAAAATAAACAGGTTTTGATTTATTCGACAAAAAACATTTTTTTTTACAAAACGCGTTAGGAAGCCCCGTTTTTTGTAAAGTAGGGTATGTGGATTGGGATAACAAGTTTCTTACGTTTGAATTGCGTCTGTGACCATCTAATGGGTGTTTTCGCAGCTGAATAAAAAAATACTTGCATGCAGTACATTATTATGACATCATGAATTTTCTCGTTTTAAATGTGCATTTTAGCAGAGAAGGCTGCGGAATGGTTTAACATGCCATTTTGTTTATTATTTACTTGTCATCCAAAATGGCTTTATTGTCATAAACTTCGTTAATTTAAGTTGTTGTACGTGTTAGTAAAGCAATGAATCAAACAAGTTATTCAAGACAACTTGTGAGCATGACGTATGCAATAGGAGAAAGTGATGGAAATTTTTTGTTAGCGTCACGACTACGCTCAAAAATATCTAGATAGAAGACATCCCCAGGTAAAGTGTTTTGAAAAATTAATAGACCGCTTTGAAAGAACAGCCAACGCAAAATTTGAGAAAAAACAAGAAGCAAATCTGTTTGCATGAAAAAAATGAATTGGATATTACATTATCCGTGGTCGAAACTCCAGAAAGAAGTGTACGTGAAGTTAGTTGGAATCTAGACATTGGAAAAGCCTCCGTATCTAAATGTACCAAAAGAATAAATTACATCCCTATCATCAAGACCTCTCCGCTGATGACTACATTCAACGAGTTAACTTTTGTCGATCGATGCAAATTAAATTACAGGAAAATAATCAGTTTCCATTCTACATATTATTTACAGACGAATGTACATTCCATCGAAATGGATTTGTTAATAGACATAATTATCATTACTACGCTACCAAAAATCCACATTTAGTGCATGTAAATCATTTTCAACAGCAATGGATTTTAAATGTCTGGGGAGGTATTGTTGGCAATTATATTATAGGACCGCATTTCTTTGAGAGCCGCGTAAACGGAGATGTTTTTGCAATTTTTTGAATGAAGACTTTCCACTTCTTATTCAACATATTCCTCGGGAAATGAAGAACAGATGTGGCTTCAAATGGATGGTGCTAGACCTCACTACCATAGACAAGTCCGAGAGCATGTAACTGCTTTATTTCCATAAAAGTGGATCGGTAGAGGTGGTCCTATAGCTTGACCCGCTCGATCGCCAGACGAGTTTAGATGTTTTCGCCTGGGGGTTTGTAAAAGTGTTTATAAAACACCGGCTATCACAAGAGAAGACATGAAAAATCGTATCACGGAGGCCTTTCAAAGTGTTACACCTATAATGTTACAAAATTTCGGAATAGCCTTCAAGCTTGCCTGAATCAAAATAGGCGACAATTTTAGCATATGTTATAATTTGCGTATTAGCTGGACCAATTAATATGGGAACAAAATAAGATAATTATCCATAAAACACTACACTAATTCCGATGCGGGTTAAGTTAAACGAGTTAGCATGTTCAAAATAGGTATGAACTCTCTGATTTTGTTTTCATGTTTGTCATCTTTCATATTACCTTGTTATTGTAGAATTTAACCTTAACTTTGTTACTGAATATTTGTAGGTACAAAATAAATTAATAATAATTTGTATGCTTCTAATTACGTAGTGGACTGTAAAAGTATTTAGTGTCAAAATGCGAATGAAGCACCACCTTTGAGAGAGAAAATTCATGATGTCATAATAATGTAGTACATGCAAGTATTTCTTTATTCAGCTGCGAAAGCACCCATTAGATGGCCACAGAAGCAATTCAAACGTAAGAAACTTGCTATTCCAATCCTCATAGGGTACCCTACAAAAAAATTGGTTTTTATCGAATAAATCAAAAACTGCTTATTTTAGGTATAGAGCATGTCAGATACTTTCCTATTGAGTTTCAAAGGACAATTCATTAGTGACATAAAACATGGTTTCCATTTAAAAAAATTGAGTTTTCCGATATTTGTAATGTCAAAGTTTGAACCAAATTCTTCGGACGCCCTGTTCAATATTTTCGGGTATTGGGAATGGTTCTTAGTAGGGCCGTACTCAGACTTTAACACCTCTGAAACTCATTTTTAACTCTACAATAACTTCCATAGCATACTAATTTCTTTGACACCGTGTACCTTTCAAAATTTTTGAAATAATGCGATTAACTCGAAAACCGCTGAAGCTAGGGATATGAATTACCCGTCCAATGTACTATTTCACGAGTTATTCGATGGTGCGATATATACAGATATATATATATATATATATATATATATATATATATATATATATATATATATATATATATATATAAACACTCGATTTCTTTTAAACGCAGACATCGAAGATGGACTCTTTTGAAAAGTATACTGTGGACAGACGAATCACAATTTACAAGGGAGGGAATTACTAATTTCCATAATTTGCATTTCTGGGCAAACAGCCATGAAAACCATCACGGTTTCAGTACAAATTTAGTGTGAACGTTTGGGCAGGGATTATTGGCAAAACATTAGTTGGACCTTTCTTTTTACCGAAATGGTCAGAATTATTTGCAGTTCTTAAGAGATAATCTTATCGATATTTTGGATGACGTATCACTAAATGTAAGGGGTAGAATTGTGTTTTAAAGCGATGGATGCCCCGCGCACAATACCGTAGCAGTAAGGGAATTTTTGGAACAGAATTTCCCTAATCGTTGGATAGCAAGGAATGGTCCAATATTATGACCACCTAGGTCACCTGACCTAACCCCCGTTGATTATTGTGTTTGGGGAAGAGCAAAACAATTAGTTTACAAAGTCGAAATTCTTAATCGGGAACACTTAATCGAAAGAATAAACGACGCTTTCATTCAAATGAATAGAGAGATTAATTTACGTATTACAACGAGGGAAATAAGAAAACGGGCTGGAAATTGTATTCGAAACGGCGGATCTCATTTTGAACACCAATAATAATACTATTAATGTTTTAATAAATATTTGGTAATTAAATTCAATTTTTCCAATTTGTAAAAATTTTTTTGTAAATCTATTCATGCTATATTAAAGACCATTGCCCAAGGAAGTTTTACTGAAATTGAAAAAAAAATTAACGAAAGATTTTAGACTAAATCCACGTTTGAATTTTAGTGATTGCTTTTTTACAAATTAAAACTTTCCTGTTTAAGAAGTTCTAGGCAAGAACCAAAGACATTTTAGGCTTTTCTGATAAAATAATATGAACAATCACTTCATAAGGAATAAAAAAATTTAGTATAAGTTTGCGATAAGACGGCTTATTACTCTTGTACACTTCGATATTTTCAGAAAATCACGGTAAATCAAGAAATATTAAAAATGGCATTTTCTCAAAAACGGTAACACTTGGTATATAGGTATGTTTGCTTAAATCGACTCAAAATCACGTATCCTATCACCCTTTAAATATTTGCATCGATGTACCAAACACCTGTGTATATATATATATATATATATATATATATATATATATATATATATATATATATATATATATATATATATATATACAGTGCGTTCAATATAATCGGACGCACTCAATAACTCTTTGTATTGCGTTTCACAAGAAAGTGTTTAAATGGTTTGTATTCATTTACAAATACTCTATTAAGTGCTTGGTTTAGATAATTTTTTAAGCTTCCGGTTTGACCGCAAGCGCACATAATTTTATTTTTTTAAATCACACTGTACATATATATTTTTGCATTTTTGCACTGCCTATTTTTTTCTCAATACATACGTATAAAATTCTTATAGGGTTTTATAAAACAAAATTATAGAAAAATGCCATCGAAAGTTTTTCAATTTTATTATATGATTAGAAAAATTAAACAAAATCAGTTATAATTAGCGAATAAATTGTTCAAAGTTGCCACCATTCTGTTCTAGACATGCGTCTAATCGTCGCCTGAGTTCATGGTTAGTTGCTTTTTTGATTTGCTCCATAGTTAAATTAACACATGCAGCTGTAATTTTATTGTTTAAGTCTATAGCATTTTTTAAAGGTGGAACGGCATACACCACTGTTTTTAAATGACCCCACAAGAAAAAGTCTAACGGTGTAAGATCCGGTGATCTCGCAGGCAATTCTACCGGGCCGTTAGTTCCTATCCATCGTTCATTGAACGTTTGGTTAAGATATTCTTTTACTATCAACGCGTTGTGAGCTGGAGCTCCATCTTGCTGGAAATACAATTATTGTCGCAGAAGCAGAGGAAACTCATCGAACATTGTTGGTAGCACGTTATCTAAAAATTCAAGATACCTATTGGCGTTTAGATTGCCATCATAGAAATAAGGCCCTAGTAATTGGTTTCCAATTAAACCGCATCAAACATTAGTACCCCATACGGTTTGATGGTTAGTTTCCATTGACCAATGAGGATTTTCGTCAGACCAATAACGATTGTTTTCTTTATTAATAACTCCATTATTTGTAAACTTGGATTCATCTGTCCGTAAAATATCATCTAAAAATAATGGATTGTGATGGCATTGCTTAACTATCCATGCAATCAAAGTTAATCTCCGATCAGAGTCTTGAGGCCGCAAGTGTTGAACCAAATCGACTTTATACGGCAGCATTTTGAATTTTTCTAATGTCCTGTGAATCGAGCCAACTGATACACCTACTTCTTGCGCTACATGTCTAATAGATGACCGTGGATTTATTCTAAAATAACCCAATATTTGTACTTCAATATCTTCGGTCAAAATATTTCTTTGTTGTTCTAAATTCTGATAATTTACTCCTGGTAATGTTCCACGCATTCTAAGCGATTGTTCAATTTTTCTATTGGGATATCTTTGTGCGTATAATTCTACCGCTCGTCGAGAATTACGTTTACATTCACCGAAAATTAACAATAGATCAACTTTTTCACTGTTATTCATTTTAAACAATTATTTCGATTGAAATCAAATTAAACTTTTATCTGATTGTCAATTGCAATAAACGAAAAAACAATTGCGATGCGATTTTGTTGACGTACGCTGCCTACGGTTTTGTTTGATTCTTCTAATCGTATAATAAAATTGAAAAACCTTCGATGGCATTTTTCTCTAATTTTTTTTTATAAAACCCTATAAGAATTTTATACGTATGTATTGAGAAAAAAATAAGCAATGCAAAAATGCAAAAATATATATACAGTGTGATTTAAAAAAATAAAATTATGTGCGCTTCCGGTCAAACCGGAAGCTTAAAAAATTATCTAAACCAAGCACTTAATAGAGTATTTGTAAATGAATAAAAAACTATTTAAACACTTTCTTGTGAAACGCAATACAAAAGAGTTATTGAGTGCGTCCGATTATATTGAACGCATATATATATATATATATATATATATATATATATATATATATATATATATATATATATATATATATATATATTTCTCTTACAAGTTTATCCGTTGGCATGCCTCAGGACACCCATAGTTATAATATTCTTTAATCGTTTGCTAATTAATAATCAACACTACGTGAAAGTATATAGTACACCTTTTTCATTAAAAATATTGTTTTTGGTGTTTGAAAAGGGAGTTATGACATTCCTTTATTTTCAAAATGCTTTCGATTTCTTTACTTTATAAGCGATTGTTTGTTACAATTAAGTATAAACCTAGTTTATATTTTAGCAATATTGAAGCTTTTAAAGCAATTTTATCCCCTCCGACGTCGGGACGAAAACGTTGAGAATTTTTTACGGCCTCTCCAGTCCCACTACTTAAACAACAGCGAATCTCTGAAATAACGACACTACCACAAGCCCTCCCCGCCTTCAGCGGAAGGTAAAAGTTAAGGAAGCTAGAAGGTGTAACCGCAAATAGGAATCACTATTGCTGGACAAGCAATATTTTTGAAGCATATACGAGCCATCAGCGCAAGCTATCTCATCGAATAAAGACAAATACAGCGACCAAACCTTTACAAGTGCACGGCTGCTTAAGGGATGTAAAAAATATGTAATTTAAACACATGAGTCCATAGGTAAAACAAGACGAAGAAGAAGAAATAGCAAGAGCTATATAGATGAGAGTACTGATGTGAATACAGCTCGTACCGATCAAAGACAAAAGTAGAGCTAATTTGAAGGATTCCTTGGAATGAACAAACTAGACTGAAAAACTGTAAAACGGGCGATACCAAGACGATCACTAATAAGATGAGTCCAAATCAACACGTTTCATCTGTGTTTTGGTATATCTAGATTTTTTCTTACCTTTCCCGGAAGTTTAAAGGCCATCCTAAGATAAAGCAGGTAAAGTCGGCACGAAAACGTTGAGAATTTTCTACGACCTCTCCAGTCCCACTGCTTAAACAACAGCCAATCTCTGAAATAACGACACTACCAGAAGCCGTCCCCGCCTTCAGCGGCAGGTAAAAGTTGAGGAAGCTAGAAGGTGTAACCGCAAATAGGAATCACTATTACTGGACAAGCAATATCTTTGAAGTATATACGAGCCATGAGAGTAAGCTATCTCATCGAATAAAGACAAATATAGGGACCAAACATTTACAAGTAGACGGCTGCTTAAGATATGTAACAAATACGTAATTTAAACACACGAGTCCATAGGTAAAACAAGACGAAGAAGAAGAAATAGCAAGAACTATATAGATGAGAGCACTGATGTTAATATAGCTCGTAACGATCAAAGACAAAAGTAGAGATAATTTGAAGGATTCCTTCGAATTAAAAGAAATAGACTGGAAAACTGTAAAACGGGCCATACCAAGACGATCAATAATATGATGAGTCCAAATCAACACGTTTTATCTTTGTTTTGGTATATCTAGACTTTTTCTTACCTTTTCCCGGAAGTTGAAGTAAATATATGTATTTACATTACAGCATTCAAATGACTACATGTACAGCATGTCATGGAACGCATCAACCATTATTTATGGGCGTATTCCTTGGGCCATCTTAAGTCGAAATATACACACGTCCGCAACACTAAAAAAATTTACGGACTATATTATATTTATTAAAACAAAAAAAAAAAATAAACTCGCAATGCTTTATTTTTCAAGATCACATTTTAAACAGAATCAATCACGCTAATTAATGAAAATAGTCTGAACCTACTGCTACGCACATTGTTACTCTAATAGAAGCAGTGGCTCTCTGAAGATTCTGAGGATCGTTACTCATGGTTTCACTTACAGACATAATTTTATAACTAATTCACATATCGTTTCAAATGTTTCTGTGAATATCTCCTTCACGCGACCCCAAAGAGACTAGTCCAGAAGCATGAGGTCTGGAGACCTCGGTGGCCAACGAACCAGACTTCCTCTTCCAATCCATCGATTACCAAACTTATTATTTAGAAAAGTTGTAAGAATTCTGCAAAAAAAGCGCCGACGCGCAGTCGTGATTCTAACAATTCTAGTGATTCGTTTTGCAGAAAATAATTTATGCTTGGACCTAAAACGTTTTTGAGTTACAAATGGCCCAATAAGGTGGTTATTAATGATGACCAATGTTCATCGAGAAACGGTACAGAAACAATGGGTATGAAAAGACAAAAAACGTTACGTACCTACTGTTTTCTTTTCTTTGCTTTGATAAATTTAATATAATAGCTTTTGCCGATTTTCGGACGTATATGTATAGGCTAATATAGACTTAAGAAGATCCAAGGAATATGTCCAATTACGTCATGACAAAATCGCACTGTCTTCATTGTAATATAAGCTGACTAATTCTAATTATTTATTATTTCCGATTAAATAGCACTTCTTTGTTGGCCTCCGTGGTAGATAATTGAATTTGAATGCAATCATCACGAAGCAAATCCAATGTTTTGCATTCTCATTCATTTTCATATATAAGAAATAAATTATCGGTTCCGACTGTCTTTCACTGTTGAGAAACTTTGAAAACTGCAATAATACGACAGTCACATTTACATTCATTTATTACTGAAAAAGCAAATTGCAATTGTTATTAATGGGCAAACTGTAAAGGCTTTTGTTATCATGTAAAGTACTATGTTACGTCAGAAACAGGCAGCGGGGAAAAATAAAGAGAAAAAGGAGATGGGTCACCACTCACCTTTTGATGTAAGTAATCGCCGGCGTTAGCCAGTTCGGGTGGGGTCAAGGAAGTTCCGGTAGAGAATAAAAAGGGCGCCAAGAGCCCTCCCAAAATAAAAACTCACCGTTATCCCACCTCCTGGATAACGATGCCAGAATGACGCGAATAGGTAAACGTAGGAAAAGAGACAGGAGAAACTAATAGGGAAAAAAGAGTGTTGTGGGATAAAACAAAATCCATAATTATTAAATCACATAAAAAGAATACATATAAAAATAAAACATGTTTCAAAAATAAGTAAATTCTAATAAAAGACAAATAAATTGGTAATTAACATCCAAAATGAGATAAGTGCGCAAATACAAAAAAATAAATTTATAAATGTAAAACGTAGATACGTTGGTTAATTTAAAAATTGAAAGAAAACAAAATAAAAAGAAAATTTCGAATTGATTTTATAATTTTAAATAAATAGGAATCTGTTTAATTTGGAAAGACCTTCCTATGGTAGAGTAGGTTTTTTTTTTTAATCGTAAAAAGTTAATATGCTAAATTTAGAATACATGTTGCGTCCTAACAAAAATTTAATTTAAGAAATTTGAAAGAGAACATTAAGAAAAAAATAAAATTTAATCATTTACTAATGTCAAATTAAAATTTAAAACATACGGAAAATGTCTGTGCGCAGGTTTGTTAATACGTCACAAACAGTGAGAGATAAAAATATGGCCGACGGTCGTCGTTAAAGGAACTATTTACACAACTAAATTAAAAATCGAATGAATCAGTAAGTAATTTAGTAATAAAGTAATACACTATTTTTAACAATTAGAATTATAGACTGCAAACAAAAAAACAAAGAGAAAGGAAGTGCAAAAGGAATTTCAGATAAGGTTAGGGGTAAACAAATATTTTAGTGAAAGCAAGGAGTTATTCTAGTAATTTTTGTTATTGTACTATTAAGAAAAGGAACAGAAAGCAGCGGAGGTTATAGGTGTGACAATTATGATTAAAGACGTCTGACCTCTTGGTTGATTTCTACGATGATATTCTACTTAAGTTATTTTTCTACGAGAGGGACTATAGATATGTGAAGATAAAATTTATAGGTAAGTTACAACATATACAAGTACAGATGGTATACATATAAACTTCTTTTAGTTGCATAAGACTAATGTGGAACAGTAACGGCAATAACCATAACAACAATTAAACTGCAAGTGCAACTACGAGGTCAACAGAAAGTTATAGTGGAACCGTGAGCGAACTCCAAGCAAGTTTCGAGTGGACGTTTGTCATCTGTGAATACAGGTTAGTAATCTTGATCGTGGGGAATAGTAATCTATTCCCCACGTCTCCAAGTGCATTGGACATCGAATTCAGTAAAGTCGTCTGTATGCTACAAGTACGATTAAATCGTTCAATTAGGAATCATTAGTTAAATTGATACTTACGTTATTGTTTAGTTAGTTATCCGTTGGATATAAAATAGTTAAGAGTTGTTGTTTTAGTATTAATGAATTCTCCAAGATTTGAATATCACTTTGAAGATCTTCACTGTTGAAAGCGTGTGTTATACCATACTAAGCATATTTATAGCAACGAAAAATTTCACTCTTTGTAAAACAAAATAAAGCAAAATTGATAAGATTAAAAATCCCATGTAACCATCATTTAAAGCAAAAGTAAAATTCATTCTCATTAAAATAAAATTCATGTAAAATAAAATTAAAGAGGTTAAAACCTAAGCCACCATATTAATCAAATTGTGTATGAGTAAACGGTATCTGTAGAATAAATTTTAAGGAGCAGTGTTTCCGATTAGAGCCATGTTGTTATTTAGTGTCAATATTTGTTTGTATATACAAAGCACCGAAAGAAAACCAATGTAATTAAGATAAGTAAATATACACTATACTATAGAACTTCTAAGGAGTTTGGAGAGAATTGATTAGGAATGGATTTGGAAAAGTTTCCAAATATAGCTATTTTTTTTTGGTAATTCAGATTGGTGGAAAAGTATGTAGCAACCACAAATAAATAATTGTATGTTTAAAAATAAAATTTGTTATTTTGAGTTTGTTAAATCTTTGTTTAATTATTTGAATAATACGAGTGAGATCAGTGGCCAGGACAGTAAAGGTAAGGGTAAGATATTGAGAGATACTGAGCTAATACGTTCAGCACTTTCTGGCACACGTGCACGCGAATTAGTAGTGAGTCAGTGGCACCCAGAATTATTACCATCTTACGAATTGTTTTTGAAAAGAACCGTACGGCCACACCGACTACAAATCGAGAGCATAGCGGCAAACTTTTATCGCACCTCTCACAGGTCTGTCTTAACTTTTGGCATCTGGAAACCAGAACAGGTAATTGGTAGTCGCTCCTAAATATTATAAATAGCTGTAATACCTTGCCGTACCGGACATCCGAATGGGGCAGGTCTTTACGTCCGGTATTTACCACCCTAGAAACCACAGCTATCTTTTTTACAACTTTTAGTTTTGGACTTTCAATTCGATAGAAAGACAGGGAGGGCGAGGAGGAAGAATAAGGATGAGAATAAATTAAGGATGAAGAAAAGTTGACCGGCAGCCATTACCGAGCTCAATAAAGTGGAGACCCAATATTAAGGAGCCCATGGTAAGGGCGGTGGTACCTCCAGGAGGGCATGGGGTATACATTCCTCCCATCGCTAAACACATGCCTCCCACCGCTGAACACACAGCGGGATCCATTCTGTGTGATAACTATTTTCATTAGTCATTTTCTTTGTTAATACTTTGGTAACCGTTTATCAGGTGTTATTGTTTCTATTCTTGCTATGTATCAGTATAACTTAAACTTAAGTTGGCACTATTGTCAACTTTGTTATTATTGTAGCTACAAAGTCAGTTAAATGGGCGAACTGGCAGTATTCTTTTTCCGCTGAATGCGATGGTTAACATTGACCAAAATTCGAACATCGCGTTGATAAGTTATGTTAAATGTTTAATTTTTTAAAAGTGGACACACATTATACAATATTCTCAATCGATAGGAAAGAGCAATTTTTGTATTAGTTGAAATGTAATATAATATAATATTATAATATTTCAGTACAATGTATTCTAATCCCTTGTAAGAGTTTAAATCTATTAACAACTTTGATGTGCCTCGTACATTTTTCTCGAAGGCGTACCCACTCTCCAGTACACTTTACGTATTACACGTGAAATAACAGCATGTCTTGAAGAAGCGCAGTTTTAAATCATTTGAACTGCACTTTTAGAAAAATAACATTAATTACTTAAAAAGCATTCGGTGATGAAAAATATAAATTCGTTCCATTTTCCTAAGTTAATATAAATTTATTACACCGAAACAGTATATTGAAAAGCAAAATAAGAGAAATCTTCAATAAAACCTTTTTTTTTTGGATAACATCTAAATTACTCGTATTATCTGTTACGTAAAATTTCAGTTTGTATTTTACTCTTATTTATTCTGTATAAATGTTCATTATTAATATTTATTTTTGTGTAAGGTACTATTTATCTTAAATATATAACTTCACTTATCTATTTAGGTCAAGATCCTTTAGTGAATCCTTATTCATATTGTCCTATTCAAAAATGTGTGCAATGTGTTCTATCCTCAACTTTATATAAAAGCAAGAAGTTTTTATCCGTTTATTGCATTTTTCATTTTATGGTTTTATACACAGATGTTCAAGTTAAGTTATGTTCTACTCAATACTATAAAATCTATTGATTTTGCATTTTCTCATTCACCAAGTAACCGTAACAGTTAGAATTGATTTATTTTCGACTTGGAGTTCTTACACTGATTTTTCTGGTTATCTCTATCCGTTAACTCTTCGAGGGATACATTGCTTTCATGAAAAATATAATTAGAAACCTTAACTTCCATTGTTGTAGTAAAGCCGAATATTTCTTAAGCCCGACGCATAAACGAATATTGGAAAACATTTATTAAATCTTTCGAGGTTATGCGTTAAATGAACTCTGAGCACTTCACAATATATTAATTCAAATACGAAGCTCTAATTTCATCATTATGTTTTCGCATTACAAAAATCCACAAATATTTTTTTAGGCTATAGTAATTATTAGACCTACTACAAGGGTAACATCGTAAAGCACGCTGTTAGTTGCTACAAATTAATCCTTTTGTATCGTTTTATTGTGCGTGCAACGGAAATCACGTAGTGTTCTATAGATCATGAGGGTTATTACTTTTTTGTGGTTCGTTTTGCAGTAGTCTCTACGCAACATCTTGTTTATTTATTGCGTTATAAATTCTCCAATTGAACATTTAATTCTATTCGCGCAGATTGTCATCGTTTTAATCTGAATTTGTTAGGTACATACTAATCATCATTTCGAGTAATAAAAGTTTGGTCGTAATTATTTAAAATGACCTACAAGTCCTTAAAAATAAGCACCTTTTTATGTAGGCAATGTGAAAATGATTTTGGATAGTATTTAATACACGAGTTGTATTAGATCACATTATGTTACGTATTGTAAGGGATAAGAGAAAATCATATATTACAGTTATTTATGGAACAAGTAGAGACCAATGAATGTAGATATCGCACAGTGTTAAGCTATACGTCATCAACTTGATTAAAAACAAGAATATTTGGTCACAATAGTGACTAAGAAAGATAGAACTGATTGTAATCTATCGTAAGCATTTAAAAGAAGGGATTTTTTGAAAATGTTAGAAATCACCCCCTCTATTTTCTATTTAAATCAAACGCTCAACAATTTAGCGATATTTATCTCACAGGAACATAAAAAAATTATTAACATAGTAAACCATACCCGAAGTTGACACTAACATCTATTACATGTTACTCTTTCCAATTAGAATTTTAAATAAGGTAAGCTTGAATTGCCTTTTGTTTTAAATATTAGTTTTATTTTATTTTGCCACCATAATGTTCTTTATACGCCTCCAAATGCGGGCGTAATGTGGTCTTTATAGCACGGAAATGTCATTGATGCTAAGCAGCATGATTGACAGCAAACACATGACATGATATATAATAGCAATATCACAGTATCTTAGTAACAACAAATTAGCCTACTGTCGACTTTATTTCACTGCATTTGCATTTAAAACTTTGCCGAAAATACTGAATCTTTTAAAATTTTGTTTCAGTTTCATGGTGCAAAATAAAATAAAACATTATATACCACGGGCATAATTAGATTATGGCTCAGGAATATAAAGCCCTCCGCTTCGCGTCGGGCTTTTAACATTCCCTCGAGCCATAATCTTCTGATTATGCCCTTAATACATAAATATCTATTACAAAACACTACCACACAACAAAACGGCAGAGAATGGGTGCATAATTACATAGTAGCAGTATTAAAAACGTGGAAGATTAAATTCTTATTGAGTGCTTGAGAACCCTATAATAATTTTATCTGCCCAATTTTTAGTACTGGCAGAAATTAACAATTTCAATACCAAAAGTATAACTATTGCATTTTTAATATCTGCAACCCACCCAACGGTATGTAGAATTTTTTCAACCGTTAAGTTTAAAATACTGTTTTTTGTATTTTCCTGTATTCACCAACTTAGCTTTTAAGGAGGAACATTATTAAAAATTTTTTTTCTGGAAATGGTTGTAACGGACTAACATAAACATTCGAAACGTAAGTTATCAGTTTATTACGACAAATAAATTAATGACCGAGTAAACTAATTAATATGAATTGTACTTAAAAGAGTCGGTTTACAATCAATAATATCAAGATTTTAGCGACTCAAAACTGAAACCACAGCGAAAAGTGACAATTAATTATGAAACAAATTCTTAAGTTTGTACACTGTCTAAGAGTAGCTGGAACTATTTATACTTTCTGTGTTTTAAATAAGGAAGTTGGAAAAGTAACAGAATGCTTTGCATTTGTTTGTTAGTATGTAACGATACTATAGTAAATTGAATTTTAAAAGATTTAGTATAAAGTGTAAAAAAGTTAAACTTAAGAAGACTCTGTAAAGTTCCTTAGTAGATGCGTTTACTGTGTTAACTGTGACCCACTATTTGTCAAATACTTATTTCAGTAAACCTAAAATCAATATGAAAAAAGTAATAACAAATTAATAAATAATACCAATTAGTCACTTAAATAAGTTTCATTGTCGTCTGGGTTTTTCAAAATAATTAACTTTTACATTTTTGTTTTTATAAAAAAATAATTGTTTAACATTCTACATTGAATATTTTTTTAATATTTTTGTGCAGTATTAGAAAGAATCATATTTATAACATGACAAGAAAGCCTTTCCTCAACTTTCGTTCGATCGACAATCGCTGTGTGTCAAGTTTTGAGTTGAAGTTGATAAAAGCACCACTTTCCTCTCAACTTCTGATTTGAAGTCCTAGGTGGTAATCAATTTACGTAAACAATGTAAGCACATAATATGTAAATAACTACATTTTAACGCTTCTATTGAAATAACAATTTTCTTATTATTGAAAAAAGTAAAACCTGTATGACGTTATCCTAATTCATAAAATTTATTATTTAGTGGTAACTAAAATAACTAAACTTCCAAATTCCGCTTAAATAACTAATTACAAGATACCTTTTTATTCCATTATTACAATGGTAATAAAACAAGTTGGTACGATGTGAAAGCCAGATCTTGCTTTAATAAATGTGTTTATATTGGTATGAAAGTATGAATGTCTATATTTAAATCATGTTTTAATTTATTAAAATAATGTAAGAGAAGCTCAGTATTTTATATTATTACAACTATACCGTTAAAAATGTCATTATTTATGATCAGTAAAAATCATCGAAAGCAACTGGTAGATATGCAATATAAAAGAAGTATCTCATTTCTCGACGAATAAATCTAAAGCTTACCTACGTCGTGTCTTTTTTATATTTGCTTTTATGATATAAATGGCAATATTTCACTCAGAAAAGTGTGAAAACGATTTTTATTATAGAATGGGGTCGACCTACAAGTCATGTGTTTTTAAATAATATAAAAAATTAATTAAACCTATCAGGAGAAATGTGTCTAATGTAGGGTTTGTAATAGACCACACACGCTAATTTAAAGTTTTTGCTGTCTTTTTTCAAGTGTGCTTAAAATAGAAGGGATTTTACCTTGTTTTGTAACATATTTAAGCACTATTGAAAGCTATCTGCAAATTGTGATGTTAATAAAATAGTTGTGGTCTACTTCTTTATAGTGGAAAACGTTGCCAATTACCTAAAACTCAAGAGTAATAGTTATTATTAATAACGTTTGATAAACTTTACCATTCGTTTAAAATCACTAATTTAAATAAAATTTGTTTTTTTCATGATTTAAAAGGTAATTCAGTCATAATTAACTAAAACAAAAAGGTATCTCATTAATATTAAAGTAATTTGGAAGCATTTAAGACTATTCGAAAGCTTAGAAAAAAAGTATATACCTAGAGTACGTAAACTTTTGCATAATTCTCAATATTTAAAATTTTAATTTAGTAGCATTACTTAAGCTTTGTCAACATAAAACCGGATATTAAGTTTAAATTCCATTTTAAGCTTTACAAAATGTATTTGTCTTTTTTGTATACTTCCCTACATTAATTTTATGTATGCCACAACTGAGTTTAGTAATACCATCCTAATTCAGATAGGTAAATTTAAAATAAAATATGTAAGCGTAAGCTTTTATCATATTTTCTTCCCACAAAAACGGTAGCGTTGGAAACTTTTACTCTGATTATTTTTACATTGTTATAAAAACGGAGAAATTTTTTTGTAGCAGCTTTCATAAATATAAATTGTTTACATTTAACTCTAGCTTAATTTATAATGTAAATTAGACAACACTTTAGATAATTGAATACTGAAAACAGAGATGATATTGAATTCAAATCGAGGCAAGAAAAATTGCCCCCTTAGTCATAAACGTAGCATAAATTGTTGTAAATGCACGCGTTTAGGATATCGGCAACTGTTCCGGCTAATACACACGACGTCGATATTTTTTAGTTGGAACGTAATGGAGTATGGAAATCCCGCACTGGCAATGAGTGTTTTACCTGATTCCCCAGGGAGAAAAATAGAGACTGATATAAAGATTATTCGATACCTTCCAATAAATGATCAGAAAATAATTAACTATCTTCTTATATAAAGTTGTGCCTGTCTAGTGTATGAACATATGATATATTACGATGTACAAGATTTTCGTAATTTATGTAATCAAACCTGTTGCATGCAATCCTTCTTAAGGAATTTTGAATTCATTTAGGTATAATTTTTAACTATTGTACAGCTTGTATATGTTGAAATCAATATTTCTTGATACGCGAACTTATTTCAATACGCATTCGAAATATAACATTACACCAGCTTTAATTCATTTTACAGATTACGGACCATACGAGATTCCTAGTTCGAGTAAATGATTCGTGCGGTTCACGGATAATGTGTACATGCAGATGTTCTCTAATCTTGCAGAAAATGTGAATGCCCCAAAGGGATTGTTTCAGTTACGAATTTGACGTTCTTAATATGTATATTGTATGTCGTATAGCGTTATCATCGCTTTTCAGGTAGGTTGATGTGACAAACAGGGTAAACGCACTGAGAACTATGCATTAGGCGTATAGACTGTATACATCAGTTCGCAAGAGTGACCTTCATGACTAGTCTGTATGCGGCACTAATTTTAAAATGTTTATGGACCAACCGAATCTAAAAACGCCCAAAATCAATCTAGTAAAACAAACTATCAGAAAATACAACTAATATTTGTCACTTAAGTGGTCAATAAATAGCAAATGATTAGGCCAAGAAGGGCGATGTACTTCATACAAACGTAAAAAATCTGATATAGCCAGCATATAACAAATGTGTGAGTCCCTTAAGTAGCAAATATATGGGGAAAACAAATCAATCGCGAAACAGCTATGTTATACTGCCCAATATTTTCTCTATTTATGTAGTATAATATGAACTTTTCAAAAAGGATAGCAAGGATGCCAAACTCCATACGAATTACTTCACAATACGACGTATGAATTTGAAAGTAATTATTGCAATAGAGGGTTATTTATTTGCCAAATGAATATAACGGGAAAACAAAATTTACCAATTGATATACATGAATAAGACCTTTCAAATAATAAAATTCATTTTTAAGGTATATTTAGTTTCTTATAAGAATAAATAACCTAAAATTAAATTATGGTTAAAATCAAAATGTACACTGTTTGCCATAAAGAAGTTGGTTTATGAAATGGTCATAAGTTTCCTAGTTTTTAAATAAAGTTAATGGTATTAGAGATATTCACAGACACACATACACTCACAGACGCGCACTCACCAAAACACGCTCACATACACACAAACACACCCACACACGCAAACACACACACACACACACACACACACACACACACACACACACACACACACACACACACTCACATATACACGCACCCACACCCACATCCACATCCACAATTATACATACGTACAGACACACGCACAGACACGCAAACACACTCACACACACACACACACACACACACACACACACACACACACACACACACACACACACACACACACACACACACACACACACACACACACACACACACACACACACACACACACACACACACACACACACACACACAACACACACACACACGCGCGCGCGCGCGCGCGCGCACACACTCTTAGTAGTAGTAGACGTGCATTTTTCGGTTCTGTGAATTTTTTAATTATTATGAGGTTTCAACATAATTAAACCTTAATGTCTCTTGACATCAAAGTGCTAATTAAGTTTTGTAAATATTAGTGAGTAATTAATCACGCGAAAAGACGCATATTTTGTTTAAATAAATAGTTTATTCTGGTTTTAAATAACATCATAAGTTTAATACAGGTAATATTGCATTATAATCATTATTTACATATACGTACATTGATATCGCGGCGATCTTTTCGCCTTTAATATTTCATAGAAATGTTAACTTAAATCATTTCCTTTATTTTCCTGTATCATAAAATTATGTTTAATCCACCCTTACCTGTCACTGAGACTCCTGATCACAGGGGATCCCAGATAAGACAACAAACCACGGTATCTACAGTAAACGCAAATAAAAAATCCTTTTCAAATGTTGCATCAATATCATCATTTCCAAAAAAGGATCAAGCGATTATATACCCATCAATCGAAGGACTGACTGTTAAAGATTATGTACTAGCAACCGGAAAGGTAGTTAAAGCGAAAAATATACTGTTTGCATCTAGAATGAGCAACAATAGAATCTGTATTTATCTTTCTAATAAAGATTTTGTTCATAAATTTATTGATAATGAGGGAGGTGTAAACATTGGAGACGTTTTTGTGCCAGCAAGGAAACTTATTTTACCGGCTAAAAGAATTACGCTATCAAATGTTTCACCGTGTATTCCACATTATGTGCTTGAAAACGAATTAAAAAGGAATAATCTACAATTAGTGTCTCCGTTGTCCTTTATAGGGGCGGGTATTGGCTTAGATGAATATCAACATGTATATAGCTTTAGACGACAAGTGTTTATTGCAGCCAATTCAGAACAAGAAGCCAACATCCCCCCCTTCAATCGTGATTGAATTTGAAGAAGAAGAATATCGGATTTTCATTTCAGATGAAAAAATCAAATGTTTTAGGTGCAATAATGTTGGCCACATTGTTTCTAAGTGCACAAACTCTTTGTACCCGGATTGCGTTGTACAAATAGCAACAAATGAAGCAAATAAAAGACCTCATCCCCCTACAGATAGTGTCACAAACTGTAGTTCCATAGAAACCGTTACCGAATCAAACCATGTGCTCCCTAACACTGAAAGCAATAAATCTGTTGCCACAGAAGAAGGTGAGGCGATGGAAGAGGCTGATGAAATTGACAATACCTTTACTAAACCAAAAAAGCATTCTGGTAGCACTTCCAAAACTAAAAAACGTAAAGTGGATCAGTTAACTTCGTATCAAATTTATGAAGAAATAATAAATGTATGGACAGAGGACAATAACTACGTTTTAGACTTCTTGACATTCTCAGATTTTTTAATCAAGGTCAAAGGAAACAATAACAGTCTACAAGTAGCAAAGAACTATACCGACAACATTCAAAACCTAATAGATCTTATTAAAAAAGTAATAACCGTCTTCTCACAAAGAGCAGTGAAAGAAAGGTGTAAGCGGCTTCTTAATACATTAAACAGAGAATTTTGGAAAGAGAATAATTTGTCAACACTCCCCGAATCCTATAAAAGCTCATCAATGGAAAGAACATCTTCAGTTGAAAGTATATTAAGTAGTTTCTAAACATATTTATCAATATGGAAAAAAATTTATTAACATTTTTCACTCTCAACGCCAAAAGCTTAAAACAGAACACAAATGGAACGAATTATTAACCTTCTTAAATTTTAAGTCACCCGATGTCCTTTTGGTACAAGAAGCCAACATAACTAACATACCATCTAACTTTAGCTGTGACACACATACTCTTTTAGTTAATCCTTGAACTGTTGAATACAGTGGTAAATTGGTAGCAATAAAAAAAAGCTCCAACTTAAAGATAATTGAACACGAAGTTTTAATGGAATCATATTTGCAAAGAACTTTATTATCTAATGGTAAACTGCAAATCCAAGTGTTATGCATTTACGTACCAAATAATGTCAATATCGCAAACAGCGTAATATCCAGTCTAGAATCATTTCTATTAACTGCGGATTACAAAGAAAATATAATTATTGGGGGAGATTTCAATTGCACACTTAACCCCAGATTAGACCGAGATGGATCAATAGAACGAAGTCTACAGATTTCTGATCATCTAAGAAATGTTATTTGCAAACACAACTTGTCTGATTGTTGGCCATTAATTAACAAAGACCGAAAAGGTTTCACGTATTTTTCAACATCCAAACCAACTTCTCCATCGCGACTAGATCGTTTTTATATATCAAACGATATCACGTCATTATTAAACAAGGTGACACTTCATCCGACATTTTCGGATCACCTTTCAGTGGCCATAGCAATCACAACAAGCAAATCAGAACCCTCTGCACCTTATTGGAAATTCAATGATTTACTCCTGCAAGATGAGGGTTTTAAACAGCAAATGACAACTTTTTTAAAACCGGAGCTTCTCGAATTAGACGGTTCTGCAAATATAATAACCCAATGGGATCGACTAAAGAAAAAAATAGAAGCTGTAGTGGTTTTATTTCAACGACAAAATAGACAATTAAGACATAGTGAGCTAAAATATTTACAAAAACAAATACATCAATTAGATTTAGATAAAGATAGAACCGGAAAAGAAAAATTATCGAGCTTACTAGCAAAAACAAGAGATGCTTACCTTAGGATAAGCGAAAAGCGACTAATGAAGGCAAGATACGATAGTATGGTACATTCAGACCGACCAACAGTCAACAAAAAAATAGGAAACACTTTTCGACCCCTCTCGTCACTTAAACATAATAATCAAATATTCAAAAATCCGTTGGAACTTTGCTCTGTAGTATTTAATCATTTCCAAAGCAAGCACAAAGAAACTCCGATTCAACCGAACATGTCAAATATGTTATACGATGACATTATTGCTCTATCGGAGACTGACAAAACGTTTCTGGAACAACCATTCTCACATTTAGAATTATCTACAGCACTGCATTCCCTCAACAAAAAAAGTGCACCAGGACTGGATGGTTTAACTACACAATGTTACATCTGTTTTTGGGATATTTTAGGATCGATATTTTTCCAAATGATAACTTTGGCAGTAAGAAGTAAAAATTTACCAAAATCAATGACAAAAGCTATTATAACCCTCCTTCCGAAAAAAGGAGATTTATTAGACATAAACAACTGGCGACCTATATCACTTCTGTCAACGGATTATAAAATCCTCGCCAAGGCTCTATCGACTAGATTATCCACCGTCACAAATAAAATTATAGACCCAGACTAAAGTTATTCTGTGCCAAATCGATCCATGTACGATAGTATACACTTACATAGGGAACTAATTTCGTACGCCAATAAAAATAACACTCCTCTAGCCATCATTAACTTGGACCAAAAAGCAGCCTTCGATAACATTTCTCATAAATATCTGTTTTGTGTTATGAAAAAAATGAATTTTGGAAACTTTTTTGTGAACAGCATTAAATTATTATATTCAATGGCGACTAGCCAAGTAAGAATTGGATCCAATCTGACAAAAGTTTTTGGATTTCAAAATGCAATTCGTCAAGGGTGCCCCTTATCAGGACCTCTTTTTTCAATTGCTTTCGAACCTTTCTTGTCCATATCCCGAATACTTCTAAAAGGTCTTTCACTACCTAATACTCCCGTTACCCGCTTCACTGTAAGTGCTTACGCGGATGATGTGTCAGTTTTTATAACCAGCAAAGACGATTTCAACAACCTCGACAAATGCTATCACGCGTATGCCATTGAATCCGGTGCAAAATTAAATCTCGAAAAATCAAAAGGTCTTTGGACAGGTAGCTGGAAAAACGAAACAGAACTTCCAATAAATATTAAATGGTCATCAAACATAAAGGTCCTGGGAATTACCTTCAGCAATGATGAAAACAGTGATACCGATCTTGCCTTTTCCACGTTGTCCCGTACTATTGATGAGTCTTTAAATAAGTGGGCTCGAACTGTTATAAACCATTTTGTAACACCAAAAATTTTACATTTATCTCATGGTATATCAATTAGCTCTCGGCAGCAAGAAAGTCTACAAGCAAAAATCGTAAATTTCATCTGGAAAGGAAAGCATTGGACATCACAGCAGAATTTATGCTTGCCAATCAGACAAGGTGGAATAGGTCTAGTACACATCCCAACAAAAATAAAAATGTTACGAATATGGTTAGCGAACAAGCTTCTTTCGGAGACCGAAAAAAAAATGGAAATGTTTAATTTATCACAAACTAGCAACCGCAGATTCCTTAGACTTAACTTGGCAATGGTTTTTTTTACAAGACAGAATACCGAAACAACACAACTTATCCACACTAATGCTAGACTTGATAAAGATTATCCAAAACGCACAGCTAGCCACACAAAACATAGACATAGCAGCAATACCAACCATCACGTCAACGTTAATAAAAAAGACAACTCCACCAATATTTATTAATGCTTGGGAGAAAATCGGATTTACAGTATTAAGTGATTTTAGAAAAATGGGGCGTGGATAGACGAAAGCCTTCTAATATCACAATCACAAACATCTTCAGAGTTTTAAAACGCCAATTAATAATGCATTATCGAAAAATTAATGAGTTTTCTATAAATCAGTATCCAGAATTAGATAGAAATAACCCTCCTGGGAAAAATTGCTTAACCTTTAAGTATAATAATAAGTGGTATGTATTAAACACTCAGTCTCGGAAAAAGCTCCTTCAAAAATTAACTGCAATTCACTTCAACACGGATGAAAGTATTATTCTAAATAATTATTGGAATTCAAATA